>JBBBDQ010000504.1:1302500-1697500 GCA_037127315.1 Ascarosepion bandense | reverse complement strand
ACGTTTTTGCAATTGGTTGTAATGCAGACATATTCATGATTACACACTTTACTAACATACGAACAAATGTGTGTGAGTGTGTGTGTGTGTGTGTGTGTGTGTGTGTGTGTGTGTGTGTGTGTATTTGATTTGTTGCTAATGTCTTTTTTTATTAATTTTTTTTTTTTTTTAATTTTAATTTTTGCGCTTGAGAGAGAGAGAGTAATCAATGCCGTTTGAATGTAGTACGTAAATTTGTGGACTATGTGTGTATTTATTACTATTAATTACACTTTTAAAATATGGGTCTTTAACTCTTTAGTATGTTTTTGCTTTTGCATGTGTGCATAATTTATGCCTGTTATTTCATTTAGTTTAAGAGAAAAAGACAAAAAACATGCGAACGATTCAAAGATTTTAGTCAAAAGTGTGTGTGAATTTGTGCGTACATATGTACAGATCGAAGCAGGCTTGTATGTGGATGACTGATATATATATATATATATTAGTAGTTTAGTAGTAAGTTAAACAATAATATTGTTATGGAGTTTGGAGTTAAGAGAAAGGAATGATTTTATTTAATGCAGATTTAGACAAGGTACCTCCTCTAAGTTGCTGAAAAAAACAGCATAGTAGAAAGAAAAAAGGTCCCAAACTTAATAAAAACGAACATTTTCCATCATTCAAAATGTTTATGTCATTAAGAGGAGAAATCAAAGTATCTTTTAATTATTTTTTTAAAATATTTAATCCTTTCTAACACGTTCGAAATTTTGGTAAAAATCTTGTTTTATTATCCTTAGCGGGGAGCCAAATCGTTATGAGAGTTTACAATGGAAAACGTAATATTACATAAGTCACTTTTTTCCGGTGACAAACACATTTTGGAAATTCTTACAAACAAAAACCAAATAATTGTCGGATTATATATCTATATATATATATATATATATATATATATATATATATATAATAAAATTATGAGCTATAACAAAATTGTATAAAATGTATGAAGCTATAAAACGTATATGAAGTTCACAATATATTATGAACTATAAATTTTGAAGAATTAAGTGTAAAATATTTAAATGTACCGAATTTCGTGTATCTGCTTCCATGCGTGTGTGCGTATTATTACGCCGGTTGATTTGTTCCGAGATAAATAGAGAAAAGAAGATGGGATACATATTGTGTGTGTGTGTGTGTGTGTGTGTGTGTGTGTGTGCGCGCGCGCGTACGCACATACTAGTATGTGTATACGCGTATGTGTGTTTTACGCGTGTGTGTTTCAACGCGTATGTATGTATGCGCGCGTGTGTGTACCTCTGTGTGTGTGTGTGTGTGTGTGTGTGTGTGTGTGTGTAATGCGCGACTTTTATTTGTGGGTGTGTATGTATTCATACACCGGTTGAATCGTTTTACAGTGAGAAAGAAGAAAAAAAAGTGAGTGTGTACGTGTGAATCTGTGTGTACATATATGCAAAAGCAAATGGCAGGAAATGTTACGGTGTGGATAGCGACAGAAAATTTTCAATTCGTTTGCCGCGTGTGGAGGGGGTGCCCTGCGCTGTAAATCACCCACCTCATACGCTTATGAATGTGTATTCGTCTTTGATGTTATAAATAATAACTATGTGCATGTGTGCGTGTGTGAGAATTTTTATGCCGGCTGAATCGTTTTGGAAGGAGGAAGAGAAAGAAAAGTGCGTGCGTGTGTGTGAAAATCTGCATGTTTGTGCTTAAAATTTATTGATTGTTGCTGTAGTGTAGTGTTTGGTGTATTTATTAGGCATGGTTTCAGGTTTTGCGCTAATTTATCCGAATAATATTAATTTCGGTTGTCGTATTTTTTTAACATTTCATACCGTTGTTATTTCACTACTATTTTAATAAATAAAATTAAAATTTCTTGTCGCTGCTTTTGTCAATCCACCTCACCGTGACTGCTTGCTACCACAAGAAGTCCGACCACTGTGGGCACAGAAGATTTTTAACTTAAAACAAAAATTATAAATGCGTGACCAAATAAAAGAACCATAACCTCTGCCATGCGGACACTTCGACGTGTTGTGCTGTAAAAATGGTTTACCAATCTTGTCTCGCTAGAGATCAATTATGACTGAATAATGAGTTTGATCTTCACTACGCTTAGAAAATCAACATGAAGTTTGGATATCTTATTGTTACAAGAAGATTGACTGCAACAAACATTGGCGAGAAAACAGATTTTTAGTGTTCTGCTTAAATTTTTTTCATCCTGCTGTTATTGTGGTGGTGGCGGTGATGGTGGTGGTGGTGGTGGTGGTGGTGGTGTGTGTGTGTGTGTGTGTGTGTGTGCGCGCGCACGCACGCGCGTGCGTATGTTCATGCATGCGAACATGATTTAGAGTTAACTATCAAATCAGCCGGTTAAAAAATATTCGTCATTACCTGTTGAGCCACGAACCAACTTGTTTTTATGGTTGGCATGCATTGTAAATGTATTAATTAAACTTTTCGAAAATCTTTGGATCTTGCGTGCAAATAAAAGTTTTTGTGCTAAAATCTAAATTATTTCTAAAACCTAGATCACTGCACTTCACAAACCACCGACCTGAACTAAATTAACATTTTTCAATAACGCTTAAAAAACGGTAACACTAAAACAAAAACTTAACACTAACAACAACAACAACAACAGTGATTCAAATGACAGAAAAAAAAAAGAAAAGAACAATAACACTTACATGGTCGGTAGGATCGTAATATTTTATATTTTTTTTATTTAATTTTGAATATTTCGTGACTTCGTCTGACCACAGCTTCTCGAGAGATTGAACCTAAGTGAAAATCAGCTGATTAAAGAAAGAGCATTAAACCTTTACATTGTAGTAATCACTTAAAGTAGTCGTCGCACTGGTTCCCGGTGATTTGGGTTTTTTTAGTTAGTAACATACAATATTAAATTAAATTCAATACAATGAGGAGGGGAGTGTTGGAGATTTACCATAAGTTATCCGTTACTAAATTTCAGTATAAATCAGCTGATTTCGGGAATGTTGCCTTTAATGAGCAAGAGCCCGTGCCCTTTACGCTACCTTTAAGGAGAGAGATTAATTCAGACATCAGATCCCTTTTACCGCAGCCGTTTACAATCCATTCATAGATCGGCTTCTATTCATTGCATCGTTTACACAAAAAGAAGCTCCAAAGTAGAGGCAGTCCCCAAAGAAGGGCGCTCAGCCGAACAGATATCACCGTTACGCTTTCTTAATCTATTGATCTCTATTTTTTCCTTCCATGAATTGGTAGTTTTTTAAAATTGGCACAGGAGCGTATATGTGCGTACGTGCGTACCCGTGTGTACGCGGACATGAATATTATTGTGTGTGTGTGTGTGTGTGTGTGTGTGTGTGTGACCGTCAACATAACGGTGTGTATGTGTATAATTTTCACTGTGTGTCTGTGTGCTCGCATAAATTAGAAGAAAAAACTTTATATTAATTAATCAATCACTGTTCATCTTGACAAATGTGACAATATTCTTAATGAGTTTATTTTTGTTTTTAAGTATGTGTTACACGCATACCATAAAAATATTTTTTTTTAATGAATGCCTCCTTTGCACCATGACTGTTAGTGTTCAAAGATACTCGGGGTTTTTATGTACGCATAGAGAATTTATAAAAATTTATGCCTAATAAACTCATACAACAGTAACACACATGTACACATTTAGTGTGTATGTGCGTGCGTACCTAATTCATTCAATCATTCATTTATTATTAGTCGTGCTGGTGGACGAATCTGCGTGTGTGCGCTGACATGTATGTGTGTGTGTTCGTTTTTAAAGTGCATAAATTCTAAATTTTCGAACGTGTACTGCTCCTCTTTCTATCCCTCTGAAATTGGGTAAACATGTGTACGCACACACATGGGTATGCACCCGTCTACTTACGGTTAATTCATAATTTTTCATTGAGAAAGCGAATTTCAAACGCAGTAAGAGAAAGAGAAAGAAAGAAAGGTTGAAATTTAGGTTGGTTTTCTACCTGTTTGTACACGCCGGTCTATAGAGATGGGAGGGGGCATTATATGTGCATACGTTCCCATTAAATATATATTATAATTTTTTAAAATATCAATTTTTAAAATCTGGTCACAAGTGACAATAACATGCTACACTATAGTTTTTAATGTATGTTTGTGTGCGTGTGTGTGTGTGTGAGAGAGAGAGAGAGAGAGAGAGAGAGAGAGAGAGAAAAAGAGAGATGATTTCAGTCTTCTTATATGGCAGTTAATAATTCTGAACAATCTCCTCACAGATGAAGAAGAAGAAAAAGCAACAGAAGGATATTGAGAATGCCATGGACTGAGTATGTGAACAGCGACAAAGTTTTATGGAAATAAAAGAACACAGTGACATTCTTACTTAACAATAACATCAGACAGAGAGAGTTGGAATTTCTAGTGCTCAGTCAGTCAGTTAGTGCCATACGTGAAACACACTTGGGCGATCATGTCTCGAAAGAGACATAACTAACTGGGCAAAACTCAAAAGATTATCCCGCAGTAGTTTGCCATTGCTTTCTGCGGTAATGAGAAAAAAAGGCTGGGAAAATTTTATACTCATAAGGGAGATTGAATTTGAAAGAGAGACAGTAGAAAACAACGCATAACCTGCCTAGGAAGTTTAACAAGTAAATGGATAATGGGTCAATGTTTTAGCCTAGGAAAGATGGCAAACCAAACAAAAAGATAACAAAATTTATTATGAGCTACAAAGAACACGAACAGGAAGTTGTGGAGATCCATGATCACCAGCGTCCTGAAAGGACACTACTGCACATAGAAGACTAACAAATTGTTCGTTAATAATTTATTTGTAAATTTCATTTTTTTTAATACGTTAATCACGCTTGAAATAAAAAAAAAGTGAATAAAAATCTCTGTGCCTGTTTTAATTTTAATGTTGTGTACTGCTTTTAACTTGTATCTTCGAATAGGTGTAAATTTGTGTGACCTAAAATAAAAGATGTAAGCTGGAAATGGTGAAGAAAAATAGTTAACATTTCAATGGAATTTAGGTTCATAAAACACTCCAACCCCAATTCCCATGTGCTTGTTACCTTGTAATTAATTATTGAATACAAACAATTTTTACACGTACACGTGTATCTATTCTAACTCCTCGCGAACACGCACAAGCGTGTGGTCAACGAAACTAACACCTTCATCATTTCTTTCATTCATATATGTCTAATTTATACATGCTTTTACACACTCTAAGTATAACACACACATACTCACTCACACATATACACAGAAACGAGTGTACGCATAGATGCCCCTGGTTTTCCCCCATCTTTTTCATGCTGTTGCTGCTGCTGCTATGGTTGTTGCGTTGTCACATTAAAACCCATTAACAGTAGTTTCCACCCCCGACAAACAATACGCGTATGCCACAGGCCGATTCATAAGTTCCGGGTTCATCTATCCGATTGCGGTAGGAGAAGCAACGTAAAACCCCTTTATTGAGCCCACCCCTATTTCTTACTTCCCTACCCTGGTTTCACATGTAATCATTCACTTTTAGCATCGGATTTCTTCCCTATTCGTATTTCTCCTCATTCACCTTTTCTCTTTTCTCTCCTTCAAACACAAACTCCCTTTTTCCGCCCTTCTTTCATTCCGTAGTGCTTCTCCATTCGGGGAATCAGCTCACAGCTAAGCAGACGGTCTTCTTGTGACAACATTTTCAAAATGCCAAATTTGGGAGACTCTTCAACACACATTTCTTTATAAAAAAAAAATTAATAAAAATTAATATCAAAGAGATTAATAAACAATTTCAGAAAACTAAGAAACTCGTATTTTTTCTAAATTTTTATTTAAAAATGCATGTAATATCCATCCATTTAGATGTTCATTATTCATTAAAAGAATTCAATCGTTTTTTAAGGTTATCGAAATGTTACTGCTGTGTACTGTACACGAAAGGTTTCTTAATTTTTACGTTTTAATTAGTTTAATTTTTAGTTGTACACAAGGTTTTTAATTAATTGCATACAATTATCTCCTTATTTTTTCTTTCTACTCTAGGCTTTTTTTTTCTTCTTTTTTTTACTTTATTGATTTAAAACTTTTTATCGGCATTGATTTAAAAATTGAAAAATGTATGTTTTTGCGTTAGTTTAACTTAAGGGAGACCCTTTTCTTCCTATTAGTAAATGCTCCTTTCTTGCTCCCTAAATGAGAAACAATATATTGACTGTATTGACAAAATAATCCTATTGAATAAAACGACTAGATGCGCTTTTTTTTTTTCCTTTTTTTTTTTAACCGGTTCGTTTTACTTTTTTTTATGTCTATTATTTCGAGTTTCCCTTCGTGTAACGAGCGGAAACCTGTTACAAATAAATACCCACTGATGTTCACATTATTAGCCGAAATGGCTCAGCGGCGAAAACAGCTGACGACTGGAGAGTCGGTAAGCAGTATGTGCAGAAAAAAATCTCATTTTTGGAGTAAGAAAAAATTGATTTCCGATCAATGCGAAGAAAAGGGTTCTACGATTCAAATAGTCAATTAAGGTATAAATATCTTTCATGTAACTTTCCTCCTCCTTCACTTTTTTCTCTTCTTTACTCTTCTCTTCTTTCCTTTTCTTTCATACGTTTTTCTCCCTCTTTCAGCCATCTTGATACTCGCAAAGACCCTAACCATCCCTTTTTCTTCCATGTATTTCTCCTACAAACATTTTCTCCGCTACATCCTTCCTTTCATCTTCATATTTAATTTCTTTTTCTTCCTTTCTTTTCTTTCTACCTTTTCTTATTTCTATTTTCTTAATACTTTGATGTTTATTTCCTATATCTCTTCCGTCTGTATCTCCTGTAGTTTTTACATTTTACATTCATTAAACATTCTTTCTTTTACACTTTTTATTTTTTTCGTTCATTCATTCTTCTTCCGACCCCATAAATTTCTCTTTCATTCCCTCACTTAAAAAAAATCTCCAGTCCCGCCTCCCAGAATTTTTTCATTATTCAGCGATTTTTTTTTCTTTCCAACCGCATTGTACTTTTGTACCAATAATTTAATTTAAAAGGTTAATGGAAGCAATATTATAAAACTGAACAAGATTAACAAAACACGCAGAATTAACGAGTACAATTACACTGTAGTTTACATTACATTTTTTTTAATCAATGCCGATGAAAAATGTTTCAAGTTTATAATCAATAAAGTAAAAAGAGGACCTAGAGTGCACACAAAAAAGTACAGTACACACAAAAAAGAAATATATTTGTAAATTCATTTTTTCTAAATAAATTCAAATATAGCCACCCCAAACCCTTCATTTGTTTTTTTACCAGATAAAGTTTACCTTATTACAAATATTGCTTATATTTCAAGGGATTACATTTTTCTTTTTAGGGTATCTATCCAACCCCCATTCAGGAATTCACTTTAAAGAAAGTAGGGAACAAATCACACCATTCCCACACACCCACAAAAACAATTCAACTAAAAATCAATGACCCAATTATTTCCACTCACTCAATCATTTTCAATATCTCTTCTTGCCACTCACTAACGGTCAATAAAAAAAAAATGAGAGTGAATAATCATTAATGGATTACTTAGCTACTATGATTTGCCCAACTACAAGAAGAAAGTTGTCCGTTATTTTCATTCAATGAACTGGCCTGACCAGTTGCATTTTTAGTTAATTGCATCTGGTATAGACTGACGTTGACTTTTAACCGAGCATGTTCATTGGATATCGGCTCGGAACGAGAAATCGGGGAGCCGAGTTCAAATTCCAGCTGAATTCATTGCATTCACTTACGTGCAAATACCCTTGGGAAAGGTATTAATCTGTCTATTCCTTCCAGTTATGGGTTAAATAACAGAACAGATTGGGTTCTATAGCCTTGGTCAGCAACCAGTCTACCGCAGAAAGCAATGGCAAACTACTGCGGGATAATCTTCTGCCCAGTCAGTCATGTTTCTTTCGAGACATGATTGCCCAAGCATGTATCACGTATGGCACTCAACTGACTGACTGACTTTCCCCATTCACCACAAATGTTGAAATAGAGCCAAGTAGATATTTTGCAGTCCAAAATTAATAGGATGCTATCTAATTTCTGAAGTCCAGGAGACGCACAAACATTAAAAAAAATAAAAATGTAAAAATACATTTCACCCGAAATTGTGGTCGCTTGCACCACGTGCACATACTTTTCCATGTTAACTGCAATTAATTATTTTCCTATTCAGTTTGAGTTAATTAATTTAAATAATAACTGTTTCTCTAAAGCATAAAAATAGGATGTTGAGTGCTAAATGTGTGGAATTAATATTTTGTACATTTTGATAGGGGATACCAATTTTTCATTGTTGGTATATTTATTTTTATTTATTTTGTGATAATGGGCAATGGGGAAGAGAAGGTAGCCGGCAATCTCCACAAAGAGCAGATGTGTTGCTGAAGTGACACAGGTTTTTCCGTTGTTACGACCAGCGAGTCGCGGTTAGCCAATCACCTGCCACAAATGAATGCATACCCAACACCTGCTGGGTCATTGAGTGAAATACTTAATGCTTGACAAAGCGGGCGGCTGTAATGGAGGTCAAATCTGTAACAGGTAGATGGAGTGAGACTCTACCATTTCGTTTATTTGAGTGAGAACGATCAGGTTAGAAAAGAGGAATTAATTGATTTACTGTAAAATTGTGAAAGTAATTACAATCATTTCTTGAAGGTTTATCACAAATAACAAACAAAAAACTCATTGTAGTAGAATTGTTTGAGACAATTTGTATTGGTTTAAAATGTAAGCTTTAATGAAAACGATATTTATCCGAGTTCCTCAAATGCAGTGAAATCCAAAAGTGTATTGGGATGTCTAAAGGTGCATTCCAAAAGCTAAGCAAAGTATTAAGAAATAGAAAAGGAAAAGAGTATGAAACATGTTCTTTGGTGTGACAGTGAATGCTGGACAATAAATCACATATGCAAGGTCTCAGCAGTGTTTAAGACCCGATACATGCTCAATACATCATGTGTGTTGTCATGTAATGGATATTGACTCAGAATGAGAAATCGGAGAGCCGATTTCAAATTCCAGTTGAATTCATTGCATTCATTAATCCAGCTATGGGGTAAATAGCAAAACAGATTGAGTTCTATAGCCTTGGTTGGAAACCAGTCTACTGCAAAAAGAAATGGCAACCCACTGTGGGAAAATATTATGCTTAGTCTGTCATGCTATGGCTTGAATAGCAGAACAGATTGGGTTCTGTAGCCTTGGTTGGAAACCAGTCTACCGTAGAAAGAAATGGCAGCCTACTGTGGGAAATTCTTCTGCCTAGTCAGTCATGGATCAAAAGAGACATGATCGCCCAAGCATGTATCATATATGGCATTTTAAATGACTGACATGCTCAAGGCATGGGGCTTTCCTGAGGTAACAAACATTCATCATGATTGGTAAAAGTTCTGGGTCCACTCAGTGATGATGGAATGTCACTAGTTTGGTTTTCAAGGCACTGAATGTAACCAGCCAATTTTTCCATCACTGAGCTGTTAGAACTAGGTCAGGAGAGAGATCAGCAGCCAGGGTCTGGTCATCTAGAGTTTTGGAAGGGGCATCCATGTGTGGCTGGGACAGTTTTAATTCCAAGATCTTTGAGTTTATTGGTAATTATTTGAGTCGATGTATTTGTGGGTAAAGATAGATATTGAGAACCTTCAGAAGAATTTTTTTCCCATTTATCCTTGATGTGTTTCAAATTTTTACATTTTCAGTTCATGTGTATATTTAGATTTTTTTTTTGCAGTTACTATGAAGTAAGTGGATGTGCATTGTGGTGCAGTGGATATGAAAATGAGAAATTGGGGATCCGAGTTTGAATTCCTGTAGAATTCCATGCACTCACTTACGTGCAAATACCATTGGGAAAGCTATTAATCCCTCTCTTCCCTCCAATTAAGACAAATTGGGTTCTCTAGCCTTGGCTGGCAACCAATCTACCGAAGAAAGTAATAGCAGCCTACTGCAGGATAATCTTCTACCCAGTCAGTTATGTCTCTTTTGAGACATGATCACTTAAGCGTGTATCATGTATAGCACTTAACTGACTGATGAAGTAAGTCGGGTATTATAGTGATTTGAATATGCTTTCAATATGTTTAAGTTCTCCATATGGATAGTGGGGCTAAATACATAAAACAATTATTATTCTATCTCTTATACTACTTTAATCAAGATCTCTTTCTGATTCACAAATACATTCCACTAGACATGTCAGCCAGATGTGAGTGGTAATAAAACCAAACACAAAATAAAAAAGTTCACTTCTGCTCAGGTGCTCTGAGCATCACTGTTGTATACAGGAATGGGATGTTCCTATCCTCTTAAATATGTAGACAATATTGGAGTAGAGTAGGATGATTATACTGACAAGAAGTCATCGCTGTCTTCCTCACTGCCTACAGGCAAGAGGAATCCAGATGGGGCTCCACTGAAAAGTAGAGCCTTGTTTGGGGAAAATCAGCAATAGTCCTTACCTGATCTTGTGCAGAGTCAACAGGATATTTTTGGCCAAGCTTAAGGGCTCAGAGACCTCACTTTAAAAACAGCCTTGTGCTGCATTCCACCAATGTGAGGAGGTAAATAAATATAGATTGATTATACTAACTAGCAGTTCACTAGCAGCATATCTACTTCATACAGTGTGCGAGTCTTGTATTTGTTGATATACTATTATTACCAACCTCTGTTTTTGTGATTACTCATGTAGTAACCTTTTAGTGCTACAACAATCACAAAACAAATCACCACAAAAATCTAAAAATGCAATAACAATAATCACAAATATCCCTCCCCCAAAAAAAGGATGTTTCAGGGAGACTGCACTTGTTGAACCAAAGATATAAAAAAAAAAAAAAGCACCGCTCGTTGATAACAGGCAGTTCAGTTTTGACACTTTGATTGCCAGATCCTCAGACACTTCACCATCAGCCTCTCTCCTGACACCAACCATTACCTCGGTCAACCAACCCAGGAAATAAGTTAACTTCTATCTCTACTACCAACACCCTTACCAACGGCAACTAAGGAGCCACATATAAACAATCTTTTACTACTTTTTATACAATTATGTACATGTTCAGCATTTTAACCCATGCAAATTGTTGAAGTCATAATCTTTTCTTTTTCTCTTTCCTTTGCAACCAAATGCTCGCTATAACATCTTATTAAAGTTTTAGTTTTATTGCCAGGATGTAAATAAAAATGTATCTCATTGTTCTTATTTGTTGATTTTAAATATTAATTTAATGTTAATTTTAAAAGTAACCACAACATTTCTAATTAGCAAAATTGCCAAGTTAATTTTTCATGATTTTTTTGCAGTTGTTCTGATATGTTCTTACTTAATGAAACATTGATAAAAGAATAACATTTTAAACATGCAACTGGTTTTTACATATCTAATCCTACTTACTTTGTATTGACATTTCTTGTCAATCAATTCCAGAAATATATTAAATTGGATGTCATATGACTAGAATGTCATTGTTACATAATAATTGTAATCAAATTCTGTTAAAAAACAATCTCTTTTGAACTTTGAAAGATTAGTAATAATATAAGTGTGATTTGGATTATAACATTAAATTTGAAAAAAAATTGGAAGATTTTATTTATTTAAATTATTAATAATTTTCTTCACCATAGAATTATCGGTACTATACAAAAATAGAAGGAAGTGTAAGACAAGGATATATCTTCTCACCAGACTTATTCAACCTATACAGGGAGGAGATTCTGAGAGGACTATAAGTCTTGCCAGGATATATTATTGATTGGTGACAAAAATTTTAACAACATAAAATATGCAGATAACAGTATTGATAGCAGACACAGAAAGAAGTCTAAAAATCTTCTACAGAAGATAGTGAAGGAAAGCAAGAAGAAAGGACTAAACATTAACTGCAAGAAGACAGAATACATGGTTGTTAGCAAAAGGGTGAGCTCAAAATGCAAATTACAAATTGGAGATACCAAAATCAAACAAGTGCGGAAATTTAGATACCTGGGAAGCATTTTAGCAGAGGACGGAAAAAGTGAAAATCTGAAGACACATTCGGATAGTCAAAGGCTGATGCCAAAAGCTAAACTGAGAACTAAAAACAAAATTGTGAGAAACAAAGAAAAGAGTACTAAAGTGTTATATGATATCTGTCTTTCTAAATGGCAGTGAATGCTGGACAATCTTTTCAATGATGAAAAAGAGACTTAAAACAACACAAAAGTGGTTCTACTGAAAGATGCCGAATATACCATCAACTGAACATGTGAGCACTGATGAAGTTTTAGAAAAAATGGAAACAAAAAGGAAACTACTTAACATCAGGAAGAGACAGTTAAAGTTTCTAGGTCACATAATGAAGAGGGGAGGTTTGGAAAATTTGATACTCACAGAACAGATTGAGGCAAGAGGGGCAGAGAAAATGACACATAACATACTCAGTGAGCTTATTCAACCTGTAACAGCAAGGCGATACTGAGAGCGCTAGAAGTCCTACTGGGATTCATTACTGACAGCTATAGTCTCAACAAAAGATATGCAGATGACACATTGTGTTGATAGTAGGCATAAAAGGTAGTGAAGGAAAGCAAGAAGAAAGGGTTAAATATTAATGCATGGTTGTCAGCAAAAGGAACAACACAAAATTTGAATTGTAAATCAGAAATACCAAAATCAAAGTGTGGAAATTTAAATATCTGGGAAGTATTTTAAAAGAGCATGGAAAGTCTGGCACTGGTACACAAAAGAATATTGGAATAGCCAAAGGTGCATTCCAAAAGCTAAGCAGAGTAATAGAAAACAGGAAAATTTCACTAGAAACAATGAAAAGAGTACTAAACTGCTACATGTCCTGATGATGAACAGAGAGTGTGTAGAGATTATTTTTCTTTACAATGATGTTTACCCTGTACAAGGCCCAAGAACCAGTCAAGGTAGAGAGTTACTGAGTAAGAAGCAGTACCCCAAGCAAGATGATAATGCCACCAACACACAAGGGGCCAACAGAAGAGAAGGAGAAGACTTTAGAATGAACTGCAAAAACAATCTTAAGGAAACAAGAGATAAACCTCTACTCCTGTTCAAAAGACCAGGGAGGAGTGTGAACCAGATGATAGGCAGACCTATCTACACCTATTTGAGGGAAAAAAGTGAAAAGTAGTAAATAAATGTTCAGAGTTTAGGCAGAGACATTAGAAGTATAGAGTAGAAGTAGATTTCAAAAGTAACTGGAAACACCTTACCAAAAAGGTAATAAGGGATAAACCTCTACTCCTGTTCAAAAAAACTGGGGGGATTATAAACTAAACATGTTGAAAAAACTGCTGTTGAGACGGTTATGAAACGCATCCAAAGGTTTTTTTAAGGAAGTACACATAATATACAAGTGGGATTTGCATGTCAAATATTTTAAATCTTATTTAAAGACAAACCAAAATCTTTTAAAATGTTTGCTTTACAATCAATGGAAAAAGTTATCAGATCATTAAATATTTTATATAATCATTTACCATGAAATAACTGAGATGATTTGTATATCTTGAATTTTATGTTGGCAAATGTTAAAAGAAAATTTGTAAATGACTCAAATTCCTATAAAGTATGTATTGTATGCAATCAATGAAGATTGTTATCAGATCATTAAATACTTTATACAATGGTTTACCATGAAATAACTAAGATGACTTGTTTATCTTGAATTTCATGTTGGCAAATATTGATAGAAAATTTGTTAATAAATTATATCTCTATAAAGTATGCCTTTTATGCAATCAATAGATTGTTATCAGATCATTAAATACTTGATAAAATCCCTTACCGTGAAATAACTGACATGTCTTCTTTATCTTGAATTTTATGCTGGAAAATGTTAATAGAAAATTTTTTAATGTATCATGTTTCTATAAAATGTGTGGTTCAACTCAACACTGCTGACTAAGTCCTGGGGCAACTCAACACCTGGACAACTCAGCAACAGAAAAGCATAACTTTTTTTATAATGGAATAAAAGTAATTTATTAAGGATTAAAACCTTAATTAATGAATTTTTTTAAAATAAGACATTTGAAAAGACATTATATAAAATATGAACCCATTTTCTGTTTTTAATTATCTTTAATAAAATATGTATTTTTTATTAAAGTAAATTGGCACATAAAAAACAATTCAATAAAACATACTTGTCTATACTTCTAAGATGAGGTAATATTTACACTGTTTACATTGTTCAGACTATTGTCCTCATCTTTATTGCCATTATTATGACATTTTAGCCATTGTACACTATGGGAATTTTAAACTGAACCCTTTATTACGTTCACATGGAATGAGAATGATATACCCCAGTGATCGTAATAAAGGGTTCGGTTTAAAATTCCTAGCACCTGGAGTCCGAAGTGTACAATAACCAAAACATCATAATAATGGCAATAAAGATGAGGACAATAGCCTGAACAATGTAAACAGTGTAAAACACATTTATTTTTAATTATTTTTTAAGTTAAAAAAATACAAGCCAACATAAAAAGATTTTTGTTTTTAATTATTTTTAATATAATAAATTGCATTGCCATTTATTTTTTAATAAAGTTATTCGACATTCTAAAACAATTTTAGGAAAATATTTTAATAATTTACAATTTACTTCATAAAAAATACTTAAATACAAAAAAAATGGTTATTATTTTACATAATGCCTTTATACCTTTGGTAACAGTATTCTTTAGTGCTCCTGTCAGTGACTTTTAAAAGAAGAGACTTAAATGAAATGTCATGTTTGTTACAGATTAAAAAACAAATCATTTCAATGTGAGCCTAGATTGGAGGAAAGAATACGTTTTAAATGACTTGCGGTTTCTCTCCAAAGTTGTGACCTCTGATGAGTCATGATGGAAATGAAACCAGCATCAAACATGAAGACTAATGACAAAAACCATTTCTATTAAATCTAATCTGCTTTATGTAAGTTACATCTGCTAAAGACAGTGAACAGCTTTTCAATTCTAAACGATAAATGTTTAATATCATTTATTTGTAGTAATCTGTGAATACTGTTCATGCCTGAATGTAAGAATTGCTTGTAGGTCTTTCTCTCATCAAACATAGATTTCAACCTAATGAAACCTAGTAAGTTGAGTTAAATGTAATTCCTATTTTGGGGAATCAATTGTAATATTTTAAATAAATTTGATAAACCAAAACAGAAATTATTTATAACCCAATTGAATAGAAAAGAAAGCCATTCAAATTTTTTATGCTTGGGTCAAATAAATATTAGGCTGAGTCATAAGTAATTTCCATTTTTAGGAATCAATTATTTAGGATGAATGTATCATTCTAACTACTAATCATTTGTGTCAGTTAACAATAAATTTCATGTTCTACCTGACCTTGTACCAACCAATTATTATCTTTTCGTATGGCTTCAAAATGTTTTGATGGGGAAAACTTTCTCAAATGAAAACCAAATTCAAGAGTTTATTAAAAACACTTTTCACATCTTAAACTACCAAAGGTATTGAAGAGTTGCCTGATAAGTGACAACAGATCATTACAAATCATCATGAATATATAATTGGATATATTTTATTTTTTCAAGAATAAAGTTGACAAACAAAAATGGAAATTATTTGACTCAAGTTAATGCAATGCACTCTTACCTCCATATTTTTTTTGTTTGTTTACATTTGATCTGAAACACTTGACTTAAACACATATATACATAAATGTTTTAAATATACTGGATCCCAAAAAAACAACATTCTTTTAATTTTTCAAATCTTTTATTAAACATATATATCTTTATATATTTCATTTCCAATGAAATATATAAAGATATATTTACAACTAAATATATAAAGATATATATATATATATATACAATAAAATATAGAATTATATATTTACAATTAAATACATAAGAATACACTTATAATTAACTTCACAAAAATATATTTACAATTAAATATATAAAGATATATATACAATTAAATATATAAAGATATATCTAAAATTAAATAAATAAAGTTGCATTTAAATTAAATCTATAAAAATGTATTTACAATTAAATATATAAAGGTATACTTACAATTAATTACATAAAGATATGTTCACAATTAAAATACATTCTGTATTTTATGTATGAAAATAATAAAAAACTTAAAAATGAAAGGCAAATTTATAACATGTTCATACTCTGAATATACATCGGCAAATCAAAAAAGTCTAATGATGGGAAAAATGCATTTAAATTTTTACAAGAAGCAGAGCTTCGCCAAAATACCTGAAATAAAATATGCCAAATAAAAAAACACACACTCGAATACTATTCTTTTAGTTCATGAAGAAGAAGAAGAAGTTTGTTTTTTTGTCACTTTCCTCATCCCTTATGATACAGATTTTTGTAATTGAATTGTTCTGTGTGATAAATTGTTAGCCCCACACCCAAACTCTACTCTAAGGAAAGGTTGTTTTCTTTTTTGTCAGTGTTTTCCTTCCCTTAGATGACCATGAGGAATCATGCTAATGAATTCTTCTAGGAATTTAGGAATTCAGTATTATTATTCTTTTAGACTGACTGTCAACCAAGGATGAAGAACACAGTCTACCTTATTATTTAACTGATACAAAAGATGGATTTGTATTCTTTTGCCCAGGCATGAAAGTAAATATTACAAATGAAAATAAACTCAGTTTATCAATTTCTTGTTTCAAGATGCTAACCATTTCAACACCCACACCATGAGGCAGTACTGCAAGAGAAATAGATATTCAATACTAATATTATTTTCACTGGTTATTCACCTAAGGGAGAAAGGGTACACAGTGAAAACTGTCCATTAATAACAGAAAATCAAAAAACAATTTTATTTCATGACCATATGTGAAAAAAAACCCAGGTTCATTGATAAACATTATCATTGAAAAGCTAATTGTTCTTGTGTAGGTGTAGATATATGTAGGAGGAGAAAGCTTTGATCATCAAAATTCACAGCTGACAAGAACTGACTTAGAAATGCTATCCTCCATAAGATGTATGAATCAGCTGTTTTCAGTGGGTAAAGGTGTGTTTGGAGATGAGGCTCAAGTAAACAAGTGTGTAAAGTAGACCATCTTACATATTCTTCCAGTTTCTTAACAGAAAATCCTTATTGATTTTTAGTGTTTTCTTTGCTATAAAAAGTTTTTAAAACTATGTCCTGATATAAGGTATCTTACAATAAAAAAAAAATTGGGAAGTATTTGTTTGTTTGCTGAAAACAACTAAACCCTTCATTTAAAGCCCTCAAAATGCAAAGACCAAAGAAGAATCAGCAATATTAGTGGTTCCGACCTGGTATCTTGGCTTTCCCATTGCCATAATGTAGCTTCTATGTGTCTTTTCTATAAATACTTTCACGGCAACTGATGGATAAAATCTTCATTATGATACCTAGATTTTGAATTTAAGTGCAGTACTACATTGGCGTGGGTAAGTGTGAAACTCCTTTCTATTCACTGACAACTACAATTTTCAAAAATTTAAATGCTACATCAACTGCCATCTTCTGTCTTCATGAATCCTGATCATCTTTTATCTTTTCCTCAATCCTTCTTATACTCAGTTTTTTCTTTCACTTTCACTTTCACTTTCACTCCCTGTAACCCCCAGCATACTAGTAGCATTCCTGCCTTGTTTAGGATGAAATTATTAAAAAATAATTTTTTTAAAAAGTGCTTGGTTACAGATATTTGCCTGATTCATTACCCAAGAGAAATTGTGGTCATTCCCAGGACTTGCTTTTGAAATGTAGACAAGAATGCATTCACTTACACACAAATACTCTTGGGAAAGGTATTAATCCACCCTTTCCCCCTCCAGCTATAGGTTAAATATCAGGACAAGCAGGGTTCTATAGCTTTGGTTGGCAACCAGTCTACCGTAGAAATTAATGGCAACCTACTGCTGGAAAATCTTCTGTCCAGTCAGTCATGTCTCTTTCAAGACAGGATCACCCAAGCATGTATCATGCATGGAACTGACTCCAGTGGACTAAATAAAGGTTTCCGTTTGGAATAAAGATGAGGACAACAGTCTAAATAATGTGAACAGTCTAAATAATGTGAACAGTGTAAATAAAATATAAAAATTTAACCCTATTCTATTTTTCTTGAAGCAGCATAAGCAAAAAAAGTAAATGGATAAAATTACCTGAGCAAGCAACTGGCACTCATGCTAAAAATAAAAACAATTCACCAAATTTATTAATTGAAAAACCTTTACTTTTGACCTGACTGAGTCTTATTGCTGGTGGGAGTGAAAACTGAGATGTCATTTCTCAGATGAGAAAAGGTTAATATTTTTTGTTAGTCACTACAGTCAGCACTAGTAATCAATGTTCAAGTTCAAGTAAAAGATTTCGAATGCAGATTTTGAAGGCAGACTCTGCATGTAAAAGACAACAAAACCTTTCTACCTTTTATGGTGATTTACTTTTACATGTGGAATATTGCCGGAAGTACGGCATATCCAGTGAGGAACGAACTCTCTACTTAATCATAATTAATCTAGCAAGACACGCTTGCCAACTATTAAACCATGCCAAACTACCCATCTGCCTTACATTTACAATATGTGAAGTTTTCAGTGCGCTCGTGTCTTTACCAAATGTGACACAAGGTTAGTTTTAAAGTGGATTTCAACAGCAATACCGTGGCAAAAACTACTTAAAGTACCTTTTTCCCTTCCCCTTTTGAGGACGCCTCAGGTTGTTTAATGACCTTCCAAAAGAGTGGTACTGCCTAGCTTAATATTGTTTGAAACTTTCCGGGCAAAAGTGCCAGGTTGCCTTCAAATATGTTTCAATAAATATTTCGAACAAATTCAATGTCACAGCAAACCCATGGTAAATAACTCTTACATTTGTAATATATAAGTTATTCCCCTTGTAAATGTATTTCTTGTTTTGTTCTTTTCTTTTTTTTTTAGAACTTTTTATATTTGCCTTGGTTTAGTTTGCTTTCATATCGCCAACAATTTTAGACGACTTGATTTTTAGTATTTGTCTATATTTCTGAGACGAGGTAGTATTTACATTATTCGGACTGTTGTCCTCATCTTTGTTGCCATTTGTACGCTAGTAATTTCAAACCGAACCCTTTATTTACAATCCCTGGGGTATATGAACTCCTTGAGTGCCTCTTTTTCAGTTATCTCCCTGTAAGTTTACTGTTCCCCACTGCTGGTATTGAACTCACAACACTTTGGGTCAAGTCACAGGAACTAACCAACGTTTATATCCTTAAGGACACTTGACTTGATTTTTCTGAACTACTTGTAATTAATTCCTATCAGAATTTGATTTAAAGTAACTAATGCATTTTACATGATAACATTTATGAATAACACATTTAATGTACATAACATGAAGTTCCTTTATAGAATTTTTCAAAATTTATTTACTTGAGTTTAAAGAAAACAGGTGGAACATTCCTTTAAAACATCAGAATAAAATTGTAATTTCTAGAAAATAATCTGTGGAGCAACATTTATTTCAATTTATATTTCATATATAAGCGTGTTTTGTTTTTCTTTTTTCTTATATTTCTTAATACTCAGTAACCTCATGCCACTTACATAGTAACAAACCACCCACATTACCCTGTATTCCATCGGTGAGATGTAAGTTCTATTCTAACAGCTTCTTCCCATGAACTACTGCCTGCTCTGTGGAACCTACTCCCTGGAGGATGTTTCCCTGGTCATTACAATGTTAAGCTGTTCAAGGCTAGTTTTAACCATTATCTTTCACTCCTATCCACACAAATTGCCTTTACAGAGTCTGGGGGCCTTGTAAAAAGGGAACATTATTTTAAATGTTATGTAGTGTTACTAATTCACTGGAAGTGGGAAGCACTCTGCAATATTTATTTTTGTATAATACAAAAATGTGACACAAAGCCAAAATCTGGGAAAGGGGAATGTATAGTCTTCATCTGTCTTATCTTAACAACTTAGCGACAAACACCAAACCAAACAAACTATACAATATTTCTCTCATCAAAGCATCACATTCTTACTTACCATTTTTACAACAAATGCTATAATACCTCAAAGACTCTGTAATGAATTATTTTGAACATTATTTTTACCGATACTCGTATTTAAGTAGATATTCTGTTTTTAATTAAACAGTATTTTTATATTTATATCTACCGGCCTGATTATTTCACGATAAATTTTTATGACGAAAATGTGTGCTATCCAGCAGGATTCGAACCTGCGACCCCTATTTACATAGGGGAAGCTACCATTTGATCTGGTACTGTCTTAACCACTCAACCATGAATAGCCTCTTGATCAGACGAGGTTTTTATCATGCTTATATAACACAATTTTCAAATTTTTGTGAAATCCTAACTAGTTCCATACGTACCATTCGTCTATGGGGAGTAGGGAATAAATTAACAACTTTTCAAAATGAATGCCCTGTTGAATATTTACACAATGCATAATAATATTTACAAAGGACTAAATAAAATTCCTCTTGTAATAGCTGTAGCTATACATATAAATGAGTCACTTTATCTCCCTTTACTGAAGAGGTTTTATCCCTTTATTTTCCTTTGTACTTATTCTGGGAGCTTCCTAAGAGATTGTCTAGAGACAGAAGATTGTGATCGTTTTCTTTTTTCATAGAAATGTTCTTCAACAATTGTCCATTTTCAGAGTGTATACTGCTCTCAATTTGACTGTCATGTTTGTCTGGCATTGACATGACACTTTCAGTTTCATTACTTTTAGGCTCACTGTACATTTCTCCATCACTATCAGGCTGCAATCTAACTTGGACTACATGTGTTAATATCCCATTTCTATTTTTTTCTATTGTGATAGTGTTCTGTTCACTTTTCATTATGAATCTTGCCTTTTGTAGATTAGATTCACAATTCTTTTTATACCAATTTTTCATTAGTGGCATAAGACATGGTCATTGGGACTCTAATTTATCTGATCATAAGGGCAGATGGACTTTTTGATCTTCCAGCATGTGGTATTGTCCTATAGCTTAACAACAATCTAGGAAGAAATATTTCTGTTGTTTCTTTCCGTTGTAGACATATTTTCAGTCCATTTTTA
Organism: Ascarosepion bandense; assembly: GCA_037127315.1. Lineage (NCBI taxonomy): Eukaryota > Metazoa > Mollusca > Cephalopoda > Sepiida > Sepiidae > Ascarosepion > Ascarosepion bandense. Next base: position 1,676,319 of record JBBBDQ010000504.1, on the reverse strand, counting down.
ACAGTTTGCCCCATCCTTGCTGCTAATCAGTTTTATTGTGGATGTGTGGTAAATTTAGCAATCCCCAAATTGGATTATGGCAGATGAACAAAGATGGGACAATTGATCAGCTTAAAATACTTACTTTATATAAGAAATATATTGTACAAGAACAAAAAAAGAAAGTTGCTAAAAACGTATTCTTTTAGCAGTTGAAGACATTGAGGGCAAAATTCAAAAATATATATATTTGTTTGAAATTGTTTTTAACATTTATCTGTTGTTGTTCAGTCTTCTTCCATAGACTGTATATCTTGTATTAGTCAGGTTCATTCTTAGCTGATATTGCCTGTTCTTGTGGTAGGCCATAACACGTCATTAAGTTCACTGGTCTGAAAGCCTCTCTCTCCAGAGTTGGCCAAAATACATCCTCATTTGATTTCATACCAAATCATTTCGGCAATTATATCGGAGTTTATTTCCAAGGGGAGATAATTTATATTGTTTTTATATTCTCCCTTTCTTATTTGGTGTTTGCTTGACAATTAACTTTTTAGAAAAATCAATAACAGGACTGTCTATGTTTTTTTGGCATTGGCCTTTTACTTGTGAATACACATGAGTGTTTGTTTCTTTTTAGACGTTTATAAATTTGTTATTCTTAGCTTATGTGTTTTCTGTAAACAATGTTATATTAATAACATGGTAATAGAACAAAGAAGGAATGATGTAGATTTAGGAAATAAATAATTGTATTGAAGAAAAAATACAACAAATGAAAAATTGGTGTAAATGTCTCTCGTTAAAAGAAAGAGATAAGTAGAGTCATAAAAGTTGTCCACAGAAGTGTATGGTAAGAGAGAGAGGGTAAGTTGTGATTTACTGCGGTGACGGTCTTTGGTAGGTGTTATTAGAAATGGGAGGTCATGTCCAAACAAGTGTTGTGAATCATGGTTGGTGTGCCAACCAAGTGCCAGAGAAGTTCTTTTGATGGCTTTTTATATACTTCTCTTAGGTTCAGATCAGTTTCAATTTTTCTTTGTTTCTTTAGGTGCTATTAGTGAAAATTCTAGATTGTATTTTTCTTTGAATGTGTAAGGGAAACGGAAGCTACATATGGAACCTATGTGCAGTTGACAAAGTTTTTAGTTCAGTCTTGAGTTTTGAAGTGTTCACATCCAGACAGTGGTGGAAATTTGTGTAACATGGATCAGAAGAAGATCTGGTTTAAGAAGATTATAACAACAATAAAACTTTATTAAACAATAAATGAAATATTCCACCATTGTTAAAATATTTTAAGTATTATCTATACCAATTAAATGATATTACTCGTTTTATGTCAATTGTATTTATTTTCTACACTACATTTTATTATTTACTAGCATCATAGCTCAGTGTTGCTCATGCAACTCAGAACATTTTAGTAAAAGGAGAAGATGCCAATGAGAGGAGTAGATGGAAATCATTTACAGTTGATTTCCTGCATGAAATATTTAACGAAAAAAAAGCTTTATTTTTTTTAATTTTATTTTCTGAAGTATGAAATATTAAATCTGAAAAAAAAAAAACTTAAATAATTAAATTAACCATTGGCACTTTTTTTTTACATATTTTGTTTTTGTTTGAAAAGACATTTTTTTTTAAATATTTCTTTTGTTTCAAAATTACAAGGAAAAATATTCACATTTTTTTGTTGACTAAATGAATTTTTAAAACGTCAGAATAAAAATTAAATATAAAGGCTCTTTTTTCTTTTTTTTTTTAGTCATGTATGACGTGTGATTTGACCTAATTTCTGTGATGTAATTTAGGAACCATCTTAGATCTTAGATGTTTTACAGAGCAAATGTAAACAATCGGCTCCATTGACCAAAAAGTGCGAAAGGGAAAATTGCTGAACTTAAACTTAAAAAGTATGTGTCGACCTGGCTTCTCTGTAGATATGTGTCCCTAGAAAGTTTGAATGGCGTAGCCTAAAAAATGTAGGCATGCATAGAGAACAGTCACACACAGACTCACAGATTGCCTTTTATATATAGAGATTTATTGTATGAGTTAATTGTATTGGATTACATTTATGTTTTATTGGTGTATATACATGATTAAAAAGGATACTTTTATTGGTTACTTCAGTTGAATCATATAAGTCTTCCATGGAAGTCTGTCATCATGAGACAGATCAAATGTTCAAGTGTAGTTTGTCTTCAAGACAGAATAGTTCAAGGGTCACTTTGGTTAGCAATTATTTGGAAATGTGCTTTTCTCCAGCTGGAATTATTGTTCAGGCCATGCCTGATTGTTGTTCTTTATACATTTTGCCAGATAATTTCTTTAAGGTTCAGTCATAATGACATACAGTCATAATGACATACAGTCATAATGACATACAGTCATAATGACAAACACAATGTCATTAAAAAACTTTGCCGTGTTGGATTTCATGTAAAGAGTTTGTCTGTTCCAGGACACCCCTACCAGGTACTACCACTTCAGGTCAGGGTGGACCTGGCAGTAATGACAGCTAAGTGGGGATCTGAACTCCCCAAGTCCTGCAAGTGGGAAATTTTTTTTTTTTTTTTAAAATCATTTCACCCCAAGCAAGGCATTCCACTGCCATTATTGCACAGGGGGTTACATAGGGGAAAGTGATTAGAAAGAGTGGTTAGATATAAGAAATGTCAGAAGGAGGGTGATAGATGGGTAAGGATACCAAGGATGAGGGTTGGGTAGATGGGGAGAGTGTTTGAGAGAATGGATGAGAGTTAGTGTGTTAGGAGGTGTCTATTGACCTTACATTTAAACTCCTGGAGATTGTAGCTGTCGGGGAAGCAAGTATGTGGAAGAGAATTCCACAGACGAGAAGCGCAAGAAAAGAAGCTGTTGGAGTAGAAATTGCAGTTACATCTTATCTGTTTCAATGTAAAAGGGTGGGACCTAGTTGCTAATCTAGTATCTCGTGCAAATTTGTACCTAGGAGGCACCAGTGATCTAAGTTCATCAGAGCAGAAACTATGAAAGTATTTATAGAAAAGGCACAGTGAAGCCACATCACGCCAGTGAGAGAGTGACAGCAGCCGGTCTGCCAAGTTGGTATCGATCACATTACAGATTCTCAGTTGTATTTTGTCAAGAACCCCGAGGAGAATAGCAGGGACTCCAGACCAGATGTGGCAGCAGTATTCAATACACGGGCAGATGGTAGATTTATATATGTGCAGAATAGATTCAGAAGGGGAAAAACTTTCAGGCCCTGCACAGAGAACTGACTTTCATAGCAGCAGATTTAGCAATGGATTTGATATAGTCATTCCACTTGAGGTCCACTGAGAGTGTGAGGCCAAGGAGGTGTAGTGTTTTACTCTCTGGGAGGCAAGCCTGTTTCATGCTAATGGGAGGTAGGTGTGATTGTCTATGATGGTTAATTGATAGCAGCTTCGTTTTGGAAGCATTAAAATTTACGAGCCATGTCTTACCCCAGTCCACCACACATTGGATGTCCTTCTCAAGCTCAGCAGTGAGGTTTGCTTTGTTGCCCACACCAGATTTTTGATTGAGGTGAGAGTAAACTGTGGTGTCATCGGTATACATGCCTACTTGGTATCTTATGGCATTGGGGAGATAATTAATGTAGATCAGAAAAAACGTAGGACCTAGGATAGAGCCTTGAGGGTCACCCACATTTGTATGGTAGTTTTGGGAGGCATGTCCGTTTAATACCACCTTCAATGTGTGGTTAGAGAGGAATGACTGGATTAGGTCAAACAAATGTCCAGTTATACCATAGCTCCACAGTTTGCGTAGAAGGCCAGACATGCCGTTTTGGAGATATCCAAGGCAATGGTTAGGGCTTTGCCATTCTTGTCGAGAGCCTGGTATATACAGTGATGGTCATTAGCATATCAGCAGTAGACCTGGTGAAGTGGAAACTATACTGTTTGTCCGAGAGGAGCCTGTGGGCTGTGAGATGCTGAACCACCTCGGCGTTGATAATAGCTTTGAACACTTTGCCAAAGATCAGAAGAAGGCTGATAGGGCGATAATTTGTGAGGTCCAAGGGTTCTTCAGTATTCTTAAATATAGGAACTACAGAGAAAAACTTCCAACAGGCAGGAAAGCAGGAAGCAGATAGGCAAAAGTTGTAGAGCTTAGAGAGGACAGAGGAGAGTTCAGGGGCACGTTTCTTCAAAACTATGATTGGGATTCTGTCCTCTCCGCTCGCTTTGTGAGGGTCAAGTTTTGAGATTATGTTAGAGACCAGCAAGCATGTAATGTGGACATCATTCGGTGGAGCTTCAGTTCTAGGTGTGAAATCAGGTGTAGATACTCCAGACAAATCCAGTCTCAAATTGGTTGAGAATCTGCAAGCAAAGCATTCAGCCATGTCCGCTGAGTAGGTGAGGAACTCAATTCATTGATTAGGGGTAGAATGTAGTCTTACTCTTGTTGAGCATGCTTTTACAGCATCGCCAGTAGTCTTTGGCACCAAACTTACAGGATGCTATGTGTTGCTTCATTCTGGCAGCAAACAAACCTGTTTTGGTCCGATGAGTGGCTTCAATAGAGCTGGAAGAAATGATTCTGGTGGGCAATGGCAGCCAAGCAAGCGGGCATGAACCAGGGAGACGAATGGGATTTAAGCTGAAATTTCCTGGCAGGGATGAAAGCATCGATGCCAGCATTAACTCAAGAGAAGACCTCAGATGCACAGTCTTCGACAGGAAGACTAAAAACGTTGTTCAAATGGCATCACACAGGAAGTCTCAGAATGAATCCCAGTCTGCTCTTTGGTAGCAGTAGGATATTCTGCTGGTCTGGATGTCTTGGGTAGAGTGGGAGTGGAATGAGATGTTGATGGAAACTACGGCATGGTCAGAGTTTCTGAAAGGGTAGAGCTGCCTGGTAATGCAAGAGTCTGGAATGGAAGTGAAGCAGAGGTCTAGAAGTGAGTCCCTTCTGTTAGGGTTATTGGAGAAAAGCGTGGGGAAGTCCACCATTTGCGTAAGAGATTGGGTGATTGAAAAATTCATAGTGTAGACACCAGCAAGATCAGTGACCGAGATTTCCAGCCATTTGACGTGGTGGGCATTAAAGTCACCAAACACAAATATATGAACAGATGGATGAGAAGAAATGGCTTTGTCAATATTGTTAGAGATGCTATCAAGTACCAAACAGTCAGAGGAGGAGGGGTAGTTATAGAGAAAGAAGAGATAGCTAACCAAGCTTAGAAGTGAGAGATGGAAGTACATGAAAGAATGATCCAGGGATTCAAGAGATGTCACCCTAGCTAGAGGGCGGTGTTCACTGACATAAACACCAAGCCCATGCATATGGACATTGGAGTTATTCCTGAAGAGGAGAAGGTAACCAGGAACATAAAACTCAGAAGAGGGGATAGAAGGGTCAAGGTTAGTTTCACATTGAGCTAAGATATCAGGTGAGTTAGTTTGAAAGAATGATTCTACACTGTAAAAGTTAGTGCAGATACCTTGTATATTTTTGAAGGAGATGCAAACAGGTTTGGGCGTTTTCTGACAAGCTGGTTTAGTTTTGCTGTTTTGTTTGCTTGTTTTCATAGTGATCTAGTTAGAGAGAGAGGTCTAGAGTAGAATCAGTCAGTCACTGTTTGCAGCATGTGAAGGATGAAGACTGGCACAGCCTGCAACATAATGTGGCCTCGAGGTTGCCCACCGGAGGTTCATGCAGGGACATCCGTCCATGCACAATATGGCACTACAGGAACCCTGATATTATTCAACTGTTGATCAGAGCAGCCTCTCAAGACGCTATGCAATAGTTCAGGCTCCTAACTACCAGTTGGAAGCAGCAACCAGGAAACTGCCAACCCAGTACCCTCAGAATGAAGAGACGTTGCCACCATACTCAATAAATGCAAAGAGCTTCCAGCTGAACTAACACTAAGACCAAAGGAGAAGGGAAATGAACCAGGAACCCTTTCCTAAACAAGAAACAAGGCAATCACCTCTACTCCTGTTCAAAAGAAGTGGGTGGAGTGTGAGACCGGGTGATAGTAAGTACTATCTATTCCAATTAAAAAAAAAAGTAAATTAAAAAATTTACTAAGTTTTAACTTAGTATAAGTTAAAACGAAACTTAAAAGCCAAAATAATTTACACAATCTTGTCCAAGTGCACCGCAAAAATAAGTAGCAAAACACTTAAGTTAGTAACAACAACAAAAAAAAAAAAAAAAAGACCAATCCAACCAACTTACCATGCAGAGAACATAAGCTGACAGTTGAGTGAATATTTCAGAGGACAATAATGCCAAAATACAATTCAACTCTTTTTTTTTTTCAGATATTATAAGCAAGTCAACTGCCTAGAACGGGGGGAAAGATAGTGAGAAAGAAGGAAAGAGACTACAGAGCATGCGTCCAATGGCCAAGTTGAGGGGAGGGGGTAAAATGACCGATAGTCAAAAAGGAGCTACCCTTTAATTCTTTTATAGAACGGCATTGCTAAGAAAATAAAATAAATAAAACCTCAAACCATTTATATCAAAACAAAACTTAAAAGCCAAAATAATTTACACAATCATCACTTGATTTAGTTTAAAATCTTAACCAGGACTTTGTAGATGAATTCTAGATAGAATTCTTAACTTGAAAGTATTGATGAACAGAAAAACTCTCTGTTGCTAACAATACCGGTTGAGCTTTTCCAATATTAACAGTAAATCTTTGCCTTATTTCAAGTGATCTATTGTATTTTGTGAACATGTTCTATTTTTTTTTTATTTAACACTTGTGTGCTGAAGTAAATTGTTTTCTAACATGCATGCTAGCAGTTCTTTTAAACCTTGAACTAGGCTAGTGTGATTGGTTGGTTTGTTGTGAGCAATTACGTGGCCAGAATCAGACTGACACGTATGTAGTTTACTGTCTTACCCCCAACCATATTGGTATATGAATGGATTGGTCATAAATGACTATTAAGAAATGGATGCAGTTTAAACTCTTACCCAGGATTATTATTATTATTATTTATCTTTATTATTATTTCTATTATATAACAGGTTGAAATATGACTAGTAAATGGATAAAGTTTACGTCTTACTCAGGAATATATTGATATGACTGGGCTGATTTATTGAGTGGGTAGCCACTTCCCATCTACAATGAGAAGTTAAAAAAATAGGTCTAAACTCTATAGTTACTTGTTCATCAGATCTGAAAACTGCTCTGTAAGAAATCCAAATATCTAAAATCACTTCAGTCTCTTCAATAGAATCATTAAATGGATGAAAGCAGTTTAAAATCATATCCAGAACTATATTGATATGATTAGTAGGTATGTTGTGACTGGTAAAGGGATGTAGTTTACATCTTACTCAGGTCTATATAGATATGACTGAGGTGACCAGAATCAGACTGACCCAGTTTGAAGTCATACCCAGGACAATATTAATGTAATCAATAGCTAAAGAAAGAATGTATAGTTTTATCAAGTACTTTCAAGGCTACTTGATAATTAGATGGCATGGATTTGATCTTGTCTTTATGCCAAGGTAATTCCATAAGTTGTTTTTGAACTCTATAGTTTTTTCAAACTATTAGGCTATTACAAAAATAATGGCTGCTTGAAGTATTGTATTTTGAAAAACCATTTTAACATAGTATTCACAGTATATACTAGGTGAATTTTGGGATACAGGCGGATGTACGTTGTGGTGCATTGGATATCGGCTCGGAACAAGAAATCGGTGAGCCGAGTTCGAATTCCAGCCGAATTCATTGCATTCACTTACGCGCAAATACCCTTGGGAAAGGTATTAATCCGTCTCTTCCTTCCAGTTATGGGTTAAATAACAGGACAGATTGGGTTCTATAGCCTTGGTCGGCAACCAGTCTACCGCAGAAAGCAATGGCAACCTACTGCGGGATAATCTTCTGCCCAGTCAGTCATGTCTCTTTCGAGACATGATCGCCCAAGCGTGTATCACATATGGCACTTAACTGACTGACTGAATAATTAATGTGTGCTCTTTAATAATGTTTAACTTATTTTTAGACAGAAATATTCTTGAAGCATAGAAGCCTATAATTATGAACATGATCTTTGTTTACTTTTCTTGCATGAGTTCAAACTTGGGCACAGTGCCTTCCAAACTTCTACCAATATCAGCAGAGCCGGTGGGGAGATGGGTCCACAAGTGATTGGTCAGTACAAAGGTGGTTCCAAAAATTCCATACTGGTGATGCGAGCCTTGAAGATGAAGGTAAAGGATGATCATGCAGTCTTGATAACAAACAACTACAAGTAGTTGTTGAGCAAAACTCACGTCAAAGTGTCAGAGAAATGACTCAGATGTTTGATGTCAACACTGCCATTTGCACTGTTTCACACCATTTGCAGAGTATTTGCAATGTGAAAAATCTTGATTAATTGGTTCCTCATGATCTCAATGAAAAACCAAATGCTTAGGCAATTTGAAGTGTGTTCAATGCTCTTTCTACATAACATCAATGATCCCTTTCTTGACCAAATCTGTCACTTGTGATGAAAAGTGAATCCTTTATGATAATCATAAATGATCAGATCAATGGCTTGATTGTGATGAGCCCTCCAAACATTGTCCAAAGCGAAAGTTGCATCAACAAAAGATTATGCTGAATGCCTGTTGGTCTGCAATTGGTATTATCTACTACAGCTTTCTGGAAGCCAATCAGACCATTAATGCACTGCTTTACTGCAATCAACTTGCTGAAATGCATGCACACCTCCAAAATATGAGACCTGCATTGGTGAATTGACATGGTCTAATTCTACTCCACAATAATGCACTGCCACATGTTGCAAGAATGATATTGCAAAAACTCACAGACTTGGGATACAAGAGTTTACCACATCCTCCATATTCTCTTAATATTTCACCCACCGATTATCATTTTTTAGCACATTTTTAAGTGGTAAAACTTTTAGGTCCAAACCAGTGGTGAAATCAGTTTTCAGAGATTATGTTGCATCACAGACAATAACTTTTTATGAATGACAAACTAAATAATGTCATCAATTGATGGTAGAGGTGCATAGATGCTCAAGGCTTGTATTTTGACTAATTTCAACATTTCTACAGTTAATTTTTCAATTATGTTTCTGAAATCAGGGCATTATTTTTGTAACAACTTAATATTATGCTTCCATTTTGATGATCATGCTATTTGCCTCCATCACTTTTGTAAATTCAGTAGGGTCATCATCTTCCATGAAAGATTCATTGAAGTACTTCAAGATTTCTGTCTGTTTAGAATTCTTCAAAAGCATTGTGTCTGCATCTGTGAAGACATCTTTCATGAGGCTGGCCTTCCCAAGAACATCCAGTTTATTTTGAACTAATGGTTTTGAACTAATTATTCAGTACAATGCACCCTGTCTTCAGCTTGGTTTAAAATCAACTAAGATCATCATCTTTTTCTGTCATTGGCTCAGAAAATATCATGCCATCATCTTCATTCCAGTTGATATAGTCAATCAGCCAATTCATGTTGTCAGCAAAAGGATTACCTTCATTCTTGGATGGTCTAGTGGCCAGAGTTTCTGGAGTAGAGATAACTGTAGCTTTGTTCACAATTTTTGCATCTTCCTTGAGAAGAATAACATCATTTCAGGCTATGGATTGGGAATATCAGATTTTATTTTGTTATAACCACTGATATATTTATCCTCATCAAAGGATAATGCACATAAATCTACAATAAGCATTTTCTGTTAGTTCTGTTTAACTTTAGATAATTTCAAGGTTACTGGGATTTTTTTTTTTATGCAAGTGGACCTTGGTTTCAATACAGATTTTACTTGCTGTTTGGAGCACAAATAATGTTCAGAAATTATTGTATGATAGTTGTATTGAACATTGGAAGTAATTTGGTAACTATATAGAAAATCTATGCTGTTTCCAAAAGAGGAAATTCCATTCAGCATTTTCCACAACAAACCATTCATGGATTTAACAATTTTGATATGTTTCATATATTGGAAAATGTCTACTCCCAGAATTTCTTGAATGTTTGTTTTGTCAGATTTCTCAATATTTAATTGCTTAATAAATCCAACTTTACACACACCTATACTCTTTTAAGGACTATTGAAAAGAACATTTATATTTACAAATTAACCAATAGAAAATCCCTTTACATTAGATAATTGGTTTACATATTTTTGCTATATACGGATGTAGTCAAGGACTAAATTAATACAACATGTAGTTTATTGACTAACCAGAAAACAGAAAAATATAATAAGTTGATCCTATTGTAACCTCCCATACCAGCACCCCCAAGTCTCATGCTTGCGTATATGTGTGTTGCGTACGTTAACTGGTCATAAATTAGCTGCATCGGAGGCTGCAGCCAATCGCCTGCCATTCTGTCCCCGTGTGATCGAAGATATTAATGATCTGTTGAAATCCCTCACTCCCTCTGCCACATTGTGATTTCTGATCTCAAGGTAAGCTGAGGACTCAGAGGACAGTCGCCCTTGTGCAGTACTTGGCAAATGAAGAGGCAGGGTGGGTGCACAATTCAAGAATAGGGAAAACAGACAAGAACAAAAAAATAAAGAGACAGCAGTAAAAGCCAGTCTATGTGGACTGATGATGATATTTGTAACTCTTTGTACAGCAAAAGAGAAAAAAAATGAATTAATAAAAAATAAAAACACAATACAACTTTTCTTCAGTCCACAAACTACTGCTGCCACTATGTCTAATCATTGTTAGAGGTATGACGGTCACTGATTCTTTATGCTACCCCTTCCCTTTCTCTCTGCTTGGCGGCGTTGGACATGCCTTTTAGCATGAGAGGGAATTTCTCATCTTAACTATCTGGGCCAAATAGCTCTCCACCGTGTCTTGAGCATGTCTCATTTACTAAATCTATTCTGCATTTTTGTTAAAAATGCTTTGATATGGTGTGGGGTTGGCTGGCATTTGGGGTGTTTTTTTCCAAAAGTGTAATGCCAATTTCGTGTATCTGACTTTAATCACCCGTTTATGATTTTGTGCTGATATCTGCCAACCTGAAAACTTGGCAAGGCGAACTCCCATCTTGTTTGTCTTTGATTGCTGTCATATAGATCAATGTCATTTCGTGAGTGCCTCATGTCTCACCTCTCTCTCTGCCAGCCACCCTCCCCAGCACCTATTCTTCTCTTTTTCTCTTTCTTAGCTCTCCCCAAGAAAAAGAAAAATTTACAGACACCAAGATATTCTTCAATTATCTATTCCTGGGTAACATGGGTACATAAAGAACAAATGTTACACTATTATTGGTCATCAAAATGCATAAATACGCGTGATTTTGCCTTTTCTTTTCAGAGGACCTCGGACGTCTCCCTGGTGGCATCCGGGTGATCTGCGTTTTGTTACCCTCTCACCTTCTCATTCAAACTGCATTTTATTGATTCTCCTTCATCTTGCCCCATCTTCAACAAAAGAAAGAACAAATATAGAGCCACAAATCATCTGTCTAGACATTCAAGAAAATCAGGTGATACACATATCTCACTCCATCACTCACTCTTTCACCTTGACATTGCTTCTTCTTCACAACTGTCCATCAGTAATAGAAAGAGAGGAACAAAAAATCAACACACGAACATTTACTACTATCATGCACGCTTTTCACACTTAAGTACAATTCTTAATAATAACAAAATTTATCTAATATTTTTATTATTATGAAAAAAGAAATCTTTGTTATCCTTTCATGCCTGTTCAAATTTCTGATCTTTTAAATGTGGGAAGTTCGATTCTGTTTGGCATAATGTCAATTTAACAAACATGATTGATGCTTCCTACAATTTGATTACTACTGTTATTATGAGGCCAATTTGAAACTTAATTTACATTTGAAGATATAGGGTGTGTCAATCATGCCTGGTACAAGGCCACTTCCAAGCATAGCTGACAATCCCCGCATTGAAAAATATCATCAAGTTGTTGAAAAAAAGTGGAGTTTTGTTTGCTGAACATTAACATAAATGTGTACGAAGAAGAATGTTCAGTGAGAAACAAGTAATGAGTTAAGGGTATCAAGAGTTGTAGAAATGTTCGTAGTAGTAATTTGTTGAAAAGAGCTTATGCATACGTACACATGTATGTATGAGCATTTGTTTGGTAGGAATGTCTTTGAATGGAGAAGAAGAAGTAAAAGGAATCAGTACACAAGAAAGAAGGAGAAAGAGGACGACGTGTGGCACGACCTTATGTCTGGGTCAACTTGAAACTTCTGCCTTGTTACATTTTAGCTTGTAATCTCTCCTGCTTCTATCTGAGTGTCTGACTGTTGCTGATCAAAGCATTTATAGTCCTTCAAATTTTTTGCACTGGATCACAAAGTTTTTATGGTCTTGCAAATCACTTCCATTGGTCAAAAAATCAATTTAGCATCTACTTGCGAAATCCAGTTTGGACTTTTTCTTTAAGCACATGGTCAATCCTTTTTATATTTAGGAAAAACCAGGATTTCACACGTCATTGTGAAACTTTGTAAAAGATTTTTTTTAATTCATAACTTCTTATCTACTACATATTATTTAGGTTGTTCAGACTGTTGTCTTCACCTTTATTGCAATATTTATGACGTGGTATGACTCAGGTAATGAGAAAAATCTCTCTCGGTTCGAATTTCCAATCACCTGAAGAAAGTCAGAGAATACAATACCTGAAATGTTGTGAATATGGCAATAAAGATGCAGACAACAGTCCAAACAATGTAAATAATATCTCATACAATATCTCATCTCAGAAATATGGACAAATATCAAAATTTAAGTTAGTCAAATTGGTTATCACATGGCTAAAGTCATCAAACTTTAATTAAATATTAAATTTGTCATCTCACAAAACGGAAATAGAAAGTGATCTCCCTTTGACTCCACCCACCTCCTCACTGGATTTGGTTAATCTTTTACACCTAGATAAGTTTTTAGTTGGCAATCGACATAATTTAGACTCAAGTCTGGGCCTTTCAATTTCTTTATTATTCCTTTAGAAAAATACAACCACTGGCTACGTCTGTTTGATAAGAAGTTTATATAACGTGACTTGCATATAGGTAGCATTGACATTTTCTTTATTCGTATTAGTCCCATATGAATAAGGAAAAGTGAGATCCCCTTCTTACGAGTATTGCATAGGGATGTTATACACCCCTTAGAAGAGTATTGTCTACAAGAAAAGGATAATTTGTTCTGAAATCAATCTTCAACTTTTTGTCTGCCACTGAAGCATCTAATGTACAAATATCTGCATCTCGCCACTCTAGTCTCATAGGTAGAGTACTATGTACACTTCCCCCACCCCCAAGGTGACTACATGGTGTACAAATTTACATTGCGTCCCATTAGAGCTGAAAGCGAAATTCTAATGCCAAACCATTATCTTCCTTTTCATTGGATTTTATTACTTTAGTATCTTTCTCATATGAAAGTCTCTTATTCTTCATCAGTGTGGATGGCTTCATTATAATTTTCAAGGGCTAAATATTACTTAAAACTAATAAATAATATATATAAATTAGTTTTAAATATAAATTCTGTAATGCCACACCATTATCTTCCTTTTCATTGGATTTTATTACTTTAGTATCTTTCTCATATGAAAGAGTCTCTTATTTATATTATTTTCTTATTTATATTATTTTTTTATATTATTTTTTTTATATTATTTTATATTATTTATTTATTTTATATTATTTATTTTTATTTATTTTTTATTTATTTTATTTATTTTATATTATTTGTATTTATTTTATATTATTTTTTTATATTATTTTTTTATTTATATTATTTTTTCTTATTTATATTATTTCTTATTTATATTATTTTCTCATATGAAAGAGTCTCTTATTCTTCATCAGTGTGGATGGCTTCATTATAATTTTCAAGGGCTAAATATTACCTACCCTATGAATAATGTTCCACCTTAAATTAGGGGTTTGTTTATCAAATATGGTGTGGCTTACTAGTTTCAATTCAAGGGAATCTTCTTAAAAAATTCCATATCATACAAAGTTCTTAAATCAGACAAATCAGCCCTTACTTTGGCAAGATATTGTCTTTAACAGTCAAAACTGAGGTCGTACTTATGAGAATTGGTTATTATCAGTTTGAAGGTCTCATGAATTATAAAAGGCACATTCAAAAATTCTTTCATTAACAGACTTAGTAATTGTCGTCTTCTAAGGTTAGATGAGATATTAACTGAAGAGCATAGCCAGTAAGATAGGGCTAAACCTAACCTAAACCCCATCGTTCTCTCTCAGTGGAGTATAAGCCATGAACAAGATGATCATTGCTGCTTCTGTAACTTGTCTTTTTTACAGGTAGGTGTGTTGACCCAACACAAACTCCTTTATTCTCTGAATGAGGCAGACTGGTTGCCAACCAAGGCTATAGAACTCAATACATACTGTTATTTAACTCATAGGGAGAAGAGATGGATTAATACCTTTTTCAGGGGTAAGTGTACGTGAATGCAACAAATTCAACTCTTTTCTCTGATTTCTCATTCCGAGCCAATATCCACTGCACCACAAATGCACATCCAGGGTTAGCTTCACTTTATTAGAATTCATGGAATTGGTACAGTTGTTAAACTGTGCTACAAAATTCTTGAACTCAAACTTAGAAAGATTAATACTGCCAAAAGTAATACACTGTAATTTGCAAGTTGAAATCATTGAATGGCAGGTAAGTGGTTGTAGTTTAAAGTCTTGTTCAGGACTATTGGCCAGTAAGTTGATGGCCAATAAATGGATGCATTTTAAAGTCATATTTATGACTATATATGAATGGATACAGTTTAAAAGTCTTACCCAGGACTAAATTGATCGAAATGTACATTTCCATCATTTCCACAGAAAAGTTCAGTCACCCTACCAAGTTTCCAGAGTGGTCTGGCATTTGCAGAATTTTTTAATTAATATTCCATTGTCTACTTATATTTTGTTATTAAAAGTCCATATCCTGCAGATCCTTGCTACTTTCTCTTAGGTATTTTTCATTCCATAACTCTTTGAAGGTAGTTAACAATTTCCCCTTTATCATTAGGATGTAAAAGGCATTGGGTGTTAATGGTAACAGTTTATAGGGGCTTCTTATTTATTCCTTTCTAGTTGTAGTGGGAGTCCGTTCTAGTGAAGGGTAGTTGTATACTGTTGCAGGTTAACGGAAGTTGGCCTTGTGGTAGATAGCCCACTATAAGTCATAAAATGATTATAAAATCAAGAAAAGCAAATTGAGTTGAAAATAATATTTATATATACACATATCAATTAATGTTTTTACAAATAAAGTAATACTTGAATATAGGTCCAATGGAAGTTAAAATGCTCATGGCAAATAAAATGCTGAAAGAGATTTAGGCTTAGGAATGTGGGAGCGTCGTGAATAAGGAATGTCTTTGATGTAGTCACTCCTTAGGTCAGTAAGTACTTTTGAGACAGTGGAGAAGGTAAAGAGGTAAGGGAGGCAAACATAGTAAGCAACTTGACTTCGGTCAAGGGAGATACTAATTACATTCGTCTCTCTGGGTCTCTGCATTGGTCTGTCTGCTGGGTGCTTTCTGTCTCGGCTTTTTACATCTGCTTTTTGGATCAAAAGCAGCTCATTTGGGATTTCACACTTGAATTTGATTCCGGGCTTCCCATTGCCTGGTAAATAAAATTCACGTAAGCTCACAAAACGAAAATTTGATATTTGATTAATTTTTATTTTTCAACCAGAACATCTGCACAAACCTGGATGTGCAACGACGACTTTTGATCATTTGCCTTTTTTTGTCATGAGAGAGCAAACATCTAGTCCATCACTTTTGTTCGGTCGGTATCACAAGTTCAGTATCAGACATACTTCAATATGTTAGAGGTCTGAAGTTTGTAGTCCTTTGTGTGTCAGAGATTAAAGTAAGAAGTTGAAAATAACCAGATTTAGCTCACTAAATTATATTCAGTTGATAACCATTCAAGTCCTTTCAGAAGCCATTTATATATATATATATTTATATATATCAGCATGCAGTGTGGATATAGAAGAATCCAAAGGAGTATTCTGTACATACAGTGGTAAGATAACTCTCTAAGAGAGCTCTAAGCACATATGCATATAAATATATATAGAGCAAATATAAGAAAGATTAAGACAGACACGTTATTTCATGGTGAAACGGAAGTATAGGCGTATTTCAGGCGAACCATCATCAGCTTCCATCTTTATTTTACAAAAGATTTTATACGAATGAGATTCACAAAGACCTAAAAAATGAATAAAAATAATGGTTACTCCCTTAAAAGAGAAAATTTAAGAAAAAATTCATCAGTTTGGCGAACACATACACATATTCATACATAATCATATATACACGCAACATATAATCAGACATGCGTAGCAGCCAATGTCAACAAAAGTTTGAAGATACATTCATCTAACAGTTACATTGCAGACCCGTAGATTTGAAACATAAAGAAAGTGGGTTAGGTGAGAAAGAGAGTGAGAGAGAGAGAGAGAGAAAAGAGAGATAGAGAGGGAGAGCGTTAAAAAGAAAGGGTAAGTATCTTGAAGCCTAAACGAAAAAGGAAGAAGAAAAAAAGAAAAATGGAGCAGAGGAATAAATTTAATTTAGAAAGAAAAGATAATAATAGGAATAAATAATAAAAAATAAATGAAAAATATATAAATTTAAAATAGGAATAAATAATAAAAGATGATAGAATAAATTTAAAATAGGAATAAATTTAAAATAGAAAGAAAAGATGATAGGAGAAAATGAGAAAATAAAAATGAGGAAATAAAAAATAAAATAAAAAATAAAAAACAATATGAGTTAATGGTAAAAGAAATTGGAGTCTAAAAATTAAAAATATATTTAATTTAAGAGATAATAGTTAATCTGTTGTGACCACAAAATACTCACACTAAAATTATACTAATTATACAATCAACAAAACAAATATAAAACAATATAAAATTTAAAAAATTTTTTAAAATTTTTTTATTTTTTTAAATTTAAATTTTTTTTTAATTTAAAAGTAAACCTAATTATTCTATTTAAATTTATATTTATTCTATTTATAAATTTATATATATATATATTGTCAGCCGCAATATATATATACATTTATATATATATATATATATAGAACGCCAGGTATCTTGATTAATTTCACTAAATGGAGAAAGCATTTTTTTTTTTTTGTAGATGCCACGTGTTCAAATAAATTTTGCTTAATGGAGAAGACAAAATTTTAAAAAAAACAATACAACAGCAGACTAGCAGATGTTTTCTCTCTCAAGTACTTCATGATCAAATCTGTCCTGTTTTGTATTTTTTCTTTTTTTTTTTAATTTCTTTGTCATCATTCCAGCAAAATTGCTTTCATATATATATCAAATTTCTTTTTGTTTAGACTTAGCCCGGTACATTTTTAGCAAAATGTATAAAATTTAGCAATCCTCCAAATCAGGTCATGGAAGATGAACAAAGACGAGACAATTAATTGAACAGATTAAAATACATATTTTATATAAGAAATTCATAATACAACAAGAACAAGAAAAGAGAATTGCTAAAAACATATTATTTTAGCAGTTAAAGTCAAGACATCAAGATTGAAGTCCAAATACATGCATCTGTCTGAAAGTGTTTGTAACACTTATCTATTGCTATCCAATCTTCTTCCATAGGTTCATTCTCGGCTGACAGCACCTGATCTTGGAGTAAACCATAACACATCCATTCATTTCACTGATCTCAAAGCCTCTCTCTGTAGTTGGCCAAAATATGCCTTCATGGTGTCAAGGTTGCAGACAAGATTGACCCTGCATCTCTTGTTTTGTGCCAAACTCTTTTGGTGCCTATATCTGGGTCTTTCTTATTATTGCCAGATAATGGACTCGTCTTCCTATTATCAGATCCAATGGAAGATAACCTATATTTTTTATAGATAGTATGATGAGGTTTTCTTTTGTTCAACCATTGGCATAGTTTTTCATCAAAGAACTCTGCAGTGTTGTCAGATACTAGCGTTTTTGGAATTCCATTTCTTGAAAATATGATCCCTAACACTGGTTTCACAGTTGAAATCCTTTGGTTAGAGACATGTATTACTTTCGGTCAGTCTAAATAGGCATCTACCAGTATTAGTAATAATCCCACTCTATTAACATGAGCATCATTCATGTGTATTCTGTCCCAAATATGGGACTCTTTAGGCCACGTATATATGTGTTTGTCTGTCTAAATTTTCTTCTTTCAATGCTTGTTTTATACCTTTTTATGTATTCTTCTACATCTGTAGAATATTCTGGCCACCATATCTCTAGCCTTGTAGTGAAAAAACAAGATCTAGATTTAAAATTCAAATGCTAAGCACTGACTCATTTATTTTGTTAGAAATTAAAAAGCCTAGAATTTATGAACTTTGGTTAGCACACACACAAAAGCGAATCCAAAACAAAACTCGTGAAATTTCACACGTTCATGCGAAATGTTTTTCAACCAATTAAAAACTAGGAAAGATCTAAAAACAAAATTCAAATAATCTTCAATTCTCAGAAACAAATTCTTTTAGGTAACCTTTTCGTGAGCCCGCATGAAGTTTGTTCATCATCCAATGAAAAGACCAGAATCGTATCCGGGAGTGAATTCCCAAATTAACTTTTTTGAGCCCAGCAAACAGAATAAAAGGCAGGCAAGTTTGCCTGTCACCGGAGTGATGATGAGCATATTAACATGTCTCTTGACAAACGTCAAGCAATTGTTATTATTCATTCATTCTCTCTCTCTCTCAACTCCTTCCTTTTCATCGTTCACCCATCTGTCACTTTTTATACTTGATAACCAAACAAGACCCTTTAAGACTGAATGATTACTTCAAAGACATTCCTACCCAACAATAACACTTGTACATACAAACATACACACAAGTTTCTACTACGAACTCTTGATACCCTTAACTCCTTACTATAAGTTTCTCATTGAACATTAAATCTACCTATTCATATTATTCTGTTGTATTAATAAATTTCTATTTAAACATACAAACGGTACACTTTTATTCTTTCACAAATCCATATTTTGATAACCTTCTGATAATTCTGATAAAACCTTAAGTTGTGGGGCTTGTCGACTGTGTTTGTGAATCGGCCTTGTACCAGACACGTCTGAATGTCCCTATAGCTACAGTGGTGACCCATTCTACCACATTGGTGAACCCCAACGTCTAAAAAGAAAATGCAATGAAAGAATCACTACCACAGCCTTAACCTCCTTTACATAGACGTTATTCCTCAATGAACATCGTCATGTCTGCATTTTTAATTTTACTCCTTTGCGTTGCTGTCAGGATAACTACATCCCCATTACAACTTTTTCAAGTTAATTTTTGTTTAGCCTCTTTAAAAAGTCTTTCTGCCCATGAGCAATTATTCCACTTATTACTTTTTTATCCAGAATAAAATACTGTTTTATATGCGATCTTGCTTCATATCCTCAGCTACTTTGCGTTTCAACAAAATATCAGTTTCAACGCAATGTAAAAAAAACATCTTCAAATGTTTCTTCTCTTTCTCACTTTAAGAAGTAATGAACCTCAATCTCAATATAGCATCTACATGTGGCATCGTATTGCTTTTCACATGCTCAATATCAAATTCAAACACCCTTAACATCAAGGCCCATCTTAGAATTCTAGATGACGTTACCTTAGGAAGTTCTTTCCTAAGATTAAATGTGAATTCTAAAGACCTTAATTGGGATTTCTTCCCAATCAAACTTTTTCTATATTTGAGTAGTTTGATTCGGCTTTTGAAAATTTTATTAAAAGATACATAATAGGATGACTATTCTGAGCTAATATCCCCGAAATCGAATGTTCACTTGTGTTAATTGTTATTACTATTTTCTTTCTAGGATCAAATATTTTTACTACTGAACATCTTTTAAATTTTAAAATCTCAAGTTCTTTTGTCCAAATTAATTACACTTTTTATTTTCTTAAAGCAGCAAAAGGTTATATCAATTCAGAGTATCACTCTACATATCATCTGTAGAAATTTACAAGTTTTAAGATTCCAATTCTTTTATTTTTGTTCTTGGATACTTCAGTTTTTAATATCTTACCAATTCATGATCGATCTGCTGATATGTCTTAGATATACAATATTCCAAAAAGGATATTTTTTTAGTGTTGTGTACACATTTTGTTTCATTGTTATTTCAGCATTGTTTAACTTATTCAAAACTGTACTATTTCCTTTTTAATTATTTGTTGTTAACAACACAAATACAAATGTAATCCTGGTAGCATATTGTATTTTTTACATCGCTGCCAATAACTTGCTCTATAGCCCTTTGAAAAATCACACTTGCAGTTTTAATTCCATATGGCATTCTTTTCCATTTTAACAAGTTATTTATTGTTATGACTTCTTTAAATCCATCATCAATTTGATGATATGTCAAGCTCAGATCAGTTTTAGAGAATGATTTCATACCTGCAAGGGAGTTCAAAACCCATTCTACATTAGGGGTAGGATATGAGTCTGAACTTATTTTGTGGCTTACGCCTATTTTGTTGTCACCACAAATGTGCAGACCCTTATCTTTCTTTCTTAAAATTACTAATGAGGAGGCCCATTTGTTCCCTCCAGGCAGAGGTCATTCTAGTAGGTTTTGTCCGAGTAGTCATTTTAGCTTTTTTACAACTATTAATAGTAGATGGACTGGCATTATTTTTGTGCTTGAAAATATGAGGAGGAGATATTTTCCTTTAGTCTTAACTTTGCTTCATAGTTTGTTTTTTTTTAAAGAAACATCCCAGTTTCTTCTGCTTTGACTTTGTTTATTAATTTTGTTGAAATTATGTTCAACACATCATTTCCTATTCGATTGTGAGTCTTTTCAGTTTGACATGGTAATTGGGAATACATCAACCTCATATTTTAGTTCCACGTAGGCTTCAAAATAGCCTAATGTTTTTATCATGAATCCATCAAACTGATTAAATTGCACAAGATTTCTATTTAAACTTGATTTACCTACATTCTTAAAAAAATTTTTGGTATCAAAATTACGTCACTTCACATATCTAGTTCCATGTCCAGTAAAACATTAATGATTTGAATTGTTAATAACCCCTTTTCATTTCTTTATTTATTTATTCTTTCAGTGAAAAGAGGTTCATACTTATTTCCTCTTAATTTTGTTGGATCGTCTCTACGTTTCCCTTTTTGGATTTACACATATGTTTAAAATTATTCATTTTGAAATAATTTTCACATCTTTTTTTTCATATACCATTTTTGTCCTTTGCTTTTATGTTTATAACTACACCAAGTGAAAATCATTGATTTTTCTTTTTATCATGCATGTATCCATTTCCTCTACCAGATCCACAACTTTTGTTGAATAAAAATTTTTAATCAGTTCTTGTTGCTGAACAAATTCAACAAACTGTTCTAGTGACAACTTCTCCAGTTTTAACTGCATTAGAATCATTGTCAATACTCCTCATTTTGAAGGCCATTTACCAATTTCATTTGAATCAAATCCTCTTTGATTGACTGGTTTTTCAATACCAGTTTCTCAAACTCACATTATTTGGCAACCTGTTTCAAACAAAGAATATATTCAAAGACTGGCTCATTCACTTTTTGGGAAATGTTCATGAACTTAGCTCATTCTGCATTCTCTAGTTTTTTCTTAGGTGCTATGTTTTTTTACTTTTAGCTGAATTATATCATCAAATGTCATTTCCTCCAACTGTCTTGGGTGTGTAATTGCTGATACTTTGATAACAGCCTCACAACCCACAGTTGCAAAGAGATCAGTTATCTGGTTTTCTCTGCAAACTGATTTTAAATCTTTTGGCTTTCTTGCTCTAGCTTTAGCTGCTAGACTCCTGAGCAACAGTTGTATGTACTCATAATTATCAATTGATAATTGTTCTTTCGGTTCTTTAGATATCACTGATGCCATTGTTATGTAGTGTTATTAACTCATGGGAAGTGATAAGCAGTCAACATTATCTAATCTATAAAGAAATTTAGATATGTGGCACAAGGCCAAAAAGTTGGATAAGGAAAAGATGGTCATAATCTGTCTTATAATTAAACTTACCTAGCCACAATCACAAACCCAAATATAACACATTATTCCTTTCACCAAAACAACACATTCTTACTTATCATTCTTACAACATCCACCATAATTCCCCAGAATCTCCATGAAAGCTTAACTAGTCTCCATATATGCAATTCGTGTCTTTATGGAGAGGGAAATAAAACAACAATTTAAAATCCCCAATGATTATTTACAAGCTGATATAAAGTATTTACAAGAAACTAAATAAAATCGTGTTAGTAAATAAAATAGTGTTAGTAAATAAAATAGTGTTAGTAAATAAAATAGTGTTAGTAAATAAACCCCCACACACAATTTCTAACTTGTGGCAGAAAAATTATTTAACTGAACGAAATCAGTGCAGACTTTAATAATATAAAACATATATTCCTGCAAATGCTCACACAAACATACACTCATTCAAACACAAAAGCAAATACAAAAATCACACGCAAAATATGAAAGGTACCCCGCATCCACCAGAGAACTGATATCTCTGGTTACCTAAAAATGGGGAGGGGAATTAAAGAAAGTGATGAGGGACAGAAATAAATGGGGCCAATGAGCTTACATCCCCTAGCTAAGTAAACTTTGAAAAGAGAAACTAAAGACAAAACAAATCTAAACTAGACTAAATCTGGGCTGGGATGCCAATCTTCAATCCAGCAGGGACAATGTCCTAATACCTAACCGGCATCAAAATGCCACTCCAAATCAGTGCTTCTCATGCAGCACAACCACACAAGATTTACCCACCTTTTGCCAAATTCTGATGAGGAGAACCGCCACATTTTTGTCCTGATCTTGACTTTAAGCTGATGCTAAAAACACAAAATCAATTGGGAAGAGGTGAACTTCTCGTTCCCTACCCAAATCATGGATCTCATGATGCAAAGTAAGCAAAAGAACACATAGGGTTTAGACTTTGTCAATGGCGATACTATATTGCTACAGACAGAACTGGCTTTGAGAGTAAAAAACTTTCCAAGCAACACGTGAACCATGATACTGTCAACAAACTTGCTCAACGGGACTATAATACTGCAATAAAAAAGTCTTGATCCAGAGTCTCCACCTCCCCATCATAGCAAACGCAGTTTGGAGACTTCTCCAAGCTCACTAAACAATGTCTTCTGCAAACCCAGGGGGCTCTTTGAATCACCAGCTATGTGAGTGATGCCTTATCGTTAGCAAGGGATTTCAACCCAGGCACCCAAAGGCCATATTGAGCGGGCCTCCTGCTGTGTAAGATTGAACTTGTCTATCAGATCATTTTGAGCAAAGCCCCTGACTAACATAATATGATGCCCTATGAGACAACACCTGGACGTTAGAAAGGCCAACCAAATACTTTAGAAGATATTTCAGGGCAATCTGACATTCACAATAGAAGGAGCACTGGCCTCGGAGTAAATGGCGAGCCTCCTCCTTGCACAAGTGCACAATTCAAACTAGTGTCCATCTCCATTTTTATGGAACCAGCAAGAGACAGGCAGTCAATGTCCCAAGAAAAAGTTATTTTTGACACTCTAAAAGTGGAGAGATGAACAAAAAGCGGGAGCCTCACCAAACAAAAATGATTAAATTACTTGGAATCCTCATGCTTGAAATGCATCAAAGGTGAAATCGTAAGAAAGCTATCATTAGTTTCTTGTAACATTTCCCACTTTTCAAAAGTTGAGCAAGGTCTTCAAATCTTTCAGTTTCTTTGATTGTGCTAATGCTCTCTTTTTAATTTTTTCTTCCACATGTAATATTTGAATATTTAAATTTTTACATTTGATTTCTTTTCCCTGTATTTTTTATTTTTAATATTTTGTATTTTTTATTTTAATTTCAAATTCTAAATGTAACCTTAGAATATTTAAATTTTTAATCTTATTATAAAAGCAGTAAATTAATTTTATAAGATTTAATTTCCATGAACATAGAGTGAATTTAAATTCAAACCTAATAAACTGTCAGTTTGAAATATGCACCTGATGATCGCATAATGCATGAAACTCAAAGTCATGCCATAGATGTAGGATAATATGTATATTTATTAATATATATATATATATATATAATACATCTCTGTTCATACATGGAGCACTGTTTTATTAACACCTGAATTATAATACTATACATATGTGCACCATCATGTGTATAATTTATTAATGTATGTCACTATATATATATATATATATATTGTTTTCATATCAGCAACCAATATGTATCAAATGTTTTTCAAATTATGATTTTTTAAATCAAAATAAGTAATTTATTTTACATGTCACGCTTATGAATAAAGATATTATATTATAGCCAAATGCAGACAATTCATTAGTCGCTGTTTCCACTTGTAGAAGGCAGAAAACTAATATGACTTATTTCCCATCATTTATTACAATCTTGAGCAAGCTTTTTAGGAGTCTACCACTCATTACTTAATGACATTCTTTACTAAAGACCAAGTCATAATCCAATTCATGCCCAGAACTGGAGTCCTATCTCAAATCTTGAGTGAAGACTTTTAGTTTTAATTTGAGTTTGCAATAGTTTGCTGCTGTCTTTGACTTAAGAATACAAAAATGAAGTAGAGATTAAAAGTATGCTTAATAAAGCTCGAAAAATCAATTCTTTGTATCTTGGTATTTTTTTCTTTATTAAGTTCTTATTGCAATTAATACATAATTTGGTAGAACTTCAGATCTATCATCTCAACAAATGTGTATGAAATGTTATAAGCATTTTAATCTTTGAATTAAATACACTGGTTGACATTTTTTCAACCCAAATGTTGTTGGGCGATGAGCACATGTTTTGGGGCTATTTTTCACACTGAATCTGAAAATTAAGTTAATTTTGCACCTTCATATTATGTTTCTCAGTACAGATCACTTCTATTTTGCTTAAAATAGGCTAAAATGCTTAATTCACAGGCATATTGCACAGGTCAAATATGCGAGTGACATAGGTGAAACATTTTGTTTCATGTTAAAATGATTTATCATTCATGAAAGAATATCCAAATAACTTACAAAATGATTTCTGAGCTATTTCAGTTCAGAAGAGCTGACCTGAAAATGCTTGATTTTATGAGAAATATCTCACTGGAAAATATTCTTGTGCCCTCAATGTTCTTAACTTGTTAAAACTTTGTGATTTCTTTTCTTCTCTACTTTATATAGAAGAACCTCTTTAGAAATCATCCAACAATAACGATTTTAGTTTTTAATAGTAGTTTTCAATTTAAGCCTGAAACTGCCATAAGATTTTATCATATCACTTGAATTTATGAAGTTCTGGTATTTTCATGCAGTCTCTGTATAACATGCATAGGAACATTGATAAATGAGGATTGTTAGTGTGTTTGGCGAGTGTATTGAGACTAGCAAGATTACAATTTCTTTAGAGGGTAATTTGACATCCTGATTAACACAATTAAAAAATGATTTGTTCACTTTTTGGCATGCCCTTATGTGCTTCTATACTTATCAAAATTATTACTTCATGGAGATAAGATAGGTGATTCATTTTCTGCTGATGAAAACTTTTTCTGAACTAAAAATGATTCTTTAAGTTATTGGAATACTTTCCTTTTACAAGTTAATCTAACCTGAAAACGTTTAAGTTGGTTCTACTTGGCCCTGGCATATCACTTTTAAATGGGTATTTTGGCCTATTTTAAGCAAAATTTTAAGAAATTATCTGTACTGAGAAAACATGATGTGACCAAGCAAAATGGACTTGATTTTCAGATTCAACATGAAGAAATAGCCCAGAAACATGTGCCCTTTGATCAACAACATTTGAATCAAAAAAATGTGTTGATCGGTGTTATTTACATTAAAACAGTTTTAATGAAACAAAAACCATATCAGATGAATTTTGAACAAAAATATGACAAAATAAACATGAAAGTAACATTTTTATTTTAATTTATGGTTCAGAAATGAAGTAACTATTATTATACAGACTTATTTTGTCATAAATAATCCTTTTATATTTATAGAATAAAAAAGTAGAAGTAGAGAATAGAAGTGTGTGGTTTAGCAGCAGGGTTATGGGTAATGTTTTATACATCTCATTTCTTCTTCTTCTTCTATGTGCCATGTCCCCTCCAGGACGTAGGCGATTATGGCCTTTCACATCTCCCTATCCCTTATAGCTCTTAACATGCCTTCTCCTGTTACCCCTCCCAAACCTTGCTCTGCCATTCATTTGCTCAACCCCATCAAGTATGTCAAGTGATGTTTTCCCCTGTTTTTCTTTCCCTCTGTCACATGAGTATCAGATTCTCTAAATTCTCCTTCCTCATTACATATCCCAGAAACTTTAGCTGATGTTAAGTATCAGTTGCCTTTTCATTTCCATCCTCTCCAAAACCTCATTGTTGCTCATATGTTCGGTCCAGCATCCTTCTGCAGAACTACATTTCACATCTTTTCTTCATCTTTAATGAGATTGTCTAGCATTCACAGCCATACTTAAAAACAGACATCAAATAACTATTCAGTACTTGCTTCTTTAATTCCAGCAAAATTTTTCTGTCTCTCAGTATTCCTACGCATCTTCTGAAATACATCCTTGGCCATGCCAGTACATCATTAGATCTCAGTGTCGCACTTTCCATCCTCTTTTAGAACACTTCCCATGTATTTGTATTTTTGTATTTGTTTGATTTTAGTATCCCTGGCTTGTAATTGGTATTTTGGGCTCCTCTTTTCACAGAATACCATGCATTCGGTTTTTAGGTAGTTCATATGTAGTCCTTTCTTTATGCTTCTGTAGAAGTTCTTGTAGTTTACTTTCTGTGTTTTTTTTTTTTTTAATCATATCACCCCAAGCAAGGCGAAAACGCCACTGATGCGCAGGGGGCTACGTAAGAGTGAAAAGATTGGAAAAGAGAAAAACCGGAAACCATATCCTAAACAGGAAACAAGGGATGAGCCTCTTCACCTGTTCAATAGACATGGGTGGAGTGTGAACCGGGCGATAGTTTAGTCTATCTACTCCAACTGAAAAAAAATAAAATAAAATAAAATAAAAAAAGAGTGAAAAGATTGGAAAAGAGAAAAACCGGAAACCACATCCTAAACAGGAAACAAGGGATGAGCCTCTTCACCTGTTCAATAGACGTGGGTGGAGTGTGAACCAAGCAATAGTTTAATCTATCTACTCCAATTGAAAAAAAAAATAAAATAAAATAAAAAAGAGTGAAAAGATTGGAAAAGAGAAAAGAAAAAAACCGGAAACCACATCCTAAACAGGAAACAAGGGATGAGCCTCTTCACCTGTTCAATAGATTTCTTATTAGAATTGATATGCCTCCAGATGCACTCTGTTGTGTTTCATTTATGTAATTATATTGTGAGTAATTTTTTTTTTTATTTTATCATTTGATTTTAAGAAGGTTTCTTGTAGGCAGATGACCATGGGCTGGTATTTTGTTATAAGTAGAAGATCATTTAGCTATTAATCTTCTACAATTCCATTGAATAATGTTTTGCATCTTTAGTTTAAGTGATTTTGTTTATTGATTGGTTGGATTCGTTTATTTCCATGTTTTCTACGCTTTTGGATCTGGCTTTGTTGGGGCTAATTAAATATTTAAAGTTTTTTTGTTTTAAAGAATTTTCCCCCATTAGTTCAAACCTGTCTTTTGTTTCTATTAGTGTAGTTCTTTTTTTATATTTGCTATATTCCTTCTTCCTAGGAGATCTTTCTTTTGAGTTAGTGAAGGGCTTTCGATGTTATTCATTTTTAGGTAGGTGGGAAGAGGTTCATTAGTTTTGGTCGTGGTAGTATGGAAGCTTGGGGTCTTTGGTTGTTTGGTTCAGATTTTAGGAAACATCAGTTTCATTAGTTGAAGGTTCAGAGCTCTTCTTTAGAACTCGTTCAACAGGGAGCTTGGTTGATAGGATGTTTATACTTTCTTTTAGTTATTCCACTAATGTTTTAAGTTCTTTTAATAGATTTATCATTCCATGATGAACCACTGCTTGTGTTTGAATTGGGTTGCTGGTGAGTTCGGATATATTGGCATACGTTGTTGTTGCTGTAGAGTCTTCAATAATTTTTCTAGCTTCAGGATATGAAATATTTTTGGTGTATTTAATTTCTGTAATTTTTTTCTCTTTTTTTCCAGATTTCACACTCTTTTGAATCAGCAGCATGGTTTTGTTTGCAGTTTGCTATCAGCACTGTATCATCTGCATATCTTATATTGTTCAGATTGTGGCCACCAATGACAAATTGTGGCAAGACTTCTAGAGCTCTCAGAATTGTCTTGCTTTATCAGTTCAATAGAAGACACATCCTTATCTTACATCCTTTTCTATCTTTGTATATCTGCTGAACTCGTTTGCTGCCAGTATAGCTTATTGATTACTCTAATGTCTTTCCCAAATATGTCTAAATTACCAAGCATCTCTATCAAGTTTTTATGATGCACTTTGTCGAATGCCTTTGCGTTGTCTATGAAAAGCAGATACACATCCAATACCTAAAAATATTGCATTACATTTGTTGAATTTACGTATATAACAACATTCTTAATAAGTGTTTTTCATTAATCTTCGTGTATGAGATATCATGTTTGCTCCTATTTTATGTTTATTTAACAGTAAACTAAACTAAAATTCAACATATATTTTTGATGTACTGGGACATTAAGTTTTATACGCTCCAAAAATTCATACACTGATGCCCTCAAGGACACATGGCCTAGTGAATAAAAGCGTTGAGTGAATCCAATGACTTGACCCAAAGGGTTGCAAGTTTAATACATAGTGACAGCAGAGGTGAAAATTTGGAGAGTTGAGATAAAAGGAGGCATCTGGAAGAGGCATTACTCATGGAACTAGAACAATCTACTCCTGTGAACAAAATAAAGGGTTCAGTTCAAAATTCCAATCAACTGAAGAAGTTCAGTGTACAATGGCCAAAATATCAAGAATAATGAGGAGAACAGTTTGAATAAGGTAAATAATATTTCTTTTAAAAAGAAAAATACAAATTACACATAAAAAATTAAATTTATCCTGAATATATTTGTTGTTATGAAAATGATATCACAGAGAAAATTATTGAATTAACTTCATGCAACAAATGATAGCATTTTTAAATATATTTTAAAGTATAAAAACAGAATAAAAAAATCTCTTCAGAAGAAAAGTCTGTCAAAAACTGAACATAAAATGCTATTAAAATTAAATTTCTTAAGAAAGACTTTGTAACATCTGCAATAAGGAAGCCTAGAAAAAATAGGATTATCAATAATAAATTATTTCCATAAGTCAGGTAGAATTTTAAAAATGTAGCTTTTCAATATAAGAAGCATACTAACAATTCAACCTATTTTTTTTATTTGTAAGATAGGCAAAAGTAAATGAAGTTGATCATTCATGTATTGCATTTTATGAATAAAAATTTCATAGAGATGAATGTTAGATTAACTTTAAGTGAAACACGTTAAATGAACTTCCAAATAACAAGATCAATATTTTTTAGCAAATTTCGCTCAAAAAAGTTTGCTTTTGCAATGAAGACATAAAATAATATGCCAAGTTCACAAGAAATAAAATAGATAAATCTTTTTTTACAATGATGTTCTCTGGGGGGGAAGACTCAAAAGTCACTCAAGACAGAGGGCTACAGGGTAAGAGGCAGAGTATATGGGGATATGTGTAGAAGATAACAGGCAAGTTAACAGTTTGCATACTTGTGTGTAATCAATATGAGTGTATGTTCAATATGTATACAAAGAAAATAGAAGCATACAAAAACTTGGGTTCTGCTACAAACATTTATTCTTTTAATGGTGAATGTAGTACAATGGAGTTTTCAATGTCTCTTGGCATATCTGTTTCCTTTTATATTCAAAAGTTAGGGTAGGTAAGTATGAATATTGTATTCATGGTTGAGATCAAATCAGCCTTGTGCAGAGTTGAAACAACCAAAAGAAAGTTTCTACTTACTTTATAATTAGGAAGTTTATACATGATTATAGGAAATCCATTACCTTTTTCTTGGTTCAGAAGTTGGGGTAAGTCAGTACAAGTGTTGTTATTATGATCGTGTTCAAGTCAGCCATGTGCTGAGTTGGAATGACCAAAGAGAAAGCTTGATATACTTCACAGATTGAGGTTTTTGGAAGACATGTGTGAGTGCTATATATTGGAAAGTGGGAAGAAATTTCAGTCATCAGTGAGCCAGGGAAGCTAACATTCAATAGTGAGAAAGTAATTACCATAAAGTTCTACATCTTAGAGTAAGGGGAAGAAATAGAGTGAGGCAGGAAGATGCTTGCCTTTTTAAAGGCATCAACAATGCTGTAGAGGATTTTTAAGTCCTTTACAATTTATATTATGATTTTCCAATATACAATTTAAGAAAAATAAAGACAACAACTCCAATTTGTAACCAATAAATAAACATGTATATTCAAATAAATACAGCATTAAACAAACAAAGCATGTAATAGTAGTGTACAGAGTAAGAGGAAAAAGTTGTTCCCCTTTAACTGTTTGTTGACCAAAGTCAAATGAAGAAAGTTTTTCCTTGTGCTGAAAAGATTTGTTATAATTGTTAGAAAGATTTTCATGTAAGAATAAATAACATGAAGAATACAATTATTTTGAATGTAATTGTAAGTAACACAAATTTTGGTCAAGAGTTCAAAAGTTCAAAAGTTCTTGGCGAAAATGTTCAGACAGAAAACAAAGTTCTGTGTCTGTGTGTGCGTTAAGGAAGGTTTGAGTAGAGAGACTTACGTGGAGTCGTTTAGCCAGCCTGTTCGTCTACTGATTAGCTTGCTGAAAGTCGCCATATTTAACAAAGAAGGGTGGATCAAAAACCAAGCGCAGGAAAAACTGGTTTTACATCAAAAAATATGTGATTGACTAAAAATTAACCAATCACCACACACATATGAAAGAGCTGCTTCAGAGTCGAAAGATTAAAGGTGACTGCGATTGCTAAATTGTCCTATACAAGAATTGTAGTGATTTATTACCCAATCGCAGACGAGCAAATGACATGGACCGAATGTGGGTAAGAAAAATATAACAACCATTATAATGCTACCTAACGATGTTCAATGAAATAATGTGGGGTAATCATAATTACATTTGCTTTACTCTTAGCATCATGGAAAATGTATTTTTTGATTACTTTTTTATCAATTTTATTTCATTTTTGCTACAGTTGATCCTTGACTTGAACAGATTAAGATTGTAGTAATCAGGGAAACAACCTCTTGGAAGTTGGTTCCACAAAGCAGTGGTTTGTAGGAAGAAGAGAATGAGGACGGTTCCCTACAATGTGCATGGCATGTCTTAGCCATAAAAGTAAAAACTGATGGAATTAAGGATTATAGTACATCTGAACATGTTCCATGAAAATAGCAATAAAGCTGCAAGCGGCTTGCCATGTTTCATCTGTGGGAAAGGAATTGTAGTCTGGAAAAAATCTGAATTCTAATGAAACTGGAAAGTGAAGATTGGGCTCCTGCCAATATATGGCAGCAGTACTCTATTTTCAAATTAAATTTGTTGCATTCACTAATGCAGAAGTACCCTAGAGAACCCTACCTTCAGGGACCAACTCAATTAGGAAAGACATAATAATTGGGAAAACTTTACCAGTGATTCCATAGCTACTGACCTTATACCGTAACCCGTTATGTTACACCTTACTTCAATCAAATAAACTAAAACTATTCCAAATGTAAAAAGCAAAAATTTCTGAAGCTGACTACAGCAACAAATTACCATAAACCCAAATCTAAACTAAAAATCTTCACTGTTAGTGAAATGACAAGATTTGAGAGAAGGAATCCCTGTTCTGGGTGATAATTGCACTATGTCTTTGCCTTTAGTATAGAAAACTATGTGCTGACCTTAGAAGTATGTTATATCTCCACATCTGTTTTGGTTTTCCTTTACTTCTTTTTCTAGGCACCATACCCTCAAGACACAATCTAACAAATCCCACACTAGATTAGGATTAGGAACATATTTTTGTGAAACTGTCATAATAATATATTAAAACACAATTAAAGGTTTTCTTGCAAAATTGGAAATTATTTTTTGAATATCAATATCAAAGAGTAAAAGCATTCCTAAAATTGGTTACATTTCACTTTGCCTATCAACTTGTGATCTGTGATGATAGACATGTGGTTTTGGAATGTTTCAATTTATGCTAAATCTTTTTGAGTCCATGTCACACAATCTAATTAATATCAAGCAATTAAAGGAATGTATATATCTTTATCTTAGTATAGTTTGGTACTAATATAGATCCAAATGAACAGAAAAATCAAATTGATCAAGTTACTATGACAAGATTCCATCAAGAATGACCCAAAATTGACAATGAAGAACCAAATAAGCATTGAGTGAAAAGCATCAGTCCACAATAAAATGAAAAAAGTAAAAAGTTCCTGGTCTGACCCACGTCCTAAATATTATAATTTCAAAAAGTCCCTATTCCTCTTTGGGCTGACAACTTTTCAGCACTCTCTTAAGTATATGTACGTATGTGTGCATCTGGTGGGGATGTATCCAGCTATTAATACACATGCACGTGCATAGATGATAAAATCTAAACGTTGCTTTTTTTTTTTTTTTCAGGGGAAATAATTTATAAAATATAAATTACGAGTTATTTCCCTTGAAATTTCAGCCAGTCAAGTTAGGTGCCATATGGGATACACGCTTGAGCGATCATATCTCGAAAAAGACATGACTGACTGGGCAGAAGATTATCCCGTAGTAGGTTGCCATTGCTTTCTGCGGTAGACTGGTTGCCAGACAAGGCTACAGAACGCAATTTGTCCTATTATTTAACCAAAACAGGAGGGAAGAGACGGATTAATTTAATATCTTTCCCAAGGATATTTGCGCATAAGTGAATGCAAGGAATTCAACTTGAATTCGAACTCGGCACCCCGATTTGTCGTTCCGAGTCGATATCCACTGCACCACAACACACATCTTTAAAATTTACTGTATCGTAAAATGCTTGAGACAAGTTTTAAGAAAAATAACGCGTTTCAAAGTATATTATATTTCATTGCATCAGTTACATAATCATGTTTTTGTGGTTCTGTAATATGACTGGTCCCGACCTGGCAGCTCAATTCCAGCCACTTCCCTCTGTCTCTTCTATAAATATTTTCATGGCTTCTACTCTGTGAACTTGGGTCACTGGTGCCCCCTACACAAGAATTTACTTGGGCAACCAGACTGGCAACAAGGTCTCACCCTTTTACAGTTAGATCAACCAAACGCAGGCAATAATTCTATTCCAACAGCTTCTTTTCTCATGCTTCCTGACGGCTATAACCTCCAGGAATTTAAATGCAAAGTCAATTCCCATCTCTTATCCACTTAACTCCAGCCCTTTCTAGATCACTCCATGTATCTTGTTCTTTTCCTTTCTCTCTACCTTCACAATTGTCTTCACTCATGTGTTCATATCCTTCTCTTTCCCTTTCTCTTTCACCCCCTGTAGCTGGTTCATCTTTATCTTCACTCTCCTCCTGCCTAATACTTCAACTCTTATGTAACCCCCTGCACACCAGTGGCATTAATGCCTAGCTTGGGGTGAAATGATTGAAAAAAAAAAGTGAGACATTCACATATATATATATATATATATATATATATATATATATATATATTAATGTATGTTTCATTAAATAATATAGACAAATTTTGTCTATTTATTTTATGTAAATCTTTTTATTGTAGATGCCCTGTTTTTTGCTATTAGGGGTGTTCAATTTGTCTTTGGCTATTTCAATTTGCCTTTTCACAAGGCTACATTTATAATTCCAAGTGTTGATAATTTAATATATATACATGGAAAAATGCACGCATGAAAAGTAATATTCTTAAGATTATATTAAACCTGGAAAAGAACAGAACAAATTATTAAACCTGGAAAAGTAAAGGACAAAATATTCTAGTGAATTAAAAAATAAGAAATTTCTTACTTAAAATATTGCAGCTAAAAACAAAATTTGAATTATTTGCAATATTTTAAGTAAGAAATTTATTTTTTACTTCACTACCATGGTTGAATTATATATATATAAATGTCTCACATTGTTATAATGATGAATACTGTCTCCCTTTCTCTCTCTCTCTCTCTCTCACACACACACACACACATACACACACACAAGCAGATTTGGTTGTACAAGTTCAGTAGTTGTATGAAAGTTCTTGTAATCAGTCAGTTAAAGTGCCATACGTGATACACGCTTGGGCGATCATGTCTCGAAAGAGACACGACTGACTGGGCAGAAGATTATCCCGCAGTAGGTTGCCATTGCTTTCTGCGGTAGACTGGTTGCCGACCAAGGCTATAGAACCCAATCTGTCCTGTTATTTAACCCATAACTGGAGGGAAGAGACGGATTAATACCTTTCCCAAGGGTACTTGCGCGTAAGTGAATACAATGGATTCAACTGGAATTCGAACTCGGTTCCCGGCTTCTCGTTCCGAGACGATATCCACTGCGCCACAACACACATCCACGTTCTTGTAACATGGTTGCTATTAAATGTTTCTGGTTTGTGTTTGTTTTGGTGAATGAATGAATTATTTGCAAGTCTATCAGTTAACATGAGAAAGTGATATTTGTGTAAGACTTATTTATGGTCTTAACTTCTCGAGCTGCTCAATCCTATTTGCTCTTCTTGCAAGGGATCAATGTGAAAGAGAAAGAAACCAGTAGGACAGTTTCCTTTTTACTATGACATCATGAGAATTAGATTTTTTTTTCAGGATCACTACAAACCTATTTACGGTAGCACACACTTTCCTCATATAGAATTGAGCAATAGAACTATAATGATGTAAATTCTTGACATCCACAGTTCAAAGCTTCAAAGAAACAGAAGAAAGTGGATATAATGTTTCCAAATTCTTCCAACTTTTGCATAATACTTTAAATTTCTCCTGCTAAATTAGTCTTTGTTCAGGCCACATTAACAACATTCATTGACATTTCTACAGAAACAAGAAATAATATGTTTTTCATATTATTTTTCTTCAATGTGCTATATCCCTTCAGGACTTTGGTGATCATGGCTCTCCACAATTTCCTGTCCTTTGTAGCTTTTATTAAATTTTATCTTTTTGTTATCTTTCTCGTGTTCTTTCATTTATTTACTCAAGTTCACTAGGTAGTTTACAGGTTGTTTTTCTCTATCCTCCTGGCCTTCAATTTCTCCTGTGAGTACCAAATTTTCCAAGCCCTCTTTCCTTATTAAGTACCCTAGAAATTTCAACTGCCTCTTTCTGATGTAAAGTGTAAGTGTCCTTTTTTTTTTTACATTTGGCTCACATCATTTTTGGCCAATGGAATTCTCGACGTTGTTCTATAGAACCATTTTTCTGGTGCTGCAAGTCTCTTCTTCATCTGTGAGGATATTGCCCAGCATTCATAGGAAGACTGATATTACATAACAGATCAGTTCTCTTTTCTTTCTTTCTAACAAAATTTCCCTGTTTCTTAATACTTTGTTTATCCTTTGGAAGTCATCTTTCACTTTCCCAATATACCTTCAGATATCAGTATCATACTTTCTGTCCTCTGTTAAAACACTTACCAATTTAAATTGTTGTACTTCTTTGATTTTGAAACCTCCAATTTGTAATCTGTATGTTGGGCTGTTCCTTTTGCTGACAACTATGGATTCTGTCTTCTTGCAATTTATGCTTAGTTTCACTTGTGGTTGTCAGTTGCTCTGTAGATGATCCTTCAATGGAAGCAAAAAATAAAAACATACGTTCATACCACATGATAAAGGATATTTTCACTTACAAAATTTCAAATAATTTCAAGTAAACTTAGGAAAAATTAATACTTATATTAATTAAAACATATTAATGTATTTTTCCAGTCTTGTGTTAAAATATAAATTTATATATCTACCTTGAATACTGCTGTGACATCCGGTCTGGTGTGTCTGCTATATATTTAGAGATTCTTGATAAAATCAAAAGAAGAATCTGCAATGTTTGCTCCTGAACAGCATCCACTTCAGTCACTTTCCCACCATCATAATAAAACTTCCCTGTGCCATTTCTATAAACACTTTTATGGTAATTTTTCTGGCGATCTTTCTTCGACGGTACTTTCATACTTGGATTTTCAAACCAGTTCAAGTTTTGCCATGTTCCAGACAAGATTCTGTTGCTCTACTGGTTGGTATTTTTGTGTTTGAAGAATTGTTAATTTTACATTAAGTCTGTTAAATCTGTCTATATTTTTGAGATGAGGTATTGTAATAATTTATACTATTTACATTGTTCGGGTTGTTGTCCTACTACTGCGACGGTTAACAAAATAAAGGATTCAGTTCAAACTTCCAGTCACCTGACAAAGACTCAAGCATATAATGGTTGAAATGTTGTGAATATGACAACAAAAATGAGGACAATAGTCTGAACAATGTAAATAGTCTTTAATATTTGATTTTTAAATAAATTTAACTTTTAATTTTTCTTACATATTTTGCTGACTATTTTTTGTGAAAAGTTTGAACTTTCTTTTTCAGTTTTCACCCTCCCCTGGCTCAAAGGTTTTTGTTTTTTTACACTCATTATTCAATAGACTAATGACTTATATTTTGTATAATTTATATTGAATTTTTTTAGTTTTTCTTTTAATTTTGTATTTTTTTAAAGGTGCTTTTAAAAGTCTAATGTAATTTTTTTTTAATAGGAGTAGATAGGGATGTACATTGTCATGCAGTGGCTATCAGCTCGTAACAAGAAATCAGAAAGCTGTGTTAAAATCTGTCACTTCTCCCTCCAACTATGGGTTAAATAGAAGAACAAATTGGGTTGGAAAACAGTCTCCTGCAGAAAGTAATAGCAACCTACCACAAGGAAAAATATTCAGCCCAGTCAGTCATATCTATTTCAAGACATAATCGCTGAACTGCCTGAAATAGGGTTACCTATCTTCCAATTCAGTCTTTTGAACAGAAATAGAGGTTCATCCCTTGTTTTCAATTCAGGGTTCAGTTTCCAGTTTCTTCTAATGTCTACTTCCATTCTATACTTCTAAGAACTCTACCTAAATGCAGAAATTTTATTTACTATTTTTTCCTTCAATATGAATAAATAGGTTTGCTTATAGTGAGATATAGGAAGCTGGTTAATGTTTCTTTGGTTTGGCCTTGTGTCATACTTAACTGAACTCCCTACAGCTTACAAGTTTTATGTAGAGTTATAATCATCATAAGGTTTTTCATCATTAGAAGGTTGGTTGTCAGCAGGATGGAATGTTTGGAATAGTGTGGAATGGTGTAAGAATAAAATATACATTTTGTATGTTAAAATTAGTAATTTATTAAAAGGAAAGAATAACACAAGTTGTAGAAGTTAATGTTCAATTAGAAACATTAATAGAAAGTTATGAGTAGAGTTTGTGTTCAATGATAAAGTTGACTTAAGGGTATCGTGAGTTGAAGAAATTGTTCGTAGTAGTAATTGTTGAAAGAGATAAGGAGAAAGAGAGAAGGAGGACAATGTCCGGGTCACTTGAAGTTTGAAGTTACATTTTAGATGTGTGTGTGTCTCTCTCTTGCTGTTTCCATCTCTCTGACTCTTGACTGATGCCAAGGTCATTTATATAGTCTTTTTGAATTTCGTACTGGATCGCCAAGTCCTTCCAAGTCTTACTAGTCACTCCCATTGGTCAAAAATCATTTTAACACCTACTTGCAAATCTGGTCTCAACTTTTTCATTAAGCACATGGTCAATCCTTTTACTATTTGGAAAAACCAGGATTTCACACATCATTTTGAATTTTTGTAAAAGTGAAGAAGAAGGTTGATTTTAATTAATTTCTTATCCGCTACAACAGACCCATTCCCACTCCTCCCTGGTTTTTTGAACAGTAGAAGTTCATCCCTTGTTTCCTATTTAGGATTGGGTTTTCAGTTCCTTCTAAAGTATACTTCCACTTTATACTTTGCTTAAATTCTGAAAGTTTATTTACTATTGTTTATTTGCTATTTTTTCCTTCAAGAGAAATATTTAGTTTTATCTATTGACCAATTAACACTTCTCTCTGGTCTTTTGAACAGGAGTACAGAATTATCCCTTCTTTCCTTTTTAAGATTGGGTTTCTTGTTCCTTCCAAAGTTTTTTTCTTCTTTCACATCTTTTCATATCTTGATGGCATGATCACCTTGCTTGGGAGTGGTGTTTCTTACTTTGTAATCTTCTACCTTAAGTGGTTGTAAAAGGTGAATGTCATTGTAAAAAAAACAAAAAAAAACATTAAGCCATCAAAATTTTTTTTCAATAGAAGTGGATACATCAACTTTTTATCAGGTTCACACAGAGTGAACATGTAAAAAAGGGTCCTTGTGTGAGAGTGAAAACGCTTTCATCATCATCATCCTTTAACCAATCTATGGTTGGTCAGAAAACCATCAACAATCCCACTCCTCACAACACAGTCAAGCATTGCTGTACTCAAATCTCTCCTATCTAGCCCTGAGTCTTGAGCAATTGTGTGTGGATATGTCAGTTTTTTTGATACAACACTTCCAGATGGATGCCAAATGAGCAAGGATGAGATTGTTTCATTCTGCGCTTGATAACAGTGGCCAGCAAATTGCTTTCATTTCCTTTTAAGTTTAAGAGACAATCGTGTGATATCTCCGTAGATGTATGTCAATATCAGGTGGGATCTCCAGCTGATGTTTTGGATCTTTCTCAGAACGTTGGCATAAGTTTCATTCAGTCATTTCTCCAAATGAGCAGACAAAGTCCAAGTCTCTGAACCATTCCAATACTTGGAAAGTTTGAACTTTTAAGGAATGTGAAAGGTTAGAGCTCCAGATCTTATCAAGTTTGTTGCATGCATCCCAAGCACGAGCTTTTTGTATACAAAAGTTTTTTTTTCCCAAATCTACTATCATATTTAATTCAAAATATTTGAAATCTTCATTACAACTTGTAAAGATTCAATTCAATATTTATATTGTTTTTCTGTTCTTCCTTTTCCTTTCCCACTTGATTTCCGCCTCTAAAATGCTACTTCTGTCACTTTCCAGGTTTTGTCCTGTATTTGATACTATTTGAGATTATATATATATATATATATATATATATATATATATATATATAGTGGGGATGTTACGAAAAGAAAAGAAATCAAATCTTAACGATAAAAGTAAACATAAAACAGAAGTTGCTTCCCTTGCTTCACAATCCCACATAGAGAAAATTTTCAGATTTAAATGAAAGAACACAATGGTAACAATTCAATGAGTCACTGCTAATAATTGATTTAAATCGCAAAAAATCTGAGGTATGCATTTTAATCATTTAGATAAACAAAAACAAGAATACACAATATTCTCTATATATTACAGTGTTCAATGAGAAAATACTGTATATCCTTCTTTCAATATATTAGGTCTTTTTAGCTTCCAGTGACAAATAAACAAAGACATGTTCTTTGAAATGAACACCACAAGTGGACTTATTTGATAACAAAAGGTTTACATTAACAATTTAAAACAAGGCTACTAACGTAGTTATTCAGGACAAATTGCAAGTGTTTGTTAAGTGAATGCAAAAATGTGTACATGAGTAAAAAAATGTATATACATTAAAATTGAAAGAATTAAAAAATACACAAAACATTTTTATTCTTCTGGAAGGTTTAATTTTACTTTAACAGCGATAAGAAAAGGAAGTTGAGC
Source organism: Ascarosepion bandense (assembly GCA_037127315.1). Classification (NCBI taxonomy): domain Eukaryota; kingdom Metazoa; phylum Mollusca; class Cephalopoda; order Sepiida; family Sepiidae; genus Ascarosepion; species Ascarosepion bandense. Next base: position 1,636,458 of record JBBBDQ010000504.1, on the reverse strand, counting down.
TGTGGCTAGTTTTCATTTATTTACTAATTTGTCATATCATTACATTTTGGAAGCTACAAGCTTCATGACCAGATTTTGTTTTAAAAACAACTATAGAAGTCAGCTAGACTGACCGCAAATACATACAGGGCACAACAATACAGATAAACATTGTTCATCAAATATTTATCACCAAAAACCATGTCTCTTGGTTTTGAAGTTGTTTTAACTTTATAATTGTTTGAAATATATCTTTCTTTCAAGCATCAATACATTGGTTTGTATGTGTACACTAGATAGATAGATAGATAGATAGATAGATAGATAGATAGATAGATCTGAACAGACAGACAGACAGACAAACAGATAGATAGATAGATAGATAGATAGATAGATGTGAACAGACTAAGATAGAAACTTTTCCTCAGATTTCATGTCACGTGTAAGAAAATCTTAATATCTAAGGAAAAATGTTTTTTAGATGTCAATTTTCAATTTTAACCTATTGATTTTAACCTATTAATTTTCATCAAAAACAAGTTATCTCCCTTAGCCATTTCCTGAGGATAACTTTTTTCTGTCTAAATTTCAAGATTGACTAATATCCTCATCGTTGTTATCACATTGTCCATGAAAATATAACAATAACAACAAAGATGAGGAGATTATTCTGATTGTAAATAATAGTAATATTTTATTTTTAATGACAAATTTTCATGATTTTATAAATTCTTTCCCTTTCAAATATCTAGAATTATTCTTGCATTAGTGAATTTTAGCATTTCTAAATACATATCGTGTTTACAATATTCATAAAAGGGGAACCATAGGCTAGTAGTAATGACGGTTTGACTCCAAAACCATGCTTGACTCCAGGATAATCTGATGAAGCTCTTAGTGGAGATCTTAGTTACTGTTTTCACAGTAGTAATTTTATGATTTGATTATTATTTGTTCATTATTGTTCAATGTTTTTCTTATAAAAATTATTTTCTAAAAATGCAATATCATTCATTTACATTTATAAGACAAATTAATATTAGAATTTTTAAATAGGAAGCCATGAAATGATTTCATATTTTCCAATGCAAACAATAATATAAACTAAACAAGAGTGGGCTAAAAGTTCATAGGCTATGAAGGAAAGTTACTGAAACTGTAGAATCTTGCAAGCATTAATTTCAGCTCTTTTTATTAATAACTGAATTGTTTCTTTCCAGTTAAACTGACATCTGACTGTGCAAAAAACTTAAAATGTAACTAGTAGCAATTCTCTTGAAAATGGACAAAATTTGACATTGTGAGACCATCAATACCTGCAGAAAAAAAGGGTTTTCAAAAACACCTAATAAATTACAATGAACTGGCTGAAAGTTCTTGGAGTATATATATATATATATATATATATATATATATATATATATGTATGTGTGTGTGTGTGTGTGTGTGTGTGTGTGTGTGTATATATATATATATATATATATATATATACTCCAAGCACTTTCAGCCAGTTCATTGTAGTTTTATATAGATATATATATGCATTATGTGTATATATACATATATATATATATATATATATATATAACTAAATATACATATTATCCCATGTTTTAACCACAATTCAGAGTTTTATACCTTATGCAATCATCAGTTGCTTATTATAAAATGAACTTCAATTTGAATTATTAGTTTAGGTATTACACTATTTACATTATTCAGACTATTGTCCTCATCTTTATTGACATTTGTACAGCATTTCAGCTCTTTGGGTCAAGTCACTGGAAGTAACCAATGTTGGTTGGTTGATTTGTTTTCATGGTAAATCAACCTCAGCGAGTCATTTATTGCCAACTAAATTTTATTTATTTATTGCTGGTAATACCTTTTTCTTTCAACAATTTATTGTTGTTTTTTATATAAGTTTTGAGTTTAGTAATACATTTTTCTTTTCAAGTATCAAGATTCATTGGGATTTGTTTTTAAGGGCAGGGTCCCCAAATCCTACCCTATTATTTAACCCATAACTGGAGGGAAGGGACGGATTAATACCTTTCCCAAGGGTACCAGTGATTAAGTGAATGCAGGGTATTCAACTGGAATTTGAACTCGGCTCACCAATTTCTCTTTCCTAGTCGATATCCACTGTACCACAACGCACATCCGTCACTAAATGCTTACAGCACCTTGTATTCCCAAGCGGTCACCCATCTAAGTACTGACCAGGCTCAACGTTGCTTAACTTCAGTGATTGAGCAAGAACTGGTGTATTCAACGTGATATGGCCGGAAGCCACTAACCAATATCTAATATCCAATGAGCCATGTGTCCTTAAGGACAACAACAACTGAGTTTCTGGGACTTATAAACCTAATCTTCATTAAGCATTTTATACCAAAGTTCTTAATGCAATTTTTGATGTTAATGGTTTTTTCTAGTATTTCATGTTAATGATTTTCTCTACTATTTTTACCAGAGTTCATATTGCAATTTTTGATGTTAATGATTTTATCCAGTAATTTTTTTTACCAGAGCTCATATTGCAATTTTGACACTAATGATTTTCTCTGACACTCCATATTACTGGTTCACATATTGTATTCATCTCTATGCTTGGTTGACTTAAAAGATTTTTGTAGCCTAGCATATGCACTGATGCCTTAAGTTTATGTAGTTTCCAATGACGTTTTCTATCTATTACTTCAACTTCATCCCATAGGAAGTGGTGATCCCATTTCTCCCTCCATGCAGTCAGCTACACCTGATTTTTCTATCTCCCCTCTTGTTATGGCTTTGTAATGTTCTAGTAACCTTACCTGAAGGGGGCGCACTGTTTCTCCTTTATATTTCTTTCCACAGCTACATGAAATGGTGTACACACAGTTCTTAGTCACGTCCTTCGCTGTTAAGGGTCTTACTCAGGAGAGGTAGTTGACCCAAAGTGTTATGAGTTCAGGCTACAGCAGTGGTGAACAAGTAACTTAGAGTCAGGTTAGAGGTAGATAACTCATGACTACCAAAAGTGACTTTGCACAAGGAATGAGAATGATGTATACCCCAGTGATTATTAATAAAGGGTTCGGTTCAACATTCCTAGCACCTTAACAAGAACAAACATTGTGCAAATGGCAACAAAGATGAGGACAACAGTCCAAATAATGTAAATAATGTAAATACTACTTCAGAAATATAGACAAATTATGTTAGCTATTAGCATTCCTTAAGTTAAGGTTGTTATAAATTGTAAATCACGTATGTGAATATTTCTATTTATTAAATATGTAATTTAGTGAGATTAATACCGAAACTCGAAAATGGAATAAAATACTAAAATCATGGAAGGAAAATTTAATTATCTATTTATTTCTTATTTCCTATCTTCCCTTATTTTTTACTCTTTGTGTATTTTTTATATGTATGCAAATACAATGCCTTCGTCCACAGAAAATAGACAAAAGTTACCTCCCTTATAATATTCGCTAAATCGACCCTAAAATATAAACCAAATTAAATAACACATTTAATAAATGATTTATGATTAAACAACGCTAGTACCAGATATAAAAATTCAAATCTAGAAACGAACAGTTCATAACATGCACCTGATGATTTCATAGTAGATGAAACTCTAGAATTAGAATGTGAAAATTATCCAAAATGGAATTTTTTATATGTTGTAATACTATGGTCATGCATATGTTGAAGCATGAAAAAACTGTTCTTTTTACAAAACATTTTAGAACATTAGTACAGTATTCATAGCTGATTTTATTAAATGATGGCTTAAGTTTTTTAATATTACCTTAAGAATCTGTTGTTTTAATTTTGTCGTTTTCTTGGTGTAGGACAGTTGTGTTATCGATCATTATTTTTTTATATTGTGAATGTAGACTTACATGACACTTGCCTGCCCATTCGTCCATTTCTAGACAGCTACAACAACATTCTTGTCTACATTCACATTTCATATACACCCACATCTGACTAAATGATAAGTACTAATTTAAGGCATAAATTTCTCAAATTCGTTGAGAAACCTTTCCCTAAAAATAACCCACTTTGCAAAATTTTTAACAAAAATACTCTTAAATTAAGTTAGAGCTGTATGAAAAGAAAAGATCATCAAAAAACATGATAATAGAATTTTAAACCAAAACAAACTAAGTAATCAACAACATCCTAAAAAAATTAAGGATAACAATCCCAATACTTGCAATTGTTGAAAACTGATTGAGTGTCCATTACAAAAGAAATGTCTGACTCCATAGTCTATCTATGCACTATTTCTACCACAGAAAATCTTACAGTAAAAATTTTTTACATCAGTTGTACCAAGAACCCATTTAAAACTTGCTATTATCAGCACATCTTAACATTTAACAATAAGGTGTACCACAATAGCACATCACTTTCTATATAAAATTGGCAATTAACAAAAGTCAATAAAACCCCTACCGTAAAATGGAAAATATTAAAAAAACTAGAACTGGTAAATCTTTACATGGGCCATGTTTTTTATATTTACAGGAAACATTTTAAATTATTAAATTTCTGAAATTGAACCTGTTAGACAAACAAAGCAAAGTAACTTCCATCTGTAATCATCATCTACAATATACTCTAAAGCATAGTTATTTCCTACTATAATATAACTAGATTCCATAATCTATAGTCTACACCTCACATAAATATATTAATTCTTCCATATTCGGTTAATTAATTTGTTTCGGCTAAGTGATATATCACTTACTAGATCAACTACATATGTTTGACATACATTTATATTTGTTAACATTCAAATGTTTCATAACTGACACCAAACATTATGGCTTTCCATGACATCTTAATTCTTCCCAACTTACCCAATTAATTTATTCCCCTATCTACCATTGCCTTGATTTCTATCGATAACTACTGCAGTTGACTGTTAACTGATTTGTTTGTACTACTTCTAAGATATAGACATACATATACATACACACATACATATACACACACACACTATATATATATATATATATATATATATATATATACACACACACACACACACACATACAAACACAGAGGTATATATATGGACATATTTATCCATATACATATATATACACATATACATATATATATATATATGCACACATAGATATACACAAATATATGTACACATACATATATATACACACATATATACATACATATACACACATAAATATATACACATATGTACATAAACATACACACATACATATATATATACATACATATATATATATATACATACATATATATATACATACATATATACACATACATATATACAGCTACACATATATATATGCACATACTAAATATATATATATATATATATATATACACACACACACACATATATATATACTCATATATATACATATACACATACATAGATTGTTCTCATTATATGAGTCAATGTACCTCCAGATTTATCTTAACTCTTTAAGTTTTTGTTCGCCACTATCATCTTAAAGGAATGGTCCATTTCTTTTTTATATTTCTTACTGCAGCTGTATGGGATGGCATACACAATGTTCTCCTCTATCGAAAGTCTTACTTGGAAGAGGTATCTGCAAAGTGTTGGACCACTTTTGAAGGTCCTTCCAATGTTATATGAATTACAGATTTTTGTATTCTTTCCAATAATCCCTTCACATAGTGTAGGTAGAATGAGGCTGTTTCTGAGTGTTGTTATTTTCTTGCAACCTTCCATCTGCATTTGTGGAAGCTGCTGCCATATACCCAGGGTAGTTGTTAGATTGTAGGGTTACTGCTTATACTGGCCATTTCTTTATATATCTCTGGGTTGCTACTTATTACTTTTACTCAATGTTGTAAGCAGCAGACAATCCGTTTATTTACACTGTATAGGTGGTGGAAGTTGTAGTTGTACTGTCCTGTGAATGTTGTCTTGCAATATATGGATGTCTTAAACCCATGCTTTGTTTAAAATATTAATACATCCAGGAATGCTAATTTGTTGTTTTTTTCTTTCTCCATTGGGAACTGTATCGATGTTTTTATTGAGTTCACATGGTCCAGTATTAGCTGGATAGATAAAAAATATTTACTAAGACATTAGGTTTATAAGTCCCAAAAATTCATACTTATGTCATTAAGCACACATAGCCCAGTACATAAAAGTGTTGGTTGGATCCAGTTACTTGACCCAAAATAGTTGAGTTCAATACCTAGCAAAAAGATACATAAAAATGAATGAAATAACACTAATTCTATCTCATTCAGCTGCATTTCAATGAACTACATAGAAGTGAAAACATCATTTACACACACACACACACACACACACACACACACATAAATATAAAATAGTCTTTGCTACACTTCATTACTACATTTCAATGATCTAATCAGAAATGACATCTACAGACTTTTCCTCACACATATACACATATATTAACATTACTGTCCAACATAAACCTAGACTGACAAGCTTTTCTACATAAACACACACACTGTTACACACTTTACTATCCAAAATATTCCTCACACATATTTTAAAATTATCCATTGCTTTAATACACATGTACATTAATACACATATATTAACATTACACCAAAACAGACAAGCATTTCTAAACAAACATACATGAAAAGAAAACAAGATCCAAACATTTAATTTATTGTACATCCACACATTTTTATGCATACACACACACTTACATACACACATACACCTATATATGCACATATACACACACATATACATATATATACATACACACATATATACATTTAGTGTATCGAGGCAGCAGATAATTTTCTAAAGATATACTGTTAAATATAACAGACAATGAATGCCTATTATGTTTAATCATGAGCCGTTGTAAACATCGTATTTTGGCTTTAATTTCAGGTGAAAATAAAGGCAAAAATTCTCCAACATTTGGATAATTTTTATTAAGTTGGTTCTAAACTTTCAGCTCACATGAGCCATCTTCATCTTTATTTAACATACATACATACATATACACACACACACACACATATATATACAGATACATGTAAAGTGTGTAACATACATAGATTCAAACCTAAATATATACAGATACACACATATAGATACACAGATACATATCCACACATATACACTGGTGTTTTATATGTATGTATAGACATCAATACGATCCTTAAGGGTTGCCTTGGTATGCATGAATTCATATAATTTATCCAAATACATAGTTGTGTGTGTGTGTGTGTGTGTGTGTGTGTGTGTGATGAATCATGACTACTCTTTTTCCCTATCAAACAAATGAAAGCTAATACCAGTGATGAACTTAAATAACTAACATAACTATTTTCTCTGTTGTTCTGTTGCATATGTTACTAAAAAAAATTATCAATAAAGTCAGATCTCAAACTAGAAAAATGAATTAAATTAAACAAAGCCACAAAGGCCATAATGACTCAGAAATTGTGTGCCAGTGGTTAGTCTAAAAATAAACACCACAAACTACACATTTTGATTGGCTGGCTGTTTATAGATCGCCATATAATAAACGCCAAGTCTGTTATCATTAGCACTGTTGATTTCATCATGCCAACTAACACACCTCTTATTTTCTCTCCTCCTCCACTTGAAGAGTTGCTTCTACAAACATTCAATGAGAACAGGATAAATGTTTGACTGCATTTTTTATATTTTTTTTAATACCGTTCTAAAGAGCCCACCAGCAAGGTCCCCATGTGTTGCCTGCATTATTTTGATTTTAGTATCTTAAAATTATAATTTTTCTTTGCCAGGCTTCCAAAAACAATTGACAACTCTTGATTTAAGGTAATAAATTCAATTTTTAAAAAATGAAGAAAAAATTCCATTTTAATGAAATATGTTCATCTTTTACCATATTCCATAGAAGAAATTTGTGCTTTATTTAAATATAAATGCAAATAGTTTTACATAAATATTACATTTGAACATGAGTTTATATGTGTGCTTCTACATATGTATGTAAAAGGTGCGATGGATAAATTGTCATCTAAATTATACAAAAACTGAAAATAATGCTGGCATCTCATATTAACAGATATATTAACCAAAATTACACAAAAATATCTTGAAATACTAGAGAGTAAATTTATTCAATAAAATCGCCACTGGCTTCAACCACAGACGATTTCAGAATCTCCTGCATTTCTTCTGGATGGTCTCCTTGTTTAAGTCAGTGAATGCAGCTATAATCTTTGTCATCAGTTTATCTTTAGTGTTAAAAGGTGTTCTGCCGGTCTCTTGCTAAACTGTGTCCCATACATAATAATCAAGGAGGTTGCAGTCTGGGGAGTTGGGTGGCCAGATGTAAAGGGTAATGTGGCTTTAGAAATTGTCTGACAGCCATGACTGGATTCTACTGTGGCATGGCACAGAGTCCTGTTGCCAGAATAGGGTCTTCTAGAAGTCACCTTCTTGACTGAGGATAGCACTACCTCCTCAATGCACTTGATATTGACACTGAAGCTCTGTGGAAAGATGAATGGAGGCATAATGTCACCTTCGTAATCACCATTAGACTCATCCAACTCTTTCCAAATCTTCTGCACTGTCCTCAGATTGACACTGAAACATTTTAAAATATTCTTATTAGAGCTTCCAGCATAAATGTTATGCAGTACAGCATACCAATTCCAAATTTCTGGCAGAGTGAATGCTGTCATGTTGCTCTTTTTCTTACAGACAGTGCCTAACTTATATTACTATACAGTACATTTAACAAAATCAAAAACAAAATCTATAGGCAAAATTAAAATTATCAAATGGTGAAAATTTACTCATCATACTATGCATATATATTTTAAACACGTTGTATTAAACGTTAAAGACAACATAGTCTTGCTGATTTTCTTTTGTATTTTCTCATATTTTCTAATGAGGCTTTTTATTTACAAAACTATATTTATATACATATTGTCTATAAGTTAACCGAGTACTTTTGAACGTCATCGTTCATCATCAGGGTCAAATTTTTACAATCTTTTAACCATCTTGAAATAAAAAGCCTCATTAGAAAATATAAGAAAATACAAAAGAAAATCAGCAAGACTATGTTGTCTTTAATGTTTAATACAACGTGTTTAAAAGAAAGGATGCTGCCTTAATACACGTATGTATGTATATATATATATATATATATATATATATAATGGCTGGCCGCTCATATTCAAGAATAACTGTCTACCAGGGCAGCTAGATAATCCCCAACTTGTCTTTGTTCAACACCCACAGAACCCACCTGTTGTTTATACTGCAATTATGCTGAGTGGACCTTAGTAGCAGTTTCTGGGAGAGAACGTGTTATCTTGAGTGAACAACAGTCTGAACAAAGCCAGGATGCTCAAACCCTCAGTCACGATGACTTGTGACTTCGAGCTAGCACAACCATCGACAACTCATCAAAGTGAGCTGTCTACTCAATTTCACTGACAAGGATTGGGTTATGGTTTTCAAGCACTTTCCAAAGGTCCCACATGCTGGGATCCACTCCTCCAGATTGATAACATCAAGAAGTCACCTTCCTGACAAATTGACCATTGTGTGTGTATCAGTGTAACCCTGATATAAGAGAGTTGTCGGGACTGGATAAATGTTCTTATATCCGAATTTCTCTTATATCAGGGTTATACTGTAACAACTATTACAATATATCATAAAAGCATAGTAACATTGTAACAACTATTGTAACCATTGTAACAAGTAAACCATTGTAACAACTATTAGGCTGTCCCAAAAGTTCGTAAACACTTGTGAAAAATTGAATTTTTATGCAATTTTGCATTTATATTATTATAGTGATCTTCATCTTTGTATTCCAGATGGCAATTGAAGAGATTTGTGCTGCCAAAGGTAAAGGAACAATTGCATACGTGGCGATCCCAAAGTGGTACAAGCATTTCGATTCTGGAAGATAAGCCTCATTCGGGACGGCTGTTAAAGTTGGATGATGGAGACTTGCAAATCAGGTTGGACATTGCGCCTTCATCGAGCACTCAAGAATTGGTTGATGAGCTTGGAGTTGGCAAATCAACAATTCACCGACATTTGAAGCAACTTGATTTTGTTCACAAAAAGCCATGCCAAGATCCACACCAACTCACCGAAGCACAAGCCAACAGACGAGTTGAAATTTGCTGTCAATTGTTCATCAATCCATTGGACGAGCATTTTTGGAAACGCATTGTGACATCCAACGAGAAATGGGTCTATCTGGTCCAGCACAATCGAGACAAGCGATGGGTTCAAAAAGGGCAAGAGACACCATTGGCTCCAAAACAAGATCGATTCGGCAAGAAAGTCACCTTGTGCGTTTGGTAGAACTTTGAAGGAATCATACATTTTGAGTTGGTTCCGAATGGTCGTGCCATCAGTGCCGAACTTTACTGTCAGCAACTTGAGCGGGTCTACAAAAAGTTGAAGCTAAAATACCCGGCTCTGATCAACCGAAAGTGAGCTTTGATGCAGCAGGACAATGCCAAGCCACACACCACCAGGAAGACCAAAGACAAGTTTGAAGAGCTGGATGGCGTTGAGGTTCTGCCACATCCAGCCTACAGTCCTGACTGTGCTCCATCAGATTACGGCCTTTTCTGCTCAATGCAACACTTTCTGAAAGGCCGCCAATCCGACTCATTTGATGAAGTCGAGGAAGCATGTCAAGAATTCTTTGATTCGAAGCCGGCTGAATGGTATTTTGACCAGATCCGAAAGCTTGCAGATTAATGGCAGAAAGTCTTGGAAAATGATGGTCTTTATTTTGAGCAATAATTTTTGTTGTTTTTGCAAGTAAAATTTCAATTTTTTGCAAGTGTTTTCTGGTAACCTTAGATTACTTGGCGAGTAAAATTTCAATTTTTTGCAAGTGTTTGCGAACTTTTGGGACAACCTAATATTACAATATAAAGCTCTTAAAGCTCTACTCTGTATCAAGCACTCTTTATAAAAGTAAATGCTTAAACAGTGGGTTTAAAATCTACATATTCTGTCACTTTCTTACAATATATATATATATATATATATATATATATATATATATATACAAAGACATGCACAAAGACATACATATATGCACACATATACATATATATATATTGTTCTTTCAATGCCAAAACAAAATGTACTATTTTGTAATTATTTTGTACATGTTCTAAAGGATAATTAATATTAAATATTCATTGCTCTATTTTTATATTGAGTACTGTTTTAAATTAATGTTTTGAACATTGCAATTATTTTCTTTGTTCCTTATTCATTTTAGATATATATATATACGTGTGTGTGTGTGTGCGTGTGCGTGTGTGTGTGTGTGTGTGTGTGCACCCACGCACATATATACATATGCCTACTATTTATATGTAAAATATTCTCAGGTGAAGTGTATCTGTAGAAGCGACAAAATAAATAAAAGAAAGAGACAAGAGGAAAACTTTACTTAGCCAACACATTTCATTTTCTGTGGGACCTTATCATATATATATATACACACACACACACACAGGTGTGTGCATGCATATACACAAACATACCTATATATATTCACACATACACAATTGTTTGCTGATTAGGAGTGGGTAGGTTTCTTTTTTACTTCTAAAATCTTCTCTTTCTCTTTCACTAACAGTGTCTAGTGTCTTAGTGGCATTATCGCCTGGATTGGGGTGAACTGATTTAAAAAATAAAAGATAAATATTGCCATTATTTAGCTAATAAACCTTTACATCCCAATAAGTATTTTATATAATCAATTATTGACATTTCCTTTTTAACATGGCCATTGATTTGAGACCTTGAAATAAGAATGGCTAAAATAAAAAATTATGGTAATATTTTCAACCAGTTTAGGAGACTGAAAACTCTGTGTTTTTATCGCGACACCATCTCTAGGAAGATTACCTACCAAGGTTAGAGTGTTCAGCCTACCCTATTCTACACAGAGTAGGTGTAAGGGTTTTTATTTCAGAGATTTCCTTCTGCATTCAACAAATGAGACAACACAAGCACAAACTTGAATCCCATTACAACCTTACTTTGCTTTATTATCTTATTATTTTGCTTGGATTATTATTTTGAGATGGTGCATTAAAAGAATATACAAGATACCCTCTAACCCAAAAGACAAAGAGGCAGATAGAAGGAAAAAAATGACAAATTCTCTGAGTGGACACATGGTCCAGTGGATAAAAGCATTGGTTAAAACCAGTGACTTGACCCAAGGAGTTGTGAGTTCAATACCTGATGACAGGAGTAGCAAACAAAAGTTGAGTTAAATGAAGATAACTAAGATATCAGAAAGTGGCATGACTCATGGAACAAGTGATCAAAATAAAGGATTCTGTTCAAAATTCCAGTCATCTAAAGAAGATTGGAGCATATAAGAGCTAAAACATCATGAATTTGACAAAATATTTGAGGACAACTAAATAAATACTCACTGAGTGGACTGAAATATCCTTCACAGACTTAACATGCAATAGAGACATATAGAGGTCAGGTGCTCAGCTTCACAGCAACCCTACAATTTCATCCAGTGATGATGACAATGATAAACTATTTCCATTCTTGTTTAGAAAATTAAATAAATAAATATTGAATTCATTTTTTTTAATTTGTAAATATTTTCAACAAATTGTCATTATAATCAGCAACCCAATTACATTTTTCTATATACACAATTGCTGTGCATCAGTGTTTCCCATAGTATTATGAAATGGATTACTTTACATTTGTGGGTTTTTTATTAGCCATTAGAGATTTAGGAAATAAAGAACAAAATTATATTTGTTATTAAGTTACAGTCAAAATTAGTTCTCATAACATGCAAAGTACTTTGTTTAAAATTTGTAAATTCAGCTTTTCTCTGTATTCGCTTAAAAAGTAAATAAAAAAGCAGCCTTAAAATGTTTGTTATAACTGGGCCAAAATTCATTCCACATGTTTTGTTATCAGAAGTACAAGTGACTTTCATTGGACACAGAAGAAATAACAAATCTGGTTGCCTAGAGATTTAAGTCAATATCATTGTACATGTGCATCATGAATAATTATGAAAATCTATATAAATCAAAATTTAATAAAACAGATGAATTCTATACTCTTAAATTATAACAGATTTATCATTAAAGCATACCAGTTGACCAACTTTGAACCAAATAAAACCTATTTAATAAAAGTTTAACAATGAAACATGATATACCAATTAAGAAGAAACTAAAGCAGAATTAAGTCAACTTGTATCAAATAAAACTTATATCCAGTTATAACATGGCAAAATTTCCTCTTTCTGACATCCATAATACAAGGTGACCAAAAAACATGAGATCTGGTACAGTTTATTTAATTGTCAGAATTTTTGTTAGTTATTTGAAACAAAAACAAAAGATAGAAATTGTTAAGTAAAGCTGCAATATTGGTAAACTGGTTTTTAGTTATAGAACTACAGAACACTGGCAAAATTTCTTGGTATTTTTTCAGTCTTCAAATTGGATGTTCTTTCTTAAAGTGAACAATCATCTTGTGTTGAAAGTTTGATAACTGCAGTATCCTGGAACACTGAATGGTTAAAAAATTTATATGTTAGTTAAGTTTTTAGTTTATTCATATAGTAAAATATAATGTTAACTTTTTCATCATGCAATAAATCTAAAATTTCTTGTTTTTTGTAGGTCACCCTGTAATTATCTAAATTTTAATAATGTTCAATATACTCAGAATTTTTTAAAATAGTTATGAGCTAACTCATGTCTATAACAGCATCCATGCAATGAATGTATTTTCGGAGGCCTTGATAAGGATATCAACCCTGCAAACTTTTGTATGTGTGAAAACAGCAAAATCAATGAGAAGACAGAGGTAAAGATGTAGAATTTATCAATATCAATTTTTATTTTTGCAACGACGAGTAGTTGGAAATGAGGAAAGGTCATAGGCTTAAGCATTATCAGTGATTGGCAGGATCAGTTCAGGTTGGAACATTATCGACAGTAATGTCATCAATGATTTGGAAGGATCAGCTCAGGCTGAAATGTTGTCAGCAGGAATGTCATCAGCATCTGGAAAGAAAGGCACAGGCTGGAGCGTCATCAATGGTTGGTAGTAACGTTGTCAGAGTCTGGTAGGGCAGCACAGGCTGGAATATCATTAGTGTCTGGCATGAATAGCACAGATTGCGAATGTTGTCAGCATCTGGCATGAATGGCACAGGCTGTAAAATCATCAGCAATATTCCACAGGCTGGAATATTGTCAATGTCTGGTAGGAATGGAACAGGCTGGAACGTTGTCAGCATCAGTTGACAGGAACATCATCAGTGTCTGACATGAACAGCACAGGTTGGAAAGCCATCAGCATCTGGCAGGAATGGCACAGACTGAAACGTCACTGTCAGCAGGAACATGTCAATGTTTGGCACGAACGGCACAGGCTGGAATGTCATCAGGGATCAGCACAGGTTGAAAAGTTGTTAGCACCTGGAAATCGGAAGTTCAAGGTCAGCCAGGATAAATTAATTAGTAAACTAAAATTTGTTTAGAAATAAATGAAAAACACTATTTACTTATTCAAACTATTATCCTCATCTTTGTTGTCGTTTCCACAATGTTTCGGCCATTGTACACACCAACCTTCTTCTAGAAAGCACCTCAAGAAGGCCAGAGCATACAAAGGCTGAAACACTGTAGAAATGACAACAAAGATGAGGACAATAGTTCAAATAATATAAATAGTGTAAATAATACCTCATCTCAGAAATATAGACAAATATAAATAAAAAAAAGAACTAAAATTTTCACATTCCAGAAATTGCCCGTTTTATTTTTTTTTTATTTCAAAGAATTTATTTTGCTGGAGAAAAAAGTGATTAGAGTTAGAGAGTTAATCCCTGAAATGTAAGGTGTACCAATAAAGAAGTGTAAGGGTAACTGAGCCATTTTTATTATTAATTCACATGACCATATTATGCACACTTTAAACATGAACATGTGCTATACATATTCTGTCAGGTGAAAGAAGAGTTAGACTTATTAAAAAAAAAAAGACAAATAACTTGAGAAGAATAGGTTCACTTCCAAAAATTCTCAAATAATGCTTTCACTATTATTCAGATTTTTTTTTATTTTTTGAGGGGAGTGAGTAGAAATAAATGAAAATTCTAAGTTGAAAGAGGAGTTCAAACCAAAATCTAATCTAAACTTATTTATAAATGAAACTTTGTGTGTGTGTGTGTGTGTGTGTCCGTTACCTATAGACTCCGAAACGGCTGAACCGATTTTCTTGAAAATTTACACAGTTGTACTATAAGCGTCTGCGAGTGTTCTTAGCTAGGTTTCGTGTTGAGGTATCCCGATGATGATCGAAAAAATCGGGTTATAGAAGGAGTGGTCCAATTTTAATCAAATTTGATACACTCATAGACAAAGACATAAGAAATGATATTCAGAAGTTTCAAGGTTGCAGTTCTTGCAATAGTGCAGGAAATTTGATATCGATACCAGGAAATCAAAATTTGACTTACATCCATTCATTTTTCTTTCAGTCTACGGTTTTGCTTTAACTGGAAACAACTATTGCTTTTTAGGCTTTCGTGCCAACGTCCAAAGAGTCTGAGCTCCAGGACCATGGATTAGTTTTAAAGCTTTCATTACACCCGAGCAACACCGGGCTATACTGCTAGTTGTATATATAATTGTAAGTAAATTTTATGCAGGTGAAATATTCCAATGAAACTTATTCTACACCCAATATTAATGTCATTATTTTGACATATTTGACATATTGCCTTTTTTTAAATCTATATTTACAAATTACTAAAGGTAAATGTTAAACTATTGTGGCAAAAGAGAAAGTCATTTATCACAAAAAGGGGTACATGTGTTTTGGATGATATGCCGAAGACAAAATAAATAATCAGTCAATGACTGCTGTTATTTTAAATGCCTGGTGGATATGCTTTGTTTATCCAACTATTGACCAATGAAAAGAAATTATTGATAATAAAGGTGGCTGGCATTCTGAAAACAGCGAGCATTGCATTCAACACCATCTTGCTTTTTTGGCTGTGTTTTTGCTTGCATGTAACTGTTGGACAGTGTGGTGGATTTCTAGCCGTTTAGATTTAGTGGAATTTTTGACATTGTAGTTCTGATTCATAATTTCAACATTACTTTTATGTCCCCCGGATCTTCAAGTCTGGACTTGCAAATTGTTTTTGTTTGAACTTGAGCTGCTACATCAATTTTCTAACAAGCTATTCGGCAACATGTTGGTTGGTAGATCCAACCTGAAAGTGATTCCTGAATTTTGCGGTAGTGGATCAATAGTGGAATGTGTCGAGAAAGTCAAACTGGTGTATTACCTCTGTGGTGCAAAGCAGCTTGAAACCATCATTTCCCTTTGACTGACTAGTGACGCACTTGAAGCGTATCAACAATTGACCAAGGAAGAGAGAGCAGATGCAGCATTGATTAAGGATGTGCTATACACTGCTTTTGCTGTAGACAGTTTCTCTGTGTACAAACAGTTCGAAGCTCAGAAACTCGGAAGCTCAGAAACTGCACTCAGGTGAGACTGTGAATGTTTACTTGGCTGATTTGAAAAAGTTGAAAGTACTGTTTCAAGGAATAATCAACCGCACAATGACATGCATATTTGTTCTTTAACCCTCTGCCTTCATATGATGATATATTCAGTTATATTTGTGGATGGACTTGATAAGTTATGGTCCTGGGTGCTGATGAAGGAGGGGTTAGAAGAAGAGAAACTAGTAGTAGTCACTGCCTGCAAGGCCCACTCAAAGTGAACATGTTCTCCTGACTGTGGGACCCTCTGCGATGATCAAGTGCTACAAATGCAATGGCCCCAACCATCTAGTGAGGTACTGCATGCAAACCGAGCAAGCAACTTGCCAGTGTTACTACCACTGATATAGGCACCAGGAGCTAGAGCACCTGTCATAAGACTGTCCAGAAGATAGATCAAAGAGCAATGTATCAGTGCCAGCTTCATCCCCCTCCAGAATGCAAATGCAGCACTACCAGGTGTGATCCCTCTCCTCCCCGCTGCAAGTCATGAAGGAGACGTTCCCCATAATCAACATACGCATTGATGGAATGAAATGTACTGTCCTCATGGATACAGTTAGCTCATGTTCAAATTGTCGTCCATGGAAAAACAAGAGGTGGACATGTCCACAGAAAGGTTCTCAGAAGTTGAAGAGTCACAAGCAAGGAAGTACACATAGACAATGGTGACCCTATCAATATATATGTTCTGATTGTTAGGATTTGATCTGTTCCTCCAGATGGATGCCATTAAGTGATTGGGCAGTGTTCACATTACAAAAATGAGTGATGTCAGATTTGTTAATCCCCATATTTGTGCAGCCATGACTATAAATCAGCCTGATTTTACTGTGGAATTCAACCAATGTACTAGGAGCATCATGGAAGGGGTTGAATGGTCATTCTGCAGAATATCTAAAAATACGGGTGCCTGAGTATCCTGTGTCTAAGCAAGCAAGGAGTAAATATCATTATGAGATACAGGCATGGATAGATGACAGGTGGCTGATGCTTAACTCTGAAAAAGAACTTGGTTCCCCAAGGAGGCTGATCCAATTAATGGCAGTAGTCCAAAAGAACAAAGAAAATGTCCACCTGGTGTTAGATTACCACGAGCTAAATGAGCATGTTAATGTATACACAGCTCGTGCAGATGTTTGTGTAGAAATACTGAGAGAATGGTGGTGAAAAGGACCCACTATTTTTGTGAATGATTTTCACAAGGCATACTTACAGATATGTGTGCATCAATTGCTGTAGCCATTTCAAACCATCATTTCTAAGGATCAGAGGTACTGTCTAATATGAATGAGATTTGGACTCAATGCGACATTGGCTATCATGAAAGCCATTGTGGATACCATGCTGGCAAAAGATGAATCCATTCTCCAGGCCATTTCAGCTTCTATGTGCCATGTCCCTTCAGAACATAGGTGGTTATGGCCTTCCACATCTCCCTATTCCTTGTAGCTCTTAACACCTTTTCTCTTGTTACTCCTCCCAAACTTTGCTCTGCCATCCATTTGCTGATACCCATCAAGTATGTCAAGCATTGCTTTCCTCTGTCTCTCTTTCCCTTTACCTGTCCTGTGAGTATCAGATTCTCCAAGCCCTTCTCATTACATATCCCAGAAATTTCAGCTGTCTTTTTCTGATGTTAAGTATAAGTTTTCATTTCCATCCTCTCCAAAAACTTGTCGTTGCTAACATGTTTGGTCCATGGTATCCTCAGCATCCTTCTGTAAAGCCACATTTCAGTTTCCTCATGTCTTTACTTCATCATTTACTCCCATATTGAAGAAGAGATATCATATAATAATCCAGCACTCTCTTCTTTGTTACCAAAGAAATTCCCGTGTCTCTCAATACTCTACTCAGCTTTTAGAATACATCCTTGGCCATACCAATGCGCCATCAGATCTCAGTCCAATGAAGATGTGACATCTGCAACACACCTAAGACAACATCTCACTGATTTGAGACTGACGTGCAAAGACCCAGAATAATTGAAGGATAATACCCAGGTACTTTCCAAATTTTTTTTTTTTGAGGGGGATAGAAGACCATGTACTGGAAGCATGGGAGTGAAATACCAAAAGGATTTGAAGTTTTGACACAGCAACAAATATTTTCACAATGCAGAAAATCAGTAGAACACTTTCCTGTTTGTGGCTTGCTCCGTATGGCAACCAACCTCATCAAACACATAGCAACTGAGGTTATATCTGGTTGGGACGATGAAGTAATTGACAACCTCCCCACATCCTCAACAACATAATTATGGACGTCATTAACAGAGTACAACAAGACAACCCTGTACAGAGCAAGTGGTGTGTCAGTTTGAAGTGTGGGTTGATGCAAACTCCCTTGCAACTAGAGTGTCCCTTAAATTAAATGGTGACGTAGTAGCGGATGCATGAGCTTGCATCCTGAAAAGGACATTCAGCACATAAATGTGACGCAGTTGGATGTCATACTCAGGGGTATTAACGTAACACAATAAGGCAAAAAAGCTGCTTTCAGCATGGATGGATATTTAACAATCTCACTGGAAATACCAGGTTACATACAAAGGCCTCAAGCATATATTTATTCAGAGTTCAGCACCTAGGAAAAAATGATAAGTAAATATGACATTTGTGGACATAAAACTGGTGAAATCAAATCAAGTGAACAAGGTGATGAAGATATCATGGAGATGGCTTGATTCAGTGAGGAAGGAGACAGAATCCATTAAACTTTTCTGTGTAGCATAGGTGAGCAAATGCTGCTCAGACAAGACATGGTCAGTACACTATCAAAGTGAGCATCCTTGCATTAAAAGAACCCTGTACTTATTAGGCAAATTGATCTCACGGTGTCCATGGCAGCAGCTGGGGTCATAGTCAGAGAATATAGTGTCAGTCCATTGATGCACCACTAGTACAATGGCCAAGTGGAAAGTTAGACGTCAGCAATATGTGGACCTGGGTTGGGATGGACATCACTCATCACAATGGTAAACGTAACTTGATACTGATTGAGTGTAGATCCACAATTTAGCAACAACTACATCGGCAAGATTCAGCCAGCATCATCAACTATTTAGAGGCTCTATTTTTTGAACAGAGGACTTTCTGCTGAACTTCTCACCAACAAAAAAATGATAATGTGTTCCATAGTAAACCATTCAACAAACTTTTGGACAGGTGGAGAATCCATATCTGTTTCCATTGCATACATGTCCTATCCAGTAACAGAAAAGTCGAATATTGTAACTGAAGACAAAATAACTAAAATAAATAATGAATCAGTGGCAGCTGTTGCTTTAAATGAGTCTTGGGTATACATTGTCCTATCCAACGGTCAAAAATAAATCATCCATCGATTAAAGTGGTTGGTGTTCTGAAAATGGTGAACAGTGCATTTGTGACCATCTTGCTGTTTGGATGCTTTTGCTTGCATGTGACTGCGGTATGATGCAGTGGATTTGTAGCCATTTACATGTATTGGGATTTTTTTACATTGGACCTACGATTCGTGATTGTAACATTTCTTTCTGCCTCCTGGATCTTCAATTTGGTCTTGTGATTTGTTTGTTTCATTTTGAGTTTGAGCTACCAGATCAATTTTCAAATAGTTATTACACTAATTACAGTGTCAAGTTATAATAGTATGGTTTTATTGTATTTGGTTAATCTTAGAACATTATAAAAGTTCCCATCAAACTTTTTGGTTTAGTTAACTTACGATGAAGATCATCATCGCTATTTTGACTTGACAGTACACTGTAAAAAATTAGTGATTTCACATCTTCAGCACCTCTGTAAATAACTTTTCTTATCAACCCTCTCCAAACCTCCCTATCCTTTGCTAACCCACAAAAAAGGGCTACAGGTCTTTCAAAATCTTCAGTGTTTGTTTATTAGGGGAATGATGGAAATTTTTTGACTTGACAGTTCTTTTTTCTCTTAATCTTACCTAAAACAGCATGGATTTTTAGGAGTGTGCATATCTAGTCATGTGATGATGGCAATAAAAAAAATAAACAACAAAAAAAACGTTATGCTATTTAAAAAATGACGTTGTGTTCATCAACAAAGGTTTCAACAATTTTCCAGTGTTCTTTTTTAGTCTTTTTTTATGATCGAGTGAGGCATAGTTTAAAAAATTATATTTCCAAATTCTTTAAGTGAGAATAATGAATGTACATTTTCCTTAAAAAAACGGTTGATATAATAATTAATAAAAATTAATTAGACTAAGTTACGTCCTGAATGTCTAATAATCATGAGGCGAAAACTGTAATTCTGAGGCATTCTACATCTAGTGAGAACGAGATATATCCGAAAAACAAACGACTTTTTTTAAAACTAAAGTTGTAACAACGAATGTAAACACCAAGGAGTGGCAGATTTTTTTTTTAAATTAAGGTAGTTATCGCATGTTTTCTACTAAAAAGGAATCTGAACTAAAAATAAAATTCAAAAAGTAAACTTTAAACTTATTGCACTCATAAAAGTTGTACACACCCCGAAGCCAGGAATTCTTCGTGTTTTTTCGCTACAAACAAAAAAACAACAAAAGATTTTTTTAAAAATTAGAAAAACTGAATATTCATGTTTTTCCATTAAATACCCAAGTTCAAAAATGATTTTGTTTTTTATTTCATTGAAAATGTTAGTGTTGTTTTAATTTTTTTTTTTTTACAATCCAACGCAATTAATTTTTCTTCTTATGTCTTTAAAAACTATTATTATTTTTCAACATTAATTTCATTTAATGTTGGGAAAAATTACCAAATATTTTAAGAAATAATCTGACGAGAAAAATCTATGAGCTCAGCTAACCAATATTGTCCGAAGTTAGAAAAAACAAAACTAAAGCTACGTCTGTCCTTTTCACCGGTATAAAAATCCAAAAATCCATGAACTGCTTTCCTTTGATTAAAAAAAAAAAAAAGCATGAAAAACTAAAAAAAAAACTAGCTACCTACAATTTTTTTACCGGATGCGCGACAACATAGAATAACTGTCAGTTTCCTTTTATTTTGGAGTCGTAAATAAATGAATAAGCAGATAACTAAATTTCTGACTTCTGTTTGAATTAAATAGTACAAGAAAGGAAACGAATAAAACGCCTACAAAGTTAGTACAAAAAGTGCCGTGCCATATTCACAAGGCGCCATCTCCATTTTCTCGAGAATCTTACTTATCTCCCTTTTGTTTGTTTTGCCGTTCTTTTCGCCTTTGTTTTCTTAAAAAAGAAACCGTAACGAAAGTCGTGTGGAAATGTGCATTGTGCACTTTTCTAGTCGTAAATTTGGCACTAGTTGAAACATTTGTACTTATGAAAATGCGATCTCCACTAAAAGCAATAAATATAAATTCATAAACGAAAAGGCCAATGTAGGATAATAAATTAAAATTTTAAAATGAAACTTAGTACACAAAAGTTTATTCTGTTACACATCTTCTTCATCTGTGTTGAAAACAATAAAAAAAATATATATATAATCAAATTTGTTTTTTAAAAACAAAAAAGTTGTTAAATATTTTATCATTGATGTCGAGTAACCTCATTTTGTCAAAAAAAATGTTCCTTGTTGCGTGTTATCTTTTCAATTTTCAGATTGCTGAAATAAATTCTTTAAATATTTTTATGGACTACTACTAAAAATACCAAGAATAACAACGATAAATAAATAAAAACATGCAAAAATATCGGCCTTTTTGATGATTGCGTATTATTTTTACCGGCTCCAGTGTTCGAAACAAAATTTAAAAAAATCAGGATCACGGATGCCGATTTGTTGCGATTTACAAAGTAGGTTTTTTCCACTAAGAAAATGGGCTTAACTTGACAGAACAAAAAATAAAAATAAAAAACGTCTTTCGTTCCTTCATTATCACCATTTTTTTAAACGTCAGTCTCATTTTCATTGTACCCTTTTTTTTTTAATTTTAGGCACTCGTTTATGAAACCAGCAATGTCCAGTAACACATATACCTCAAAACTTCAAACAATTTTTTATTCGTTGGCACAAAAAAAATTGTATCTTCATTCGGTTAAAATGTGGAACAAACACCACATAAAAACAAATCAAAACAATATGGTTAAAATAAAAAAATGTATTTAACTGCAGCATCACTCTCTAGTCTAGGAATGGGACTCACAGACGAAATAAAACGTAAATTTTCGTTTTAGGTCCCGAAGGCTTTTATCCCTTCAAATTTTTACAAAACACCCTTAATTCCGTGCAAATGTATGTTTTACTTACTACAATGTACATGCTGAACTCAAATCCACTATTAGTTATTGAAGCAACCTACCTTTATTGATATTAAAGACCAGAAAAAAAAATCGAACTTCTCGATCGCTTTGTCCCCATTACAGGCCTACATTCACTGCTGAATGATTTTCGGCGTAGGAAACAAATTTCGGCCTATTTATTTCCTTTACTGAAATTAATTCGCGATTTATTTTTTTATCGGGACTCAATTTCAACAGAAAGTTGCTTGTTTTAGCGTGTTTTTTTTTTTTCATTTTCTTTTTTTGTCGCCTTTTTTTATAATTTTCAAAAGTATGAAAATAAGTGATAATTGTAGTTTTACTTAATTTTTTCCGACGATAACTTTCAAATATATGAAAATATAGAATTTTTTTAAGAAAGTTAACTTTCAAATATATGGAAATATGTGATAAATGTACTTTAATTAACTTTCAAATATATTAAGTACCAAAGAAAAACACACAACTTTCTGAAAACTGCTGCATTTTTTTTAAATTGTCAATATCATTTTTTCCATTTTTTAACTTTTAACTTCCTTTCCAATTAATGTAATTGTTTTATTTTCAATGTTAATTATAAAAAATGTTTTACTGTACTACTACTTATTTTGTTCTTTTTGTTATTTATAATTTATAAGCATTTTCATGTATATGAATGTTAAGTAAAACTACACTTATCACTTATTTTCATATATTTGAAAGTTAACTTTCTTCTGAAATTAAGTACCAAAAAAAAAAAATGGAAAAAAACTCTATATTTTCATATATTTGAAAGTTAACTTTCGTCAGAAAAAATTAAGTAAAAAAAAAAAAAAAAAAAAAAACACAACTTTCTGCTGAAATTGAGTATCGAAAAAAAAATTGCGTATTAATGTCATTACGGGAAGTAAATTGGCCGAAATTTGTTTCCTACGCCGAAAGTCATTCAGCAGTGAATGTAAGCCTGTAATGGGGACAAAACTATCAAGAAGTACTTTGATTTTTTTCTGGTCCTTAACATCAATAAAGGTAGGTTTCTTCAATAACTAATAGTGGATTTGAGTTCAGCATATACATTTGCACAGAATTTTGGACAAATTTGAAGGGATAAAAGCCTTCGGGACCTAAAACGAAAATTTACAAAAAAAACAAACCTAATGGCTAAAATGCTAAAACTTTTTCTATTGTTGTTTGCGATGATGTGTGTGTGTGTGTGTGTGTGTGCTGTCACAAAAATAAGAGCGAATTCATGACTTTAGACAATAGTCCTTTTTTCACTTTCTTTCAGTACGCTGTTTTTAACCCTTTTAACTGTAACTTTGCATTTCATTCGAATTTACTTAATAAAGTAATTACATATCTTGATTCTGCGATTTTTTTATTACAGTGACATTAGCCATTCAGCACTCATTTTATTGCAAGCGGTTGTGAATTCTTTACATATTTCTGTAACATCAGATATTTCAGTCCGAACCTCAGTATTTGACTTTTACCAAATATTCTTTCAAATTTTATCATACCATCCTAAGCAAGGCAATAAGTTTACTAAGATGCAAGGGATTACTAAAATTGAGAGTCTATTAAAAAAATAAAATATCATTAAGGGCAGGTTATAACAAGTGTTTGGTTGCAAAGGAAAGGAACAGACAAGAATTAAATTTTCAACAACATGTATTCATTAAATATCCATAATATATACATAGATGTCTAAGATTTGGCAAAAAATGTTAATATGTCATTCTTCAATTGCTGTTGTTCAGGCAAGCAACTAGGTAAAGGGTGTTGTTGGTACAGTAGATGGTTAAGACTGATCAAGTGGGATGTCTGTTGGATTCTTTTTGAATGTGGTATCAAGGAGGTGGTGTCATAGAGGTGAAGGCAAGGGAGGTCTGAAGCAGATAGTTAAGGTGTTGAGAGGTGACAAGTGAAAATCATGGTGATGACAACAGCGGGTCTTCATGCTGACAGGTGGTCTTTCAGCACGCAACTGCACTGGTCATTCAAGGGGTTTTCTTTTAAGCAAGTCTGGTAGTCTCCGGGGTCATTTTTTTCCAGCAGAAATATTAGCAGTTGTATTAATTTTATAGCAGGGATTTGTTCTGTGGACCAGATATGGTGCCCAGAGCCCGTGTGCAGAAAATGTGTTTGTTTTTTTATTTTGTGTTTTGCTTTTGTATTATTCACATAAAGTTAATCAAAAAGAGATCTAATTACAATGAAGTATAACAACAGAGAACAAGAATTAAAAAGAGTAGATAACAATTGACATTACATTTAAATTTTGATAATCAAAGTTATTTCAAAACTTATCTTTTAGATGATGATCCTAAGACTCAAGTACCATTACTGAGCTTTGAAAGTAAGAAAATAAGCCATATGAAGAAGAATATTAGAGGTAGGATAGAAAAATGGTTAGGTGAATGGATTATTCTTCCAAATTATTTCTTTTGTTATTTTTTTTTCTTCTTAAAATAAACAATATGAATTAAAGATAATATTAGACTAAGGTCTACACAAGATCAAAAGCATTAATTTCTTTATCAGTATTCTAACATTGTTACAATGGTTATTCAGCAATAACTGACCTTTCTTATAAAAATCTTCATCAAAAATCAACATGATCAATCGATTCATTTGTGGTTTTTAATTTTCTTAATATTTCCTATTATTTTATGGTGCTAGTCTATTTTATTTACATGTTCATTTAATTCTCCATAAGTTTTAAAAAGCAATTTTATAAAGAAAAAATGTGATTACAGCAGTATAAATATTATGAAGAAAAAACAAACAAACCTGAGAGACCCCTTCTGTGCCTTCCATCAGGATGGCTAATGCTAACCTCCAAGAAAGTGACTCATTGTGCTTCCTCAGGCTAACATTCTCAACTGATATGAAGTAGAAAGACTATAATGAATCCATTGCTAGCTAAGCTGCAAAGAAAGTCAGTTCACTGTGTCAGGCAAGACAATTGTTCTCTTCAGAATCTATCTTACATATCTATAAGTCCACAATTTGATCATGCTTAGAATATTGCTACATATGGTCTGGTGCCCCCACTATTTACTTTGAGCTCCTTGATTAAAACCAAAGAAGAATCAGCAATATTATTGGTACTGATCTGTTGGCACTCTCCCACTGCCATAAAGTTACTTCTTTGTGCCTTTTCTATAAATACTTTGATGATAATTGTTCAGATGAGCTCTTTGCTTTGGTACCTAGACTTTATGAATTTAAGTACAATATTAGACTGGTGTCAAGATCTCATCAATTTACAGTTGAGCTAACTAGATATAGCCTAAGTTTGATGCTAACATTTTCTTTTCTTGCACATTTGTGAAACTCCTTTACAGCTCTATGCTTTCCAACAACTTTATTCTTCAAAAATTCAAATGCAATGTTAACCGCTATCTACTGTCCTCCTGATTAATTTATTCTCTTTTTGCTCGATATTGTTCCTGTATCTAATTCTTTCACACCCTGTATCCCTTTGTGTTTTAGTGGCTTTATTGCCTTACTTTTGTGATAACAATTAAACAAAAGACTTTTGATATTAGTTAACACAAAAACAATATTATTAATATGTTGTCTGCCAGAGTTTCATTTGAAAATCTTAGTTCAATCACCAACTTTATAATAGGCAATAAAAAATTTTGAGTTAATTTATAGCTTCAACTGAAGTCTTAACATAATTTTCACATTAAAAGTATCACTCATTGATACCCACAGATTAAAATGTATGAGAAAATGTCAATGGCAAAATAATTCATAATCAGCATTGTAATTACTTGTGGTTGACAGTCAATGGGTTAAATAGTTTTTTCTGTTTTGTCTGGGAATTAAAATATAACTCATCATATGATCATTTTTTTACTAATCAGGAGAAATTTCATTCAACTTGTCAATAGGAGAAAAAAGAGGAACAGCAACAACAATGTAATCATTTTTATTGTTATTCCTCCACCTCCACAGTCCCATGATCAAGTGTGGGGTTACAGGGTGGCTGAGCACCTGACAACTTCCCTCTACATATCTGGGTTGAAAGCTGGAGAAGTTTAATTTATGCATAAGGTATCTTGGGTATGTAGATCTGGCAGGATTCATTCCTCCCCAGGTCAAACCATAGCCAATCCCCTTCAACTTGGGTTCACCTTGGTCATAGACATACAGCCATTGATTCCATTATGGGGAACCCTCTGTCTTGGTTGTTGATATCAATCTAGGAAGCCTTCTGCCCAGTGCGGAGTTATCACCACACTGACTGCATAGATAGCTGTGAAGCCTGGTCTACCCCATTGTGCTAGATGGATGTTGACACTTCAAGAAGGTTCATCTGCTCTTTGACAGGTTTTCTTTTTAATTCTGCTGATGTCTAGTCACCCTCCTCCCTAGAAAAGCCTGATGGGGGGAACTGATTTAGTCATTGATGACCCGACCACATAGTAGATATTACTAAATTATGTGATACTCATAGAGTGACCTTTATTATTTAGAATTTAATAGAAAGTTATCAGAATTGAATAATAAATTCAATATTATTCACTTTATTTTTTTAATCAATTTACCCCAAGGAAAGTGATGATGTTACTAAGATGCAAGGAGCTACTTAAAAGACTTTATAAGGAAGCAGAAATCCAGTCCTAAACAGGAAACAAGGGATAAACATCTACTCTTGTTCAAAAGACTTGGGAGGAGTGTTTTCCAGAAAATAGGTGAACATATCTAAGTCTATTGAAGAAAAAGAAAGTTAAATTTTCAGAGCTTAGACATTAGAAGTATATAGTTGAAGTAAATTTTAGAAGGAATCAGAAATCCAATTCTAAACATGAAACAAGGGATATACTTCTACTCCAGTTAAAAAAACCAAGAAGCTTTGCAAACCAGACAATAGGGGAACCTATTTACTCCTTTAAAATTTTTTTCCAGAATTAATTAATATCTATATAAAATTAATTAATATCTATATAACATTATTATAAAAGGTATAATAATTAATTGTATGTCATACCTTTTATAATAATTTTATATAGATATGTTGTGCAAAAGATTTAAATTTAAATGCAATGCCAGTCATCTTCTTGATTACGCTTTTGTTCTTGCTCCTTAATTTTTCTCTTTTTTCTTATTCTTTCACACTCAGTAACCCTTTGCATTTTAGTGCTTTATTATTTAAATATTTTTTTTAAAAATTCATAAAATATTTAGGAAACAGCTTTTTATACTTTGATTTGGAAGCAGAGGTGTGCATATCATTTGCAATGCTATACATTGTCACAAAATTATGAGAAAAATGTGAAATTGATCAATTAATTGATTTGATTTTTATGTCTTATCAATTCTTTATGGATCATTTAAAGTGGAAATGTATTTTTAAATTGTAAGCATAATTCTTATTTTTTCTTTTATTTTTGTAAGTGAATGTTGCATTAACAATTTTTTGAGAATAATGATTAAATTTTCCAGACAGGGCCAGCTCACGGTACTCACAATTCAGCCCATGGCGCCATCAAGGCCAAGGATGCCATTATACTATGTCATGTGTTTGAGATCTCCCAAAACTAAAGCTTATAAAAACATACTTGTGATCATTCATGACTCAAGACAGATTAAATTCTTTGGCTTGGATTGAATTGAAAGATATTGATTTCTTTTTTTTTCTTTTCAGAAGTGGCATTCTATTCATGATATAAATACAATATCACATCAACTCATGGCATCTTAAAGAGTTATCTGTACTTTGTTTTTATTTACAAATGTCAAGTTTGGAACTGCTTACACATACTATTGATATTGTCCTTTTTCTTAATTCATAATAGCATATGGTTATCAACAGGGCTGGAAACTCAGTCAGTTGCCTGAGGCACCATCATGTGGCCATGTCATATGTTTGGGATCTTCCAAAACTAAAGCTTATAAAAACATGCTTGTGATTATCCATGACTCAAGACAGATTAAATTCTTTGGTTATTCTGTCAATAGAAAATGATTTTGTAAAGAAATGATTTTGAAAAAAATTTTCTTTACAAAATGATTTTGTAAAAAAAATGATTTTGATGGAGAAAGTGGCATGAAAAGATTTGTAGATCTAAAGGCTTTAAATGTTTTTGGTAGGATAATGAATGTTTTCTTTAGCTTATATAAAATTGTATATTGCAATAAATTTATCATTCTATATTTTTCAGTTTTTCTCCTTGTGAAAATTTATTTTTGTAAGGGTGCCAAAGTTCAACTTTGCACAGGGTGCCAGCAACTCGATGGCAGTTACTGTTTCCAGATACATGTTCTACTATTTAACCCATAGCTGGAATAGGAGATGGATCCAAATCATTTCCAAAGGTATTTGTGTTTAAGTGAATGTATAGGTAATAAACCCTATTTCTAACACAATTACATAACTACATACATACCATATTAAAACATGCCAAACTCTATTTTCTACACAAAGACAGGCAATATTACAAACATACCAAAAAGATTTCATAATGCAGCACATGCCATGTAAATCAAAGGGTCTGTTGGTTAGAAATTGACATCACCATGAGAAATATTTAACCAATCAGAGAAAACTAAATCCTATTTTTCTTGAGCTTACTTTCAGGAAACATTTATTATAAAACCCCACAGATTTCAACCTTCAGAGAGCAGATATATGGCTGTCTGTGAAGCCAACTAGTTAAAAGTTTTATCTAAACTACAGCATTTTTCTGTGAAGCCAACTACCTAAAAAATTCTATAATGCAACACAATTGTTTAAATCAAGACATTAATAAGTTGTGGCCATTTTAGCTTTTCTTTTCCCCCATAGCACATGCTGAAAGAAACATACTGTGGCTTCAAATGAATTGGCTACAACAACAACAGCATGGAGGGGTAAGTGAATCTTTGCTTATGGACAGTCAGTGACTTAAAATGAATCATAAACAACAAAGACAGTGAATTTTCCCTTACAATAAAAACCTTTTCTCAATCACAGCTTTTTTCTCTGAACCATCTAATCAAAAGATTATTTTTAATATATATCTCTTTTGAATTCATATACATTTGTAAATACAAATGATTTATTTAACAGACAGACCCATATTTTCATTATTTTTATTTTATTATTGCTTAGAAATTTAGACATTTGGATTTTTAATAAAAAATACGCTGGAAAACTGAATTTTCTACAAATGGTGACCTCAATGATAAATACCAATCACCTGATGTGTTTTCACACACATTACCAAACGCTGCCTTCGCACAAATGGCAATAACTCAACATTAGAACACTTCTGAATCTATTACAATGCCAAAACACAGAATTAAACACTGATCACACAGAAGCCATGTTGACTTTAAATCTGCCTGCATAAAACACTATAAATGCACAAACTTAGTTCTCCCAGCAACAGGCAATTTTCAATGCCAAGCAGATCTAGTCACAACATACTAAAGATGCAGATGACATTGCAACAGAGCTGGTCAATTTACTGGAATATAGGACAGTGGCAAAGCTGTATAAAACATTAAAGAATGCCATCATCAGGTGCATGAGCAAATCCAAAACAAGGCATCTACATGACTTGTTTAAATAAACTACAAGTGTGAAATGGTCCTTAAACAATTGTGAGTGATAAACTTTGTGCACATATAACAGGTATACCTGCCTCCTTTACTTGAAGATACAGACTTCAGCAACTGGTAGGTGTCACTGACAGGATACATGATGACGAAAGTGTGTACTATTCAACTTCAGACAGTACACTGATGAATGGATATTTTAACAGAATGTCTTCTTCTATGTGTCGTGTCCCTTCAAGACGTAGACGATCATGGCTTTCCATATCTCTCTATCCCTTGTAGCTCTTAACAGCCTTTCTCTTGTTACTCCCCTCAAACCCTTCTCTGCCATCCATTTGCTCAAGTCCATCATGTATGTCATGCATTGTCTCTCTTGACCTCTATCTGTTCTGTGAGTATCAGATTCTCCAAGCCCTCCTTCCTCAAAACATGTCCCAGAAATTTCAGCTGTCTTTTCCTGATGTTAAGTGTAAGTTTCGTTTTTGTTTCCATCCTCTCCAAAACTTTGCTGTTACTCATATGTTCAGTACATGGTATCCTCAGCATCCATCTGTAGAACCACATTTTGGTTGCTTCAAGTCTTTCCTTTATCTTTAATAAGATTTTCCTACATTTGCTGCCATAAAAAAGTAAAGTCAAAGAACAGCAAAGAACTAATTCACATATTGTGCCACAGAGTCCCTTCAGGTTTTGAATTTGGATTTGTACTTCTCCTAGACTGGTTGCCAACCAAGATCAAAGAGCCCACTCTGTCTAACTATTTAACTCATAGCTGGGGAAGGGGATTGTTTCATGTCTTTCCCAAGGGTATTTGTACAGAAGTGAACGTGATAACACAAATGGAATTCAAACTCAGCTGATTTCTCATTTCAAGATAGCATTCATTACACCACCTGCACATCCGAAAAAATGTGGAAAGAATTTGGTATACATAAGAAAGCAAATAATATAATGTATAAAGATGAATAGTGTTTGCGCATTCCAGGTCCATAGCATATAAACAAGTTTATGGCAGTTAATTTAATCTCTAATTGTAACTTATACTTTCAAAAGCCATCAATCTTTTACTTCTAAAACATTAAAAAGAAAAAAGAAGTAGCAAATTTAATTGGCCACTTGAGCCACTGACCAGCTAAAGATCAAGGACAACAGAATAGATGTATACAAAATGGCTGTGAGATGAAGGGCTTTTTAGTATATGTTCTTAATTTTTTGCATGCACATTTTATTAAGACTGCTTGACAAATTTTCTTTCTTGTTAGAAAATGTCTATCCAGAAATAAAGCAGTAGATTTTTTTTTTGTTTTACATTATCAGACTTCAGTAAAATCAGAATCATGTAATTAATAAGAATAATTATAAAGCCCTGTGAATGATTCAACTAATCAACCAATCAAAGCTAACTGTAGTCGGGATCATAGTCATTGTGATTAGCTGCATAGTATGTGATTTGCATAGTATGTGATATGATTTTGAATTCAGAGTTATCCTTCTCTTAAACTGGTTGCAACTCAATGTTGAAGAGCCCAGTGTGTTCTACTATTAAACCCATAGCTGAGGATATTCCTGAATAGATGGATTCATAGCTTGCCATTGATTATTTTCATATAAGGGAATGTAAAATAGAAAGATGTGTCTTATCAGATTTATTCAATCTATACAACAAGTCAATTCTAAGAGAACTATGTCCTACCAGGATTCATTATTGGCAGCCAAAATCATAACATCATAAGATATATCATAAGATACATCATAACATCATAAGATAACATCATAAGATATGCAGATGACACAATGTTAATAGCAGGCATGGAAAAGAAACTACAAAATTTTCTACAGAAGATAGTAAAGGAAAGTGAGAAGAAAGGACTAAGTATAAGAAGATGACAAAATAGTCAAATGTAACTGCTACTTTTACTTTAGCAGTTTTCACCTGTGGAACTCTCTTCCATATACTTGCTTCCCCAATAGCTACAACCTCCAAAAGATTAAGTGCAATGACAATTGCCGGCTTTTATCTCCTTGATTTCAATCTTTCTCGTATCCTTTCTTCAGTATCCCCAGTAACATGTTTCCTCATTTTATCTCTTTCCCTTTCTCTCATTGTAGCCCCCTGTGCACCAGTGGCAGTACTGCTTTTCTTGGGGTGAAATGATTATAAAAAGAAAGTTTAAATGTATAAACGACAGGAAAGCAGAATGCATGATAATCAGCAAAAGAATGAGCCTAAAATGCAAATTACAAATCAAGAATACTAAAATCAAACAAAAAGATTTAATATCTGGGAAGTGTTCCCTGGTAATATGTTTCCTCATTTTTTCTCTTTCCTTTTCTCTCATTGTAACCCCCTGTGCACCAGTGGCAGTACTGCCTTTCTTGGGGTGAAATGATTATAAAAAGAAAATCCAAGAATGCATTTGGATAGCTAAAGATACATTCCAAAAGTTAAGCAGAAAATTAAGAGACAAAATATCTTTGTTACAAATGAAGAAAAGAGTACTGAACTGTTTTGTGATATTGTGATGATACTGAGCAAAAGTGATGGACCATTTGCTTTCACGACCAAAAAGCAAATGACCAAAAGTCGTCGCTGCGTCATCGGCTCCGCGCAGATGTTGCTGTTGAAAACTAAAAATTAATTAAATATTAAATTTCCAGTTCGCAAGCCTATGCGAATTTTATTTATCAGGCAATGGGAAGCCCAGAACCAAATACAAGTGTGAAATCCCAAATGAGCTGCTGTGATCCAAACAGAAGATATAAAAAGTGGATACAGAAAGCATAGACAGGCAAACCGACTCGAGGAAAAGAGAGTAATTAGTATCTCCCTTGACCCAAGTCAAGCGGCTTACTACGCTCACCTCCCTTACCTCTTTCCTTCTTCTCTGCCTCAAAAACTACTTACTGACCTAAGGAGCAAATACATCAAAGACATTCCTTACTTACACACTCCCAAATTCCTAAGCATTGATTCTCTTTCAGCATTTTATTGCCATGAACATTTTAACCTCAGTTGGACCTATACTTCATGTATTACTTCAATTGTAAAAACATTAATTGATATGTGTATATATAAAATGTTATTTTTCTACTCAAATTGCCTTTCTTGATTTGTAATCATTTTATGACTTATAGTGGGCTATCTACAACAAGGCCAAATTCCGTTAACCTGCAACAGTATACAACTACCCTTCACTAGAACAGACTCTCCACTACTAACAGAAAAGAATAGATAAGCAACCCTACTATAACATCTATCCTCATATATGGCAGTAAATGCTGGACAATCTCCTCAAAGATGAACAAGAGACTTGAAACAACAGAAATGTGATTCTACAGAAAAATGCTAAGGATACCATGGAGTAAAAACAAGATTTTAGAGAAAATGAAAACAAAAATTAAACTTATACTTAACGTCAAAGATTTCTGGGCACATAATGAGAAAGGAAGGTTTGGAAACTATGATACTCATAGAACAGATTGAGAGAAAGAAAAACAGAGGAAAGCGGCATATAACATACTTGAGTAAATGGATGGTAGAACAAGGTTTGGGAGAAATAATGAAAAGACAAAACTTATTAAGAGCTACAAGGGGCAGGAAGATGAGGAGGTCTATGATCACTTACTTCCTGAAAGAGCATGACATATACAGAAAAGAAGAAAATAATAAACTCAACTGTCTGTCATAAAAGTAGTGCTAATTGTGTAGTAGTTGAAGTAATTAGTCAATGATATGAAGAAATAATTGATTACTTTAGAAAGATGACATTTACAACAACACAGTCTTGCCTGGTGTAAAACCACAAATTACCTCGAAAAGAAAACTGCCAAGATATACATTTCATTCCCAGTTAGCTTCTCAGGAAGATAAAGGACAATTTGAACTTCTGGAATGAGGAGATCATTATTTACATGATTTACAAGTGGACTATTGTCCTTATCTTTTTTGATCAATAACAGAGCAGTAGTAAAAATAAGAACTAGGCGAGATATCCCTAAACTAAGGCAGTGGAACAGGAACAGTCTACTACGGTAGATTAAATAAAGGGTTCAGTTTAGAATTCCACGTAGGTTAATGGGTCAACATACACCTGATGAAGGCCAGAAAGTACAACAGTCGAAACCTTGTGATAACAGAAAAAAGAATGACAACAATAGTCTGCTTGTAAATAGTGTAAATAATAATAATCCTCATCACAGAAATTCAGACAGAATTAAAAAGGAATTCCTAATTAGTGTCTCTAGAAGTTAAGGGACAATTTTAAATGTCTGCATGTTAGTCTTGCATATCACTATCTGTAATTGTCAACCAGATCTTATGCTAAATTAATCATTGTTTCTCCTTATAATGAACAAATGAACATTTGGAATTAGAAGGTACTTTATGCCACAAAATAATAAACGAGAAAATCATGTTTAAAGTTTGTTAACCTTCATAATGCTATAACTTTTGATCTATTTGAGATAATCTACTTAATTTTTTTTAAAAGGAAGCAAAAAGCATCTACTTTAACATACAAACACTTTCATTTACACTTACACTTAAATGATTTTCGCATACATGGCAGAAAGTACCTTCTTCTACTGAAGGCCTCTTATTTTTTACGGGGATGAATTTTCTTGGTCAAAAGCCCTAAACGTAAGAGATTTTATACAGGGTTCAGCAGAAATACCCACCACATAATGTTAAGACATTAGCTAGATGGTGATTTTCTAAGCATAGCTTAGACATGGCACAAGACTGAAAGTTTATGGCACCCAGTGAGGATTGAACTCATTACTCAGTTGTAATTAAACTAGCAAGACAAGATTGCTAGCCATTACACCGCATTGAAGCACCCAAAATGATTTTCTAAGCATAGCTTAGACATGGCACAAGACTGAAAGTTTATGGCACCCAGTGAGGATTGAACTCATTACTCAGTTGTAATTAAACTAGCAAGACAAGATTGCTAGCCATTACACCGCATTGAAGCACCCAAAATGATTTTCTAAGCATAGCTTAGATGTGGAACAAGGCTAAAAGTATGGGTGAGGATCAAACTCACTATTCAGTCATAATTGATCTAGTGAGACAAGCTTGCTAACTGTTATACCACATCAAAGTGCTCAAGACATTAGCTAGATGGACACCATTGCCACTAATGTCTTTCCCTTGTGTGGAGGTATTTCTATTGCAGACTACTAATGTTCACCCAATACAAACCTAGAGAGCCACTCAAGGTAGAGAGTTACTGCTAAAATAGTTTTGATGAATGAGTTATGTGATACGAAGGAAAGAGAAAGCTGTAGGTAGTG
This sequence comes from Ascarosepion bandense, assembly GCA_037127315.1. Taxonomy (NCBI): domain Eukaryota; kingdom Metazoa; phylum Mollusca; class Cephalopoda; order Sepiida; family Sepiidae; genus Ascarosepion; species Ascarosepion bandense. The sequence continues at coordinate 1,600,779 of JBBBDQ010000504.1, read as the reverse complement.
AAGATTATGAGGAGAAAGAGGATAAATAACAACAGATCCTTAACTTGAAGAGGTTAGTGTTCAGGGATGCATTCACATAGGCATCTGTTCTGCAAAGTTGCATTTCTTGAGAAAAAAGCTGTCTGAGTAGAACTTTCTTTTTACAGAGGAAATGAGGGTGATTCAAGTCTTTGGATTGATTGTTTTTTTTTATGGCTTATCAACACTTTATGGGTTATTTAAAGACAATATATTTTAGATTGTAAGAATAATACAATCTCTTCAGGAATGCCCCAAGCTATGGATTAAATAGTAGGGCACACTGGGCTCTTTAACATAATAATCTTTTCATTTTTTTGTGAGAGAATATTGCATCAGAATTCTTTTGAAAATAACAATGGCTTTTCAAGTTCATATCTGAAGGGAGGAGATTGATTCAAACTTTACCCAAGGGTATTTGTGTGCAAGTAAATGTGTTGTAGAGTGGTTGACACCCTGCAGCACTCTCAATGATGGAATGGCTCATGATCTAAAATGATCTATTTAAGTAAAGAATAGTAGCATTCAAAGTGTAATATTCAAGTATCATTCAAATAATATTCGAACTGATTACTTCAGCGATTACAAGTAATATTCGGACAGATTACTTTCTCAACTGTTGTGATCTAAACCCCTCTTCTCTGTGTTGTAAGTTCTGTCTTGTCTGTTATAGTAACTATTGTACTGTTCTGCGTATATCTGTTTAGCACTGGATATTGTGCTGAATAATACTGCAGCACACATTCTCTGTGTATTGTATTCACCTCAGTGATACAACAGAATGTAACGAACCAAATGACTTTGTGAAAGTAACAAGGTGTGTCTTACTGAGAATAAAGAATGAAGAGCTAATCTGAACATTTGTCATGCAAAAACTCAATATATTGCATCTTTGAGAAAGGGGATGCAGAGATTCAAATATTACATATATGCTTAAATCTCCATGTGTACATCAACTACTACCCTGTGTTATACCCCCAAATGTGCACTTAGTCTCCCATGACTGATATACCATATCCCAGAATGAGCAAATGATGGAACTTTGTAAATCACAGAGAAATAAAAACCCTTTTACTTATCACAACCACCTCTTATCTCCTTTTGTTGTTTTGTCACTTCCACTTTTGTTTTCTTGTTAATGGTAAGGTCACCATTACAAATTCTTTCTATTATAATAAAGACTGTTGTGTATTTATTTGTGTGTTTGTATATATATATATATATATATATATATATATATATATAATAACAACACTGGAAAAATAACATCCTTGAAAATGGCCTGTGAAGAGGCTGAAAGTACCTGGAAAGTCAAAAATTATAGAACAATTTTACGTTCCTTATCTCCAGCAAAAAAGAAACATGTAAGAATACTGGAAAAATTAAACAAAATTTAATAAAATCTTCCTTGTATATATATATATAGTGATGTAAATTAATAAATGTACATATGAGAGTGCACAAAAATATAGTATTATTATTCAGTTGTAAACAAAATAGTGCTCAATGTATGAACAGAGACGTATCTTATAAATATTAATAAATATATATATTATCCTACGTCGATGACATGACTCAGAGTTTCATGTGTTATGTTGTGTTTAACATTTTTTTGTCAGTTCTCAAGAAATAAATATGTATAAATTCAAGGGCATGTGTTATGGTTTTATTAAAATTTCAAAAAATAGCTCTTTAAAACAATAAACATTATCGAGTACATATATACACGAATAGAGGTGTTAGGAGAAAAGTGTCCTTTTGGCACTCTTATTTATTTACTGGTCCTAAGTTAAACTTTACCCAATATTTTTATTAGGGGTATCAGTTTTAAAACAGGGTAAAAAATGTTTTGTTGCAATAGCTAAAAATAATCAGTTGAATATATTTAGAGGAAAAAATAATCTCTAACAGATAAATAATATTTTAAGAAACTATTTACTGATTCATTTAAAATTTGAACTCTTATTACAATAGTTTGCCATGTTTTAGCCATACTAAAAGAATTATTATGACAATAAAACATAATCCTTAAGAACCTAATGGAGAATTAATGAGCTGATGCTATTATTTTTCTGAGTGCTTGATTTAGATTTAGTGATGCCTTAAACTAGATAAAGCTTAGCAATATCTTTTATCTTATTTTAATAAATTCCTCCCAAGCAAGACAACAATGCTATTAAGATGCAAGGAACTACTCTAAGTGAAAGAGAATGAAAAAGACGTTAGAAGAAACCAGAAACCTAATCCTAAAGTGGAAACATGGGATAAACCTCTACTGCAAAATTGTGGTGCATTGGATATCGGCTCGGAACGAGAAATTGGGGAGCCGAGTTCGAATTCCAGCCGAATTCATTGCATTCACTTACGCGCAAATACCGTTGGGAAAGGTATTAATCCATCTATTCCTTCCAGTTATGGGTTAAATAACAGGACAGATTGGGTTCTATAGCCTTGGTCGGCAACCAGTCTACTGCAGAAAGCAATGGCAACCTACTGCGGGATAATCTTTTGCCCAGTCAGTCATGTCTCTTTCAAGATATGATCGCCCAAGCATGTATCACGTATGGCACTTAACTGACTGATGTTAACTGGACTATAGGTGGACCTATCTAGTATTGAAAGAAAAAAATAAATAAGTAGTAAATAAAATCACTGTTTAAGTGGAGATGTTAGAAGTACAGAGTTGAAGTAGACTTTAGAAAAAAAAAATCTGTAAATGCTTTAGAAATAGATTCCAGGATATTTCCTTATTTTGAGTTTAACTCACTTTAATGCTCGCTTTAGACATTTTTCTAATCAATTCACCCTTAAGGTTATAATGCCACTAAGACACAAGATTCTACTGGGAGTGACAAAGAATGAGAATGTGAAAACCCAATCCTAAAACAGGAAACAGCAGATAAATCTCTATTAGTGTTCAAAAGATTAGGGAGGAATAAATACTGTCTGTGCTGATCAAAGGGAAATTTGAACTGTTGAGGGAATGAAAAAAAATAAGGAATTTGTTTTGTTGCTGTGTGACATGTCCATTAGAAAGAAAATAGATTCTGACTAAACAGTAATTCTAAGATTTAGGAATTGTAAAAGTGAACATTTTAACAAAAACACCAAGCATAACTAAATGATCATAGAATGGTGAGTTTGAAGTACTTATTTAAAAAAAAAAACAAAGAAAAATAAATCTGTAATTGCTTTAGAAATAGATTCCAGGATATTTCCTTATTTTGAGTTTAACTCACTTTAATACTCGCTTTAGACTTTTTTCTAATCAATTCACCCTTAAGGTTATAATGCCACTAAGACACAAGATTCTACTGGGAGTGACAAAGAATGAGAATGTGAAAACCCAATCCTAAAACAGAAAACAGCAGATTAATCTCTATTTCTGTTCAAAAGATTAGGGAGGAGTGTGAGCTAGACAATAGGCAAACCCATCTACTTCTATTCAGGAAAAATAAATAGTACATAAAATTTCAGATTTTAGGCAGAGACATTAGAAGTATAGAGTTGAAGTAGACTTTAAAAGGAACTGAAAACCCAATCCTGAACAGGAAACAATGGATAGATCTCCACTCCTGTTCAAAAGATTGGGGAGGAGAGTGAACTGGATGATAAGTGAACATATCTACTCCATTTTTTTAAATCCTTATGGATTGAGGAATGTTTAAATTGCAATTTGTTAATTTAGTATGAATCTATCCCTTGAGAATGAAAACTTGCCTCTATTTTAACATTTGTTATGGGCTTTCCTTAAAATTTTGTGATGATTTATTTTAATAATTAAAATTATATTGTTTTTTTATCTTGAAATTTATTTTTCAGTATTTCAGCTAGTCAGTCCTACATTTTTCCTTAATGGATTAAGCCATCAGGAAAAATGTCTGAAATAGTTTAAATATTAGAATGTATCTAAATCTAAACTAATCTAAACTTATTTATAAATGGAACTTTGTCTGTGTGTGTGTGTGTGTGTTACCTATAGACTTCGAAACAGCTGAACTGATTTTCTTGAAAATTTACACAGTTGTACTAAGCGTCTGCGAATGTTCTTAGCTAGGTTTTGTGTCAAGGTACCCCTGATAAATATCGAAAATTGATAATCGAAAAAAATCGGGTTATAGAAGGAGTGGTCCGATTTTAATCAAATTTGATACACTCATAAATGAAGACATAAAAAACGATATTCAGAAGTTTCAAGGTTGCAGTTCTTACAATAGTGCAGAAAATTGATAATATATATATATATATATATATATATATATATATATATATATATATATAAAAGAAAAGATGTTTGTGTGTGTCTGTTTATCTGCCTGTATGTCTGTATTTTTTCAGCCTTTTTATTTTAGTTTTTGCTTCGGGTTTGGCTCTAAGTAGGTATAATTGTAGTTCTTAGTCTCAGCCATGATACCATTTACTCAGAGGACTTATTTAGCTTTCAAAATTCAGTTTACGATGAAAAAAACTTATTTGATATCTATACCAGGAAATCAAAATTTGTCTTACATCCATTCATTTTTCTTTCAGTCTACAGTTTCACTTTAACTGGAAACAACTATTGCTTTTTAGTCTTTCATGCCAACGTTCAAAGAGTCTGAGCTCCAGGACCATGGATTAGTTTTAAAGCTTAAATTTCTTATAACACGCATGCACGCCTTATATATGTTTTCATTGCTAAAGCGACGTAATTCTTATGCATTTTTAAATTACATAACCAGGTTACGTGCTTTGCTTTCTTTCAATCACATGGAAGAATCAAATGTCTTTTTGAACACGCAACTATGTCACTTATTGATAATACCACATTATATACATTATACAAATATAAAAATGAGGAAATACCTATTTAAGGACCCTATTTTATTTTGCATACATTAATTTAGTAATTACTAGGATTCGTACAACTTGATACTGAAGCTTACCAGCTTCCCTAAGAAGTATTATACTCCGTTTCAAATTGGATCTATTTCTTATTTAATTTATACGCCGGCTGGATTAGAACGCTAAGAAGCAAAACGCAAAATAAAGAAGAGTCGTCTTCTGCACAGGGGCTCCGAGCTTCACAAAACAAATCCCCTCAAAAAATCTAAACTTATTTATAAATAGAACTTTGTTTGTTTCTGTGTGTGTGTGTGTGTGTGTGTGTGTGTGTGTGTGTGTGTGTGTCCCCGTTACCTATAGACTCCGAAACGGCTGAACCGATTTTCTTGAAACTTTACACAGTTGTACTATAAGTGTCGGCGAGTGTTCTTAGCTAGGTTTTGTGTCGAAGTACCCTCGATAAATATCGATAATCGAAAAAAATCGGGTTATAGAAGGAGTGGTCCGATTTTAATCAAATTTGATACACTCATAGACAAAGACAAAAGAAACGATATTCAGAAGTTTCAATGTTGCAGTTCTTACAATAGTGCAGAAAATCGATAATATATATATATATAAAAGGCAAGATGTTTGTGTGTGTCTGTTTATCTGCCTGTATGTCTGTATTTTTTCAGCCTTTTTATTTTAGTTTTTGCTTCGGGTTTGGCTCTAAGTAGGTATAATTGTAGTTCTTAGTCTCAGCCATGATACCATTTACTCAGAGGACTTATTTAGCTTTCAAAATTCAGTTTACGACGAAAAAAACTCATTTGATATCGATACCAGGAAATCAAAATTTGTCTTACATCCATTCATTTTTCTTTCAGTCTATGGTTTCACTTTAACTGGAAACAACTATTGCTTTTTAGTCTTTCATGCCAACGTTCAAATGTTATATATCGACAAACAACAAACACGCATATATATAAAAATATAAAGTTATATTTTTATTAATGACGATGAACCGTGTAGCATAGGGAACAGAGAATTGAGAGAGCGCGCTTCTAATGGGTTGACGAGAGTGTAGTCTTATCTGTTGTGTCTCTCTCTTCACCGGCCGATCTCTGTTGCTCCTCTACTGGCAAATCCGTGTGCCGAGGTCTTTTTATAATCTTCCAGAACCGGGACTTTTTCTTCCGGTTTTGCCTCGCCCACACACACCCATGTAATTCTCAGAGACACCTGTTCTGTTTGCCTCTGTAGTTATTTCCGCTGCTGCCGGAAATAAGGTCAAACGACATCCGTTCCTTTCAACGACCGGAAACACCCTCGCTTGCATCAGCCTTCCTCGGGTGGGGCCAGATTGTTATATTACATTCCTCGCCCTCCCATTTTCCAAAACGTTCACCTAAGAACATTTTAAGCGCAACACCCTCACACTCCTCCCCATGCCACACAAGCCTGACAATTGTATAAAACATGTGCACGCCAAAACAACAAAACATGTGCATGCCGAAACAAAAAAACAACAAAAAAATATATAGGGGAGCCTACATCGGCAACCCAACAATGTTCGTGTCCATCGTGAAAATTGTTCTACCAGCTCGATGTTTCATTGTTCTTTTTTTTTTTTTTTTTTTTTTATATCCATTTTCACAGAATTGGGCAAAGTTCTTAAAAATGTTCATTTTCTTTCTCGACTCTGTCCATAAGCGTAGACGCCTCGATGCACGACCACATGATTATAGGCGGTAACCGCGCCCCAGTTTCTAAACTGACATTGAGTAAATTACCTTTGACCAACACCATGCGTGTTTCTGCTCGAGTTTATTGTTACACATGTAACTTCATTTAATTTAATTTAATTTCAAACATACTATGTTTGAACACAGAAAAATGGCCATTATCTGCAGTACATATCATTCATAGTCTGACCGAGAAATGTTCAATAGAAAATGAAGAAAATTACCCTGATTCCAACGTTAATCCACATGCAATTTACTTGTGGAGGATTAGAGGTTTCATCTATATTAATTTAGTCTAAAAAATGTGACTCGTAGTTCCTTAGTTTGTACAATGTCTTCTATTCCTTGAACTACTTCCTCTGGATTCGAATCCAAGCATATCTGATTTGTTGACATCTCTCTGTTTAACGCAGAGACATTTGAGTGTTGAACACCCGTTGACCCCGGAGTACTATTCACAACGGATAACTCCCTTTCCTTTCCCGAAGTACTGTTGCTTCTTTCACACTTAAAAATCCGCTTCCTAGCTATTATTCCAAGGATTATCATAATGCCGACTATGCCAGCAATGACTCCTATCGTCAACTTCTTCGGGAGTTCTTCATATCCTTCACTAAATCTTTCCATATCTATCTGTTCCAAGGTATTTACTAGTTTGCGGATAGGAATCTCCTCCATATCGCGCAATTCTACCGGCATGGTGTCCACTGAAAAATTGGGAAATTTCTGCGTAATCGGGGACCAAACCACTGAACCAGAGACGAATAATTTACTTTATGCTTTAGATACTATTAATAATTTTCCACGTTTGTATCTTCCTAACTATTTCACTTAAACTATCGTTAATCCTCCCACTGCTTCTTTCCCAATCCTATAGCATATCAGCCAATAAGTCTACAAGACTTTTCAGTTGTTCTTTCTTTTTGTTCTGATCAACTGTGGAATCTGCAGGTCTATCCGTGTCAATATAAAGTTTTCAGAAATTAATATATCTTCAAAAGATATTTCCCAAGTCACATAAATGAAAATTCACAGAGGATGTTGAATTGATGGGAACCTGCACAAAAGCATAATTCACAAACATAGAAATGTAAATCATTTTGTAGTGTACAGTCATTGAAAAGAAATCCAAAAAAAGAAAACCTAACACTGCACAAACCAAAGAAAACATTGTTATCAACAAGTTAATCCAATTATCCACTTTAAAGAGTAGAAGAAACTTCCTTTACATGATTTTACATTTCACTTACTCAATAAAAGTAAGATTAATTAAGCAACATACCAGTAAACTCACTTCACATATATGGTAAAATATTAACAAAAAAATAAATCATTAACTCAGATGTTTTATACTTACAGATAGGTAAATATCTCAACTTTATTCCTCCCGCAACCCCAACCTATGCGCTCTCCGCTAGGCGTACTACTCTCTGCATGTAGTCCTGCACCCCCTCCGTTCTACCCCTAATGTGTTCGACACCGAACAATCCACATTTCTCAATTCTAGGGTCAGATCGGCAAAAGTATGCTGTTCCATTTTTTTTTTTTTTTTTCTAACTAGACTTATTATAAACAAGAGCAGAACACACACACTATCAAATCAAAGAGTCACCTACCTTGGCTGATGTCTATAGTTGTGCGGCTGCTTCTATTTTCGTCTTCTTTTTTCTTTCTATCTGGTAGTTTTAAGTCCGTTGAATTTCAATCGTCGCCGTGGCAACCAGCTCGCATCTAACTGTTTTGTTGTCTCAAAACAGCAAGTCACTAGGCACCAATTATGCGTCTTAATGACTGAGCCGGTTAGAATAGGGAACAGAGAATTGAGAGAGCGTGCTTCTAATGGGTTGACGGGAGTGTAGTCTTATCTGTTGTGTCTCTCTCTTCACCGGCCGATCTCTGTTGCTCCTCTACTGGCGAATCCGTGTGCCGAGGTCTTTTTATAATCTTCCAGAACCGGGACTTTTTCTTCCGATTTTGCCTCGCCCACGCACGCCCACGTAATTCTCAGAGACACCTGTTCTGTTTGCCTCTGTAGTTATTTCCGCTGCTGCCGGAAATAAGGTCAAACGACATCCGTTCCTTTCAACAACCGGAAACACCCTCGCTTGCATCAGCCTTCCTCGGGTGGGGCCAGATTGTTATATTACACAAAGAGTCTGAGCTCCAGGACTATCGATTAGTTTTAAAGCTTTCATTACACCTGAGCAATGCCGGGCTATACTGCTAGTCAAAAATATTTTTATTTTTTGCATATCTTTACTTCAAAGCTTGTTTCATATACAAACAATGATTCTACCCTAGCTCCTCTCAAAGATTTTCAGAGTTGATGGTCAAATTATTTTTTACTTTGCTTTTCAAAGCATCATAATTGCAACTGATGGCCACCTACATCTGGACATTATTTTAAGGAACAAGTCACAACCCTTAAAACACCTAAACCAGTATTGAGGAGTACACTTAGATATCGTTTAATTTCCTGAATTCTGCAAGCAGCTGCAGTGGCACTGAGACCAAGTTTGAAATAATGCCACAAAACTGGCAAAATCTTTATACTTCTAGCCACAATAGTAATACTTTAAAAACAATGTGCAAATGAATAATATTGATGATGATGATCTTTTAACATGATAAAGTATGAAGAATGATTAGAAAAATCAAAACACTTCTAACCATATATAAAATGCATCATCACAATTCAGATATATATTGTCTATGCCTACATAAAACAGAATACACAGAACTGATCAAACCAGAACTCATACATAGGACTACAACCTTAGGGCTTGAAAGATACCTAGAACTAATAAATATCAAAGTTTTTAACTAGTATAGGTCAAGTAAAAAGGTATATTCAATAATTAAAGCCAAAAATTCAAACAAGGGTTTCTTACCATGTAACCCTCTACAATACATCAAGTGGCTTTTGGGTCTTGTACAGGGTGAAACCAACTTTAAAGAATAATCATAAAATCAAATGTAGAAACCTTACATGGCTGATACTCACTGATATCTATGGCAAGATTCTGATATTGATAAAAATTTGACTAATCAGTGGTTGCAAAGCTCTGGACTGAAACCAGAAACAGAAGAGATTATCCTGGCAACACAAGATCAAAGACTGCTGACAAGATCTCACTAGGCACATATTTTGAGAAATGATGTAGGAGATCTAATGTGGCATTTCTGTTTACATGTTAGCAATCATCTAATAGTTAGCATTTTTTTACAGTATCACCAAAAAATTCACAAATAGATAGACATACATAAGGTATGGTAATATCTTCATTAGAAGATATATTAACATTATAACTTATCTCATAGAGAAAAATATTAAGAGCAAAATCAACACAAGACCTACAAAATGATAGGATTTGTTGAGTTGGGAATTCAACATACATACTGATTATACTGAAGTAGGAAAGGTCAGCCATGTCTGGTACAAGGCCACTTCACAAACATAGCCAACATTCCCCGCATTTAAAGATGTCAAATGTCAAACAATCATTGAAAGATAAAAATTATCTGTTTATGTAAATAAGTGTTGAATTTATTTCAACGAGAGAAATAACATCAATTTGTAGGAAGTGAAATTATTAAATGTGTAAATGTTCAAAGAGAAAGTGTAGTACAGAGTTAAATTAATCCAGAGTTTGTAGTTGTAGCAAAATGTGTTTATGAAGAAAAGGTTAACAGGGTAGTAATAAAGTCTGTGTTCCTTTCTTTCTTTTTATGGCTAGGGAGAAAGTAAAAAGGAAAGTAAAGCAATAAAGAAAAAATGTACTTTTAAATTTTAGTAGTCAGTTAAAGTACTTTATTTTTGTTATTGTTGTCTTTGTCTTTGTTGATGGCAAGAATGGTTAGGACAAAGAAGATGAGATAAAGGAAAATAGCATGCAAAAAAGAAAAAGAAGAATCAATGTGTGTCGACGAGATGTTATATCCAATTCAGTGGGTTGCAATTTCTTTTGTCACATTTTGTCTTATCTGATTTCACTCCTATCTGACTTATTCAACTTTCTTTCTCTTAATATTTACAAAAGACTTTTTCACACTGGCTTGTTAACTTCTCTCAGTTTTGTAAATCGTTCCCTTTCATTGGTTAGAAAATTAATTAAAACCAGATAGCGAAATTTTTTCCTTCAGTACTGGGGTCAATCTTTTTCCTATTGGTCAAAATTAGATTGCACACTCGATTGCAAAATTTGTAATCAGTGAAGAAAAGAGAATTACTTTTGATTCTGTATTCACCACATCCCTTCCCATTTGATGGAGTTTGCTTTTGTATATGAATAACCTGTTAATTCAGTAGCAGTAGTATATGCTGCCACTTTTCCAAATAGTAGTTTTCATTTTGCTTTGCTGTTTTGTCATCAGAGGTTGAAAAGTGTTTCCATAATTGTAGTCCATTTCATCATTAAACATTTTGTGAGAAAGCCATAAGAGTAGAAAAAAAAAGTTTTCTTGAAACTTTTATTTTAGTTTTAATTGAAAGCTAAATGATTAAATTTACTATTTCCAGTAAGCAAAATACACTGGTGTATTTCAAGTAGAAATTACATTGATTGGAATCTAAAATTTTTCAATTTTTTTAATCTTTCAATTTTTTGGCTATTTTTAAGCAATCAACACATTTGTAAACAAAAGTTAATTCTCAGTTTAAAAATCTTGCAAAAATAAAATATACATCTGTGACACATTATTTTTGAAAAAATAGCAAATTTGATGTTAAATTAATCTGATTTATTTGATGTTAAATTAATTTGATTTATACAAGTATTACTTATTTATAGCACGAAATTTAGAATAAAACTATTTCTTAAACACAGAGTTCAACTTTCTGACCTTTCCACCATATGTGTTGACAGACTTGACAGATGCAAGATAAGATAAGTGTATGGTGATCACAAGTGACATAATTGTACAAATTTTTTCCCTGTAAGGGGAAGAAACCCTAAAAAACATGACCTTTTAATTTATACATAGAAATTACCATAGAAAAAAAACTTCAAATACACAAAAAAATTAAAAACTATTTTAAAAATAGGAAGGCACAACGATATGTATTAAAATTTCTAATTTTCAATGTGTAAATATAATCTTCACTCAGTAAGTTTTTAAACCAATCTCAACAAATCTCTGAAGTATTAAAATATTTTTGAAACTTTATAAATTATTATAATTAAAAAAATACAATAAAAACAATTCTTTTAAAATTTCATTATTAATCGAAAAAATGATTTTTCTTCAGACTATAATGTCCTTAATTCATATTATTTATTCAAGCAATTAAAAGCTTTGCAAATTAAATAATGTCATTGTATTGCATTTTTCATTTTATTATTAGGAACTGATTTTCGAAAATAAAGGCAAAAATTTTCATTAAAGATAATAGATGATTTGCATTTTCTAATGAGTCCTGCATTTAACTAATGAAACCAATTTTCGCAACAAAATTTAATTTCTTAAAATTTTTACCAAGATTTTTTGAAAATAATAATTCAAAAATAATTTAATTTATTTGTAAATATGTCCTATGAGTTTAACTAAATTCTGACAATTATTTGATTTTTGCAAGAATTTCCAAATTAATGTGTTTGTCACAAAAAAAAACAAACTGATTTATGTAATTATTTTGTTATCCATTGTAAACTCTAGTAATGATTTGGTTACCCGCTAACTAAAGTCAAAACAAGATTTCTTATCAAAATTTCAAACATGTTAGAAAGGATTCAAAATTTTAAAAATAATTAAAAAATACTTTAATCTTTCCTCTTAATAATAATATAACATTTTGATGTGAAGCGTTTGTTTTTATTAAGTTTGAAGCCTTTTTTGTTCATATTATGGTGTTTTTTCAGTGATTTAGCGGAGGTACCTTCATAAGAGTAGGTAAGTTCAGTTTCCTCGCACATCATAGGACACAGTGAAGTAACGTAAGAACAATAAGAAGGTAACACATGTGTTATTCAAGATGAAACAAAAGAAAGATCTTCTTTACAAATTTAAAGATTTTAAGTTGTCAGCATCTTGCTTCAGGAAAAATAGTCAAACATTAAAAGGGTTGGTAGTTTCAATGTTGAATAGTGTTCTTTGAAATTCCGCTGTTCTTGTTAGAGGCTGATAATGTATCAGCGTATAATTCAACATTGGAGTTATTCAAACACATGTGACTCTGAAATTTGATGAATAGTCAGGAAAATCTGTATATTTAATGATCAGACACAAAGTAGTATTCAAAAGCATAAAACAAGTTGACAGATTTTGGTTTCATATGAAGTTATACGATTGTATTCAACATGGATAAAAAGGGTATATTTTGGGGTACTTAGCTTTGGAGTTGAGAGTTCGTTGAAATTTTCCAGTTGTCATTAGAGGTTGATAATGTATCAGTGTATAATTTGACAACAGGGTTATCAAACGTGTGGGGCTCTGCCTTTCTTTTTCTTCTGTCCTTTCTTGTCCTGTAGACAGTGAGTCGCCATCTTATGTAGTGACAGTTGAGTGCTTTATATCATAGTCAATATCTTGTAGTGAGCGGAAGGTTGAACTGTGTTTTTCTTTGCATTGAATAGTCACCATTATGTAGTTATCAGTATTCCTCTGTGCGTTATTTGTGGAGTCATCAAAATATGTTGAGATCAAAATTTCTTTGCATGTTCTATGTGGGGTCACCAATGAAATAGGGAGCTTGAGCATGTTTATTTAACTGGCCTCATGCCAAACATAACCAAACTCCCCAAAACTTAGAATTATCATCAGAAGAAGATTGGAAAGAATAAGTATTTTGTTTGTATGTTTAAATAGAAATTTATTAACAGAACAGAATAACATCAATTTTGTAAGAAGTGACGAGAAGAGAAGTGAAGAGAATTACTTTAACTTTTACTCACTTCAATACTACAAACTGACAGTCAAAAAATACAAGCTGATATTGGATACAATCATAAATACATACTGATAGAGTGAAATATAGTCACGTAGGGTGTGTCGGTGATGTTTATCAAATTAGCCTTGTGCCAAATACAACCAAAGTCCCCATAATTTAAAATATCAGAGGGTTGAAAAGAATAAAAGTGTTTTGTTTACAAAATAAGTGAAATTTTATTAACTGAACAAAATAACAGATTTGTAAGAAGTAAGATGTTTAAATAGAAAATGTACGTAGTTAATTAATTTGTAAGAGTTAAATGTACAAAAATGTACGTAGTTAAATGTTCCAGAGAAGTTGCAGTAAGGAGCGAAACGTGCGTATGTGAAAAGATTAACAGGTTGCTAATAAAGTTTGTGCTCCTTTCCTTTTTTATAGCCGTCGAGAAAGTGAAAAGAAAAGTGAAGCAAATAAGGAAAATTGTACTTATCGGATGTTAGTTTTTAGGAGTCAGTTGAAGATGTCTTGTTGTTGTTGCTGTTTCTTTGATGTCGAGTGAGTGAAAGCGATGAAAGGAAAATTGGAAGGAGAAGAAGAACAAATGTCAACGAGATATGTCAGTTTTGGTGTTTTGAAATTTCTTCCTTATCAGATTCCTGCTCCCTTCAAACTGTGTTTGGCCGGCCAAGAGACATGGATAAGTACTTAGATCAGGTCATTTGATCAGATACAACTGCATACCCATTTTTTAGGTGTTAAGAAAATTTGACCAGGGGTCAAAGTTCAATTTGCTATTTCCTATCCGATCAGAATCCAGAATCATAATTTTCACACCAACTTGTGAAATTTACCTTGGTCTGGTTTTTCCAAAATGTTTTCAGTCATTCTGATCTGATTTTGCAGATGTGCAACTTTACTTTTTGCGTTTCCGTTAATTGTTGAATGATATAGGAGTTGTATCCTATACTCTCATGAATGTGTTTGGTATTTAACAAGTTAACTGAAGCTTCGCTATCAAGCTGAAACAGGATTATTTTTCATCCATTTAGCTCAAATTGTTCCTCTCAGTCGTGACCATATTCACGTGCTCAAAGTCTGACTTACTACTGCTACTACCTCTACTCAACTGCTGCGTGTGTACTGTCTGAACCTGTTTCAACTTGCATTTTGCCATGAAGTGATTCATGCTTCAGCACTTCAAACACTGTTTTCCATAGCTGAACAATTGTTCCCTACCTGGTTCAGAACTAACATTTATAGGATACAAATCCTATATCAGCTAACAATTAACTCAAATGAAAAAAGTAAAATTGCACACCCGCAAAATCGGATCAAAACGACTAAAAACATTTTGGAAAAACCAGACCAAGGTAAATTTCACAAGTCAATGTGAAAATTAAGATTCTGGATTCTGATCGGATAGGAAATAGCAAATTGATCTATAGGTATGCTATTCGGAGCCGATCACATGACTAAAATTCACTACTTAACCACATTCCTTTACTGGCAAAAGAGTCAAAAGGGCACAGAGATCAGAGAGTCCGAAGAACCAACAGACACGTCCATCGCAGACTCAACTGAACACAAAAGAGAAGAAGAAGGAAAGGAAAACAACAACAACAACAGCAACAAGACATCTTCAACTGCCTCATAAAACTTTTTACATCTCTCACCGGCCAGAAAATGGAAAGGAACACACGTCTTATTAATTAAGTAGACTGATTAATCTTTTTACATACACACATTCTGCTACTATAAACTATAAGCTCTGAATTTAACTATGTTCATTTTCTCTTTGAACAATTAACTACATGCATTTTCTATTTGAACATTTTTGTCTTCCACACTTATGTTATTCTGTTCAGTAAATACAATTTCACTTATTTTACAAATTCATTATTTCTTCTTAGATAATAAAAAAATTACTTTAATATGCAAACAAAACACTTTTATTTTTCTAACCAATCATTCAACTTTCTGATATTTTAAATTGTGGGGACTTCGATTGTGTTTGGCACAAGGCCAATTTGACAAACATCACCAAGGCCCCTACACATTCTTTCTGAGTTTTAATTTTCTCTACGGACTCTTCTCTGTCTTCGTAGCAACCTTGTGTACTTGTTCCTGTCTTAAAATTCGAGAATGTTGAGCAGCGTTCTCCATCAGTTTGCAGATGTCAAAGCAGCTCTGCAACTCCCATTTTTAGCTATTCTGCTTGTATTTGAGAGTTCTGTATAATTTGGTCACGTAGTATCGATGCCACACAGTTGTTGCAAAAGTTACAGGATTTTATTAGTGTCTGCAAAGTAGTTATAAAAGCTTACTACACTCTCATCCTCTTGTTGTTTCCTCATGTAAAACATAAAACTTTTGTACGTGACATTAGTTTCACCAACTGAATACCTGACAAACGCGTCGAGATTTTTATCAAGCATCCGTGGTTCGCCAAGTGTGGAAAAATTAAAACTGTTATGCTCCTTTAACACGTTATCCCCCAATGTGTTAAGAAGTAACACTGTTTGGTAGTGTCGTTGTTGGCTGTACAAATATGTGATAATGGCATAGTTATGTCATTTCTGCTTAAAAGTTTTCAATTTTCCACTCGTAAATGGTAAGAAAAAAAAAGTCTTTCCTTTAGTTTATTCAAAGTTTTCAGTTTAACCTCAATCAATGGAAAACAGAATTAAGTAACACTTTTTGTTGTTTCTTTATTACATTTTCAAGTGGTTTGAATTCTTACAATATCAAAACAAGAACACAAAAATTACTCACTTATTTGTTTTCTCTTGCACTGTTATCATTTTTTCTTTTCTTCATCAGTCGTCACCGACTTGGTATACTGCTGCTACCATGTTCCATGCTCAGTATCACCTATGTTCACCAACACTCAACCACACATCACGAAATACCTGTTCTCTTAGTAATCCGTGCTAATTCTAGTTGCACATGCTCCTACATCACGTAACCAGCTTAGCCAACATAAGCAAGGTCCAAGAAAACAAATTCTATGAAACAAGTGCTTTGGTTGATTTAGGCTGTTGAAAACAATAAACAGTAAAAGCAATATACTGCATTATTTTTAATCGAGTGCCACAAAGACCCATCCTGTAGTTTTCTTTGAAACCAGTAATTCGTGAATCTGCAGCTGACAACCACATGTTTTGAGCTCATTTCCCTTTCCATCGCTTCTTCGACAAGTTGGTTCTCAATAACTTCTTGATCTTTTGTAACTTTGAAAGAGTAGTCTTTGTTCCGAAAAGCTTTAGCACCCATCTTCACTATTTGTCCGCGTAGATCATCAGAAATGCAATTTATATCAAAGGTTAAGTAACCTACATCTTTCTTGGCTAATATTGCATATTTAGTTTCATCATATTGTGCATGTTCTTCAGATTGGTAATGAAACGAAGATGAAGACTAATCAGAAGTACCCAATAAAATGTTTGCTTTGCCTTCAATGGGAGAGGCGGTGGTTCTAAAAGTGTTGTTGCTGACAGCACTGGTAAAGATGACGATTGCTCTACTGACCCTGATGCTGTGTATGTTTAGTCAGAGCCAGTAGCAAAAACAAGTGATGAAACAATGCGATTGTCACTGTCTCCATCTGTATGTGTCATTTTTAGAAACGTCTTCATAACTTGACTGAATTTCTCGTTTCCTACAATTTCTTTCTTTGCATCAGATTCTTACTTCTTTTGTTGATCATGCCGCCCCATTTTTAAATTTTTTACCTGAAATAAAAAAAATATAGTTGTTCCCCTCAGTTATATAAACATTGTGAGGCTAGTTTGTCTCATACAGGTGTTTATTTTCAACCAAACGACAGTATCATGTAATCTTAGCGCCGTAATGTTATAACACCGTTCCATTATAAATAACACTATGACAACACTACTGTGAAGACGGAAATAAACAAAATGGGTCAATATTAAAATCTAACAGCCAAATGCTTATACGTTGCAATAAAGCATTTTCCCCTAATTCTGAACAGGAGAGCATGGCTTTCTGTAATAAACTTCAAAGATCTTAATTAAGATTCTCAGCATAATATTGTAGTGACACTAAAAGCAGAAACAGGAAGTTACCCCCTTCATAGCTTAAAACATAATGACATATTTCGGGTTTTGCACAGTAGGCTCCACACATAGTTTCCGGTTGAGGTTGATTAAATACAATCCTGGTCAACATTGGTCAACATACATTACTTTATGAGTGCGCCTGAAATAATCAACAACTTAATAGGAGACTTTCAATTTCACTAACAGTATAGACTTCTGTCTAAATGAAAAAAGAAAGCTTCAACAAGAGATACACAGAGAAGAAATAGAGAAACGAACATGTACAACTGTGAGCGGATGCATCAAAGGCATCTTCAACAACTGCTACAACTCTACAAACCTTTCTCTTTATTTTTACCCTTTTTACTTCTTTCATATATTCTACCTTCCTTTTCTTATTCACAGGACATATTACCCAAATTTGAAACTAACATCCCTCAAACATACTTAAGAACTTTTACAAAATCTTGTACTTACATATCAACCTTGTGCTATCTAAGAACATTACTATTATTTTTGTACAATACAAAACTGTAATAATATTTATATAAATTATTACTGCTCTAATCTAGACTTGATTGTTTTTATGATATAATTTATTGTTTAATTTTACTCATTTATACATCCCTTATAGTGGACAAATTCTAACAAGGCCTAATACAAACCCCACAATAAATCCACTATAGTATAATCCTACTCCTTATTATAATAGAGACAGTTGTGTATCTATTTGTATATTGATCCCACAAGCTTTTTGTATGTGTGAAAACAGCAAAGACAGTTAGAGGATGGAGGTGAAGATGTAGAATTTCAACGTCAATTTTTTTGTGATAAACCCGACAAGCAAAAAGTAGGAAATCAGAAAAGGCTAAAATGTCAACAGCAATCAGCAGGATCAGCTCAGACTAAAATGTTGTTGTCGGAAACATCGTCAGCTTCTGGTATGAAAGGCGTTAGAACGTCGTTGTCAGTCAGCAGGAATGTTCTCAGCATCTGGTAGGAACTGCACAAGCTGAAACATCATCGGTCGGCAGAAATGTTGGATGTACAGCTCACGCTGGAAGGTCGTCATTGGTTGGCAGGAAGGGCACAAGCCAGAAAGTCATCAGCATCTGGCAGGAACGACACAGACTAGAATGTTGAGATCGAGTCTCAACTACAATTGAACATAGTCCGAGCACGTGTACACTCCCAGTCAGAAGGGAGAACTAGCTTGTGTTTTGCTTCCTTTGCAGGATTTGACCCTGGTTAAACAGGATTACTGAGATCTAGCACATGTGAAAGCCACAGCAATTGAACTTGAACAGTCATCATATCCTTTGCCAGATTGACAGGTCACAGGATCTTAAGTAAACTAGACCATTACACCTGAAGCAGATTCAAACCTAAAGTGGGACCAGCTGCTAACTAAAACGTAATTGCCCCAGGAATCAACTGCAGGTAGCCAGATTGCAAACAAAGCGTACACTTAGCTGGAGGTGGCCGGAGAGCGAAAAGTGAGTATCTGAGAACTGAGAACTTAGTAACTGTGTACTAAGTTTGTCTTAGCTCATCTAAGCTTATCAAAGCTGATCATTTCTGTTCCAAACCTACACACCCGCTACCAAGTGGCAAGTGCTGTCGGCAGCCGGTGCGCAGAAAGTGACAAGCTAAGAACAGATACTACACTTTGATCCGAGATTTACTCTACTCCCCTACTGGAGCGAGTTATGATACAAGGTCAGTTATTGTATGCTCAGGCCATTGATCAAAGATTACCCAGCCCCCACTTACGCAGTAACTGGGTACAAAGCTGGTCTTAGCTGGTCAAAAGCTAGTCTTACCTGGTCATTGCTTCCATGCCGGCAAGCAGGTAGTGAGTATCTGAGAACAGATACTACACTTTAATCAAAGATTTACTCTACTCCCCCACTGGAGGAACCTGAGCACGTACACTCAGGCCACTGATCAAAGATTACCCAGCCCCTGCTTACACAGTAACTGGGTACGAAGCTGGTCAAAAGCTAGTCTTAGTTAGTCATGGCTTCCACGCTGGTGAGCAGGCAGTGAGTATCTGAGAACAGATACTACACTGTGATCCTGCACACCAGTGAAAATGACACTGATAATAGGGGTTTAGCTGTTAGCAACATCCCCTGGCTGCTGATTTTTGCATGCGAGGTCAAGGTTGCCCTTTGTCGAAAATCATGACAAGTGGGAGTTGTAGGCTGCAACAGTAAACATTCTGTCACACTCATGGAGAGAGAGACAATAGTGAGACAGCACTGGCTTAGTTCATTAGAGTGACAATAGCAAGGCAGCATCGGCACAATTCATTCTCTTTACTACCAGTAATTAAACTTTACTACCAATTATGAAAGCTATTTCTGCATGTTTGCTCTTTAACAGTGCCTTATTATTGCAATAATTATGTCATCTAGTAGTGAAGAATTTATGTATATATCCTCTCTATTATAATAAAGACTGTTGTGTATTTATTTGTGTATATATATATATAGGCCACATACCTCCCACTACCGAGGAGAAATTACTACTAAATTCTTTCCCCCAGCCCAAGCCAAATAAAACCAATACATCTCAACCCCTTCCTTTACCTAAGCTAACCTCTGGGCTTAGAATTTTTCCTCATTCTCTGTTTATAAGTGGTTGAAGATTGCATGCCTTAAAATGACATGTTGAAAATGGCTATTTCCCCACTAAGTTTTTACATATAAATAAAGAAATATAGACATATATATATATAATATTATTATTATTATTACAGTGAAAACCACAAAAACATCCTGCAAACTTTTGCCATCATTAACAATGACCAAAATTGTGCTATAAAACTCATGAATCTTTTTGCATCAAAACCCTGTATATGGAAGAATGTTTAAAGAATTAAGAGTTTGTTTGTTTTAATGAAATGTAATTTGTGCAGAAAAAGATAAGTCTATGTTTTGCTGTGTATATCAACAAAATAGTAGTAAGGTCTTTGTTCCTCTTTTTCTATTGTGGACTGTAAGTAAGTGAAGAGAAAAAAGGAGAGATAAAGAAAACAGCACGCAAGAAGATGAGGGAATGCAAATGTGTGTCACTAGGAGAGTTGTGTCTGAGTGGCCTAAAATTTCTGTTACATTGTGGCTGTGTTGACTGTTCTCTGCTTCCTTGTCTCTTTGACTGACCTAATGAAAATGTGAATAAGTAGCCAACTCAATCCAGTGATCAGCTTCAAACTCAAACTTATTTTTAGGCAGCAAAAAATATGACACGGATCATTGAAAGTTTAATTTGTATTTTTCTGTGAGTTTGTAAATCACTCTATTTTCATTGGTTAATAAAATTTTTACACAAGCTACAAAATTTGCCTTGGTTTTTACTTCAGCAATGGAGCCAATCTTTTTTTCTATTGATCAAAATAGATTTTCACACTGGTTTATGAAGAAAAGAAATATTTTTATTTTGTACTCACTCAGTGTGTTATTACCAAAATAATTCATGACATGCCATAAATAAAATAAGTATCTACAGGAAGTCACAAAAAAGATATTAAGGCAAATAAAAAGGAAGAAATTTTAGATCCTCTTTCACCAATATTTGAATTAATTTCCCAATATTTTCACAGATAAATGTTAAAACTTGGCCTACCCAAACCTAACTTGGTCTTAATTTTTCGCATCGAAATAAGTTTGGTTAGATTGAGTCTTGTTAGTGAGATGAGATTTTTACATGTTTTTTTTGTTTTTTTTGTGAAAATATTGGAAGTGAAACCTTTTGCAATTCGCTCCCTAGTGGATCTTATATATAGTCTTCATATGTGTATGAAATAAGCTTTTGGGTCAATATTTGTTTAAAAATGAAGATAATTTTGATATACTAATAAATAAATAGTTTAAATTGGGCTATTCACTTATAATTACTTGGGAAGTAGTGAAAAAAAGTGATAAATATGAGAATAATAAATCAAGATTATCATTGAATGATTTACTATGGGTTTTTTATATATTTTTGATTAGAAAACTTGATTGCATCATATCCAAAAATCAAACAATGTGTCAAAAAGAGAGTTTTCTTTTGAGAACACTATTATTTTGTACTGGCTTCACTCCCATTAGAAAGTTTATTTACAAGATTATAAAAATATGTGAACCAAGTGGTATTTATTATTTACCTTTTATAAAGATTTATTTACCAAAAGAAAAAAATGTGAAAAGAAGTAATTTTATTTAATTTTATTTTAATTATCAAAATATGTAAACCATCTGCAATGCAATATTTATTACTTACCATTTTATAAATAATATGTAAGCAAGTTTTTTATCCATAATTTTTATTTTTTATAATCATTTCACCCCAAGCAAGGTAGAAATGCCACTGGTACACAAAGGAGCTACAGTGAGAAAAAAGAGGCACAGGGAATGTCAAAGAAAAAAATAAGAGATGGATGGGAACCAAGTAGATAAAAGATGGCAATTGACATTACATTTAAACTTTTAGAAATTGTAGCTATCAGGGAAGCAAGTGAATGGAAGTGAGTTCCATAAATGAGAAATATGAGAAAAAACTGTTACAGTAGAAAAGGGGACAGATGGGAAAAGGGTGAGACCTAGATGCCAATCTAGTAGTACAAGTAAATACATGTGGTAAGTATACCATGGAAAAAAGGTCATCAGAGCAGTTTCCATGAAAATACTATTAGAAAAGACAGAGGGAAGCCACATCACATTGGTGAGAAAGTGACTGAAGGCGAGCTGCCAAGTCAGGATCGATTATATTGCAGATCATCTTTTTGGATTTTTTCAAGGACCTCAAAATGAATATCAGGAGCATCCGACCAGATATAACAACATCATTCAATGCATTGATGAGAAAAACTTCCTGGTCCAACATAGTGAACCAACTTTGCTAGCAGTAGAAGCTGCTATGGATTCAATGTAGTTATTCCATTTGAGGTCATTTAAAAGAGTGGGCCAAGGAGGCACAGTGCATTCTATGGTGGTTAAAGAAAGCTGCTTTGTTTTGGAGTCATTAAAATTTACTAGCCATTCCCCCACCCCACTCAATCACAGATTGAAGATCCTTTTGAAGTGCAGCATCAGGTTGTTTTTGTCAGCTTTGACAGACTTCTTTTTATAAAAATTTTTTAGGGTAAAATATTTTATAAAAATATCAATTCTTGCACAAAACAAATGCCCAGAAAATGTATTTTTTCAAAATTTTTTCATCATTATCTGTTAAGTTAAATTTTCCTGTTTAGCAGACATTTTTTTTATAAATTTACAAATAAAATAAAAGTTCATATTTATTTCTTTACAAATTGATAAACGATATATATAAATTATTATTGTAAATAAAAGATCTAATAAATAAATAGTGTTTAATATTTTTGTTGTCAATCCACAAAGAACAATGAAAATGTATAACTTTACTTTCATATGTTTAAGTTTTATTAAAATTCAAATCATTAATTTAAAACACCAAACAATGTCAAGAAGTAAAGGTAGTTAAAATAATAGAGGTGACAAGGGAAAAAGCATCCTTTTAACACACCATGTTTTTTGCTGGGTGTGGGGTGCAGGCACAAAGGTTAACGATTGCCTCTACTTAATAAGATGAAGAATAAATATCCTTACTTGGCAAGCAATGACTCATTTCATGCCTGTTGTCCAAGGATGCATTCTAAAAGCTAATCAGGGTATTGAGAGACTGGAAAACAAAGAAAAGAGTACTGGATTGTTACGTGATGTCTGTTCTTCAATATGGCAGCGAGTGTTAAACAATCTCATCAAAGATGAAGGAGAAACTTGAAGTAACCAAAATGAGGTTCTACAGAAGGATACCAGGGACAGAATAGGTAAGCAATGAAGAGGTTTTGGAAAGGGTGAAACATATTTAACATAAGGAAAGACAGCTTCATTGTGGTGGAGTGGATATCGACTCAGAACGACAAATCAGAGTGTTAAGTTCAAATTCCAGTAGAAATTCCTTGCATTTACTTACACACAGATACCCTTGGGAAAGGTATTAATCCATCTCTTCCTTCCAGTTATGGGTTAAATAATAGAACAGATTGGGTTCTATAACCAAGGCTGACAACAAGTCTACCGCAAAAAGCAATGGCAACCTACATGACTGCCCATTCAGTCATGTCTCTTTCGAGACACGATCGTCCAAAGCATGTATTATGTATGGCACTTAACTGACTGAATGAGGAAGGAGAGTTTGGAGAATCAGATACTTACAGGACAAATAGAGGGAAAGAGTGACAGGGAAAAGCAATGCAAAATACACTTGATGAGCTTGAGAATTTTGAATAAAAGATTCTCAGCCTAGACAAACATTTCTTTTGCATCTTGTTTGAAATGAAACCATAATTACTTGGTTTTATAAAATAAAGTTTTGTTTCTTTTTCTTTACCTGTCTTTTGTTTTATAAAATTGAATAATAGACCATTTGTTACATGAGAAGTAAATGTCAACTATAAAAAAATCAAAGTTTTAAAATCCTAAATTCAAATGACTTCAAGATAGTTTTCTAATGGGTTGAAATTGTTAGATGTAACCATAAGTTCTATACTAATAGTTTTTTTTTATTGTATGTC
Organism: Ascarosepion bandense; assembly: GCA_037127315.1. NCBI lineage: Eukaryota > Metazoa > Mollusca > Cephalopoda > Sepiida > Sepiidae > Ascarosepion > Ascarosepion bandense. The sequence goes on along the minus strand of JBBBDQ010000504.1, from coordinate 1,576,701 downwards.
GCATTTGAGGAAATCTTTTCCAGCTTCTTGCTTCTCAGTCAGCTTTAATCTTCAAAATTTTTAGTTCAATATTAATCATTATCTTCTATCTTTTAATTCCTATTCTTTTCTTGTTCTCTATCCATAATAGTGTTTTTTTATCTGTCTCATATTCTCTAACACTCAATAGCTTTTTGTGTCTTAGTTGCTTTACTGTTGCCTTGCTTGGGGTGAAATGATAAAAAAAAGCTTAATTACCAAGTTATTGCATGATATAGTGAATGTTTCTTGAATTACATTATTGACATTGTTTGGACCGTTGTCGCCATCATTATTGCCATATTTATGACATTTCGGACATTGTACGCTCCAGGCTTCTTAAGGTGATCAGAATTTCAAACTGAATCATTTATTTTGATAACTGGGATATATCGTTCTCGTTCCATGAACCATGCCACTTCCAGGCGTCTTAGTTATCTCTCATTTAGCTAAACTCTTTAATGTATTTGTTCACCACTGTTGTAGCCAGATATTGAACTTACAACTCTTTGAATCAAGTCATTGGATCTAACCAACGCTTTTATCCACAAGGCTATGTGTCCTCAAGGACATATGGCCCAGTGACTTCACCTGATGAAGGCCGAAGTGTACAACGGCTAAAACGTCGTAAATGTGGCAATAAAGATGAGGGCAACAGTCCAAATAATGTAAATACTACCTGATCTCAGAACTATATGCAACTGTTTCTTGAATTCAATAATTCAAGAAATGTTTGTATATAGTTCTGAGATCAGGTAGTATTTAAAGAGCTAAAACCAACATTCAATGAAGGCAAATATTTGCACAGTTTTGAAGCAACTTGGTAAATTGCATTTAGAAATAATTATAGCAACTAGCTACTTAAGCTTGCATAAATCGATAGCAGAATAGCAACTGGAAGATCAAAGGAACGCATATCGCTTAGAGCTACAAAGGATAGGAAATTATGGAGAGCCATGATTGTCCACATCCACAAATGATACAGTGCCAAAAAAGAAAACATAAAACTATACATATCTGGTTCATGTCCTTGATCTTGACCATTCTATTGTTATTTCTGCAAGAACAACTAGGGAAGGTATTATTCAAGTCTTTCTTACTATGATACATATGCAAGCCTCTATTCTCAGAAAATATGGCAGAAATAGAGAATAAGGGATAGTGAGACTGTGCAAGTTTATAGTGTCAGGAACAGGTGCTGAAAAGTTCTCAGCTTGCTCACAAAAATATTACAAATTTTGATGTTTGGTCATTAATTCAGATTTTGTGAATTGTGTCAGATTAACTTTTTATTACTCTCTAATATAAGATACATAAAAGCTTCAATCCTTAGAAGAAAATGCAAGGAAGAAAGAATGAGGATGATGCTGAGCAAATCTCTTTCACTATAATTCAACATATATGCAAGTATGAATGAATCCTCATAAAATGTGAGGTTTATACTAGAATGCAGATAAAGGTTTATAAATCTTTTACTCCTAAATAAACACCAATCTCAATCTTTGTTTACATCAAGATATTCTGTTTTAATTGAATTATACACAAGTACAAGAGAAAAATTTAAACTGAGGATCATCAATGTTTAAGCAAACCAGACAATAAAGTTTTTTTTTCAAAGCAAACCAGGGATAACTATGATCATGTTTTTGATCTGTTGGTGAAGAGAAAAAGTAGAGGTGCATTGTGGGTAATCAATGATATTTACTGCCGGTTAGGCTGGTACAATGTAGTAAAAATATGCTTCAGGAGAAACAAAGATGGATTAGGATAAACCATCTGAGCAGAATTCTAGTAAGTATGACAGAATATGAAAGAGACAATATCAAGTTACCCCAGCAAAACCAATAAAATGTGTAAAAATATAAGAACTTGTTTTATTCTTCAAAAGTCTTCTTGTTCTCTACACTGATCCTTTCAAAAATATTTATACAGTTAAATAAAAAAATTTTAAAATAAAACATTTTTTAGAATTAAATTTTTATTTTTTATTTTTGTATTTTGAAATTTAGCTATTCATAAGAATAATACTTTTAAAATTTCAGGTAAATGGAACATGTCAGTCCAGGAGTGTAGTCCATGTAAGAGAATGAAAACTCTGAATGTAAACCTCCACTGCTTTGTACAATCATGGGAAAAGCTTCAAAAGTAAACCCTAAAGCAAATACAGAGCCAGAATCCCTAAAACAGTCCAATGTTATGTTCAATTTCATTCTGGCAATCTCTGTGACGACCATGGTACCAAACTATATTAGACTCTACCTTTCCCTTGGACAATATTGGTAGCATAGAGAGGGGATATATTCTGAATGGGCAACTGACAATCTCTCATAAAACCCTGCCCAAGCCTGCACCCTAGAGAGAACACCAACATTGTCTCACCGTGATAAAAAAACATGGGAAGCAACAGTTTACTGAGAACAGGCTTCCAAAGGTCCTTCTGTACAGGGAACTGACCACCAGCAAGAGGTCACAGGGACTGTGCTTCATGGACGTCTGTAGAAGAAACATGAGAGCAATGTACATGATCATCGAGAGTGAGGAAGACCTCACTAATAATCAATCACACTTGAAACCTGATTTACACTGATGGTTGGAATGAAGAGAGAAGAAACAGAGGCTTGCATGTCTGAAGGATAGAAAACAACTTTTGGGGCACAAATCCATGGTTTCTCAAGACCAACAGATGCCACACAAAACTGTTAAAATCTTGAAGACTAAAATTAGAATGAAGTAATTTCAAGCTCAATTTGAAAATTAATAATAATTCTGGTTTATTTCAATAATGATGAATTAATTTTGCAAAGTAATAATAATACTGCTTCATCTCAATAATAATTTCAATTTTGCAAAGTAATAATTATTCTGGTTCATTCCAGTTATAATGAGACAATTTTTACATCTCTGTATATTTGTCACAAAAATTGAAAAAAAAAATATCAACATTGAAAAAAAATAGATCAATAATTGCTAATGTTATCTGTGAAATAATGATTTGAAAAAAGGGATTTTTACATATTTTTTATAGAAGTAACATTTTTTCTTGCAATATAAAATTTCATGAGTATCATTATTTTATGCCAAAATTATTCATCTTTTTTTATGTACATTATTACAAAATAATTTTTCTAAATTTGGCACATCTACAAAAATCATTTAACACTTGACTTCTGCTGATTAGGGATTAGTAGAAGTACAAGAGAAACTGAATTTAAATTTTAAAAGTTATTGAAGTTTACCAAACAACAGATCACTATAAAGATAAAATTAAAAAGTGACCAAAATTTTCTAAAATGAGTGGTTTTTAAAGTCATCAGTGGTTTACAGCAAAAATTGGTAACAGTCTAGAATAGGAGTGAGACATGCAGGTGCAAAACGATAAATTTGAAATTTGTATATTTCATTTATATTTGTGATTAAAATTATCAAATACGTTTGTAGGCCATTTTTAACAATTATATCCTTAAATATGGTGCGACAAATGGACAATTTTTCCCTTGATACTATTATTTTAACTACTGTCACTTCTTGGCAATGTTTATTGTTTTAAAAAATGATGATTAGAATTGTAATAAAACCTAAACATATGAAAGTGAATTTATACATTTTCTTTGTTCTTGAGAATTGACAGCAAAAATAATAAACACTACTTATTTACATTATTAGTTAGCAAAACATTAAGTGTCAATCGATTTGAACTGTATAAAATAGTAAATAATAAGGATCTACTTATAGTTGGTTTATATATTTTAATAAATAAATAGTAAATGTTTACAAATTTATTAATAAAAAATTATTTTCATATTTATTTCTTTATAAAGTGGTAAATGATAAATATTGCAGTCTCAATACAATTGTATTAGTTTTTAGAATTTTGTAAATATGAAATTATTCTTGTAAATAAACAATAAATTCTCAAGAACCAATAAAATTTAATTTCAACATATGTTTAGGTTATATATTCCAATTCTAATCATCACTTTTTAACCCTCTAGGGCCATTCGTATCATATTTGATACAGTATGAAAACAAGTCTTGAAAGAAATATTTTCCTGAAAAATTTTTTAAGAGAAATATTTTATAAATTTCAAATGAAAGCAGTACTGACTGCTCAGTCAATGAATACCAAATGTTTCCTTATAGGGAAATACCAAATGTTTCCTTATAGGGAAATACTGTATCAAATATGATACGAATGGCCCTAGAGGGTTAAAACAACATGTAAATAGTTTTTAAAAATTCTATTTTAAACACTGAGATGAAACACAACTGCAATAATGATTACAATAATATTCAAAGATGTGATTTTTTAAATGTTATTTAATAATAAAAATTAAATAAAGAATAAATTTCTGTAAATTCTTATATATTATTTAAGTAATGCTGCTACACTCATCCTTATAGATTTATAAGTGCATCATAGTTTTCATCAGGCAATTTTCCCAGTCAATCAGAAGCCATAGAAACTAATTTTGCTTCTGGGCAAAAATCACAAACATTAACAACATCAAAATCCTTTTGCTATAGCAACACAGGATCTCTGTTTTATCTTGGCATCTGTGCCATGCAATGTCAACTATTGTATCTTTAAAAATGTTTTTTAGCATTATGTTCAGTTTTGGTTTTATCTTGAAAGCAGCAAAGAATTTTCATTTAGTAATGAAAGCAAAATGAAGTGCAGAAATTAATTTGGAATTGTCATCAGAAAAAATACTTTTTATAATCAAGTTCTTTGGAAGTAAAAGAATATTTTTTGTGAATTAAATTAAAAATAATGATTTTTATATCATATTTTGAAATTAAGAATTTTATTTTTTTTAATCCTTCACCCAAAGCAAGGCCATAATTCCACTAAGACACAAGAAGATACTGGAAGTCAAAGAGAATGAGAATATTTTAGGAGTTGGAAATCCAATTCTAAACACATAACAAGCAATAAATCTTTACTCCTGTTCAAAAATGCAAGGTGGAGTGTGAACTGGACAATAGACAAACATATTTACGCCTATTGATTGGAGTAATACTGTTAAAAATGAATGCTTTAGAATGAAACGATTCCCACTTGAATTTGCAAAGTAATTTTTTCTTTTTAAACACTTCACCCCTATGCATGACTAATAAGACACAAGAGGTTATTGAGTGTAAATGTATAAAAAAAAAATGAGAAGCGTTATTAAGGAGCAAGAACAACAAAAGAGTAATCAAGAAGAGAGTAGATAACAATTGCCATTGCATTTAAATTTTTGAAATTTGGCTGAGTGCTGAAAGAGAGTACCACAAGTGAAAAGTACAAGAAAAGAAAATGTAAGCATAGATTACATAGGTTATATCTAGACACTTCGACATAGTGTAATGGTTAGCAAGCCTGTTTCACTAGAACTGAGTAGTAAGTTCAATCCTCACTGGCTACCCCATATGTTTAGCCCTGTGCCACATCTAAGCTGCACTTAGAAAATCAACTACATACACTCCCGATCAAAAATTTAAGATCACTTAAAAAGAAATTTTTTTTTTACGGATAGATTTTAAACTCCTCCCACTTAAAGTTACCAATACTACAGTCTAAAAGGTTAAGGAAACAAAAAGCTACATTCCAAACATTTTATTTAGAAATTTACATTTTTATAAAATGAGGCAATGGCAATTTACACATGATCAAAATTATAAGACCAGAGAAAAATTCTACGAAATTGTACAAAGAGTGTATGAAAATTGTATGAAAACATTCAACAACCAAATTTAATAATGAGTTCTACCTCCACTGCTTTTGATGACTTCCAAAATTATGTCGGGCATGCTAGAAATAAGTGTTTCCATTAAGGTGCGGGGGATGTTGCTCCAGCTTCTGAAGATGGCTTCATGAAGTTCATTTTTTGTCGAACATTGTTTGCCATTTCGATAAACATTTCTTGTCATCCATCCCCAAACATTTTCAATTGGGTTCAAGTCCGGTGAGCATGCAGGATGTCCCAACAGATGGAGCCCATTTTCTTGTAGAAAGGTCAAGGTCCGTCTTGCAGCGTGGATTGCAGCATTATCCTGTTGGAATAACCAGCCATCCCCACACAACTGATGGCCCTCCATCATCAAAGATGCTTTTTGTAGCATGCTAACATAACCAGCCACTGTCAGATGACCCTACACCACCTGAAGCTCCATCGTCCCTCTATAAGAAAAGGCACCCCATTTCTTATTTTGTTTTGTTAGAATTAACTGTGTCTTTCCTCATCATTACCATCTTCCATTAAATTTTCATTTTAACCCAAAAGCTCCATACCATTATAAGAGCACACAATTTAGCATGATAAACAGTTTGAAAAAGTTCAGTAACAATGATTTGTGACTTTGTTCTAGCACAACCATTGGCAGCTCCAAATAGTTCTGTCTACCCAATCTCACTCACATGTCAACCCGTGGCATGGCTTTCAGGCACTTTCCAAAAGTGCTGCAGGCTTGAATTTTTTTCCCTGGCTGATAACATCAAGAAGTCACTTTTCAGACAAGTCAATCACAGTGAGATTCAATCATGAGCCTCATAGTTAGAAAGTGAACATTATACCCTCTCGGCCGTGTATCTGTATGCATCTAATATTACTATACTGATTTCCCCAAACCAGCATGCTATTGTTATAACTGTATATTCAGATCATGTTTGTAACAACATCCAGTTGATAAATTTAACACTTTCAAAATAAGTGAATTTAACATCTTTTCTTTATCATTTCACTCCAGGCAAAGCGATAAAGCCACTAAGATGCCGTATTCTCTGAGTATGAAAGAATATGAGAAAAAGAAAAACACTATTTAGAAGTCAGTCAGTTAAGTGTCATACGTGATACATGCTTGGGTGAGCATGTCTCTTTAGAGACATGACTGACTGGGCAGAAGATTATCCCGCAGTAGGTTGCCATTGCTTTCTGTGGTAGACTGGTTGCCAGCCAAGGCTATAGAACCCAATCTGTCCTATCATTTAACCCATAACTGGAGGGAAGAGATGGATTAATACCTTTCCCAAGGGTATTTGTACATAAGTGAATGCAAGGAATTTAACAGGAATTAGAACTCGGTTCCCCTATTTGTTGTTCTGAGTCAACATCCACTGCAAGAAGAGAGAATCATAAAAGAACAGGAATTAAGAAGACAAAAGATAACAATTACCATTGTATTTAAATTTTTGAAAATCAAAATTGACTCTTAAGCAAGAAGCCAGAAAAGAGTTCTGCAAATAGAAACTGTTAGCATCAAACTTACAGTTACATCTAGCAATTTCAAATCTAAAATGATAAAACCTTACTCTCAATCTAGTATTGTGCTTAAATTTGTCAAGTCTAGGTACAATAGAGGAAAGTCAATCAGAACAATTACCATGAAAGTATTAATAGAAAAGGCACAAGGAAGCTATGTTAGAGGAGTAGGAAAGTGACTGAAGCTGAGCTGCCAGGTTAGGACTAATAATATTACAACTTTTTCTTTGGATCTTATCAAGAATATTTAAATAGGAGCACTTGAACAGATTTATTTACTTAATTTAAAATATTGTATATTTGGGTAGCAATTCTTATTTACATATTTGGTTGATTACAACAGACAAGGGATATTTTGTAAGTTTTTTATTCACTTTTTCTTGTGTCCTTACAATTTTTCTTTTTTGTAGGCTAAGTGTGTGGAAGAATTATCCACAGGGTTTCTTGCCCTGGGCCCTTTCAGCTTTAGTAATTTTCAAAGAGATTTAATTTTCATGGTAACTAAGATTGTTAATATATTTGTTTTGTTTCCTCTACTGTGTTTTGTGAGGGTAGTAGTCATTATATTTTTCGTTTTTGTTTTTCTTCTGAGTTTTGTAGTTTCCAAACACAGCCATGATACCTTGGATTTATTTGAAAATAGTTTCATTTAAAGTTGGTCTGTTTCTTCTTATAAGAAGTTCTTCTAATACATTGAAATGCTTTTTTACAACTTCTTCTTCTATGTACTGTGTCCCTTCAGGACATGAGCGATCATGGCTCTCTACAATGTCCTGTTCTTTGTGACCTTTAGTAAAGTTTATCTTTCTACTGTATCTTCTAATCCCTGTTTTGTCAACCATTTACACAATTTCATTGCGATAATTTGGCTGCTCACCTTCAGCCACTTTCTCACCGATGAAATGTGACTTTCCTCAGTCTTTTCTACAAGCATTTTCATGGTTTCTGCCCTGACGAGCTTTATTCCCTACTGCCCCCATCTCATGAGTTTACCTGTGCAACTAGATTGGTAACTAGGTCCCACAGTTTTACTGTCAAAATAGGTAAATGTAACCACCAATTTTATTCTTGCGGTTTCTTTTCTTCAAACTTCCCACCTGTGAAACTCTTTTCCTCATGCTTGCTTCTCTAATAGCTACAATCTCCAAAAGTATTTTTTTTGAAAATCCAAGATAATAATTTTCCTGATTGAATAGAAACTTATCAATCAGCATCCCACTATCATTATTTGCACTATTTTATATTCAGACTATTTTCCTCATCTTTGTTGCTGTTATTATCATTAGTATAAATAATGATAACACTTTATCCCAGAAATTCAGACAGAAGTCTCTATTATATTTTTATTTCTTTTATACTGTATTAATAAAATATGAGGCATACTATAAAAGTAATACATCATATTTATTATGATGGAAACTAAATCAGATGCAGGGAGAATTATAATACTATTGAAGAGAGTATTTTATCAGCTACAAAATATTTTTTCATTTTTTTATCACCATTGACCATGCATATTTTTATATATTTAGTGAGTTGGTAATGGCACATGGCCACCTGGAATAGGTTGCAGGATACCTCAATATTGCCAACTGAACACTACTGACAGAGTTCTGGGACAACTCAAAACTGGGACAACTCAGCACCAGAAAAACAACTTTTTTTACAACTGACTAAAAGTAACTTATTAAGAATTAAAACTTTAATTAATGCATATTTTTCTTCAAATAAGACATTTGAAATGGTATTATGTAAAATATGAACCAGTTTCTAATTTTAATTATTTTTTTATAGAGTTGGTGGTGTTAAGTTATCCCTTCCTGCCTAGAACATGCTTTCTCATGCACATTACTTTTGCTGAAAGGCATTAGCTACTTCATAACTATGCTGATATCCACTGTTTGGTCTCCATAAACAGCTAGAAAGTATTCATGGTGCAATTTTTCTATCTGGCAGAATTTAATAATGTATATTTCCTTTTCATATCCTACATTTATTCTACCAGACTGCTGCTAACTGTATCAAAACTTAAAAAATGATGGGTTATTGGTAGGAAGGTTTAATCTCTATTACCATACTGTCAACATAATAAAATAAGAGTTATAACTTTCAGAGCAAGCTTGATATACATTGATGTGCAGATAGCATAATTAGCAAGCAGAGTTTAAATTCCAGCCATGTTCAAATTCTAGTTGAGTCTATAGTATTCAATTCACACATCTTGAAAAAAACATGAATCCATATCTTCTTCCTCACCCATCAATAGGTAAAATTGCCAGCCAAACTGGGCTCTCTATACTCGGTTCTCCACTTGACTAGGAGAACAACATCTCTGAATTTAAACTCATGTAAAAAAAAAAAAATGAAAAACAACCCTCTGCTTCTTTACACTATCTAGCTAAAGCAAAGATATTTCCAGTGAATGCAGCATTCAGATGGAACCTTTTTAACAAACTTTGATTTCTAGCCTGTTTATGGAGATACAATGTTTGGTCCAAGGTAATAAAAAGAGAATGGGAAAAAGTCTTGAAAGAAGAATTATTCTCAATATGTTTTCCAACCAACCAACGAACCAAAAGGACAAAGTTTGAAACCCGAGACATTTGAAAATTAGTTTACTGAGCTGGTCAGAACAGTTAAAGAAGAAGCTGTCAGCCAGCTTAAGCACCATTCATTGTAATTTGGTTCATGAGTGAATTGTCAAAGTCAGATGTAAGTCAGCAGATTAAGTTACTATAGCAGTGAGTTGAGAAAAGAGATCTCTGGCTTCTGAAATACCCATGAACCTCAAAGAACTCTGGGACAGCATATAAAAATTCTAAAACTGATATCATTGAACATGTTTGAAAGAAGCACACAACCAGGTCAAATTTTTCTTAATAATACAAAGTTAACTCACACTTTTTAATTGTAATTTTCTAAAGAAGTACCAAATTCTCAAAGTTTTCCAAAATGACAATCACTCTGCAAATTCTTCCATTCATCAAATGGGTACTCTTCCAACTTTCAAATGACCCAACAAAAATCGATAACTCTACATTCTCTCTTTAAAGGACCTGCTGAGCATTTCATGAACATTTCTAATGCTTTACTCTATCTCTCCAAGGATTTTTATAATCTCACCTATTGCAGTAAGCCTTCAATATTTTAGAACATTTTTCTATACCTTTCTTAATTTCTTTACACATTCAAATATTTTAAACAACCAAAGTTCCTATTTTCCTTTTTACATAACAAATTATAGTAAATAATCATGTTCTTTTTCTTTCAATTTCACACTGAACAAAAGTCCTTTTATTATCATGTGCTTAAAGAGTTGTTAATAGATATTTTTTTGTATATAGGAAAATCCCCATAGTGGTTGGGTATGGGATTAACAAATCTATCAAGTAAAATCTATTTATAACTGAAACTTCAGCAGCAGCATCACCTCATGTATTGTTGTCATGACCCTACGCTCCAGGGTTAGACTACAGATTTAAAAATAAAGGAAAAAGTAAAAAACATGGATTTTACATTTAATTCCTAAAGTGCAAAGATGCATTGTGAAATTACTACCAACCCTATTAGTATATGTGCATGTGGTGTGTGAGTGTGTACACGGGTGCGTGTGAACTCATGGTTGGGTACAACAGTAGAAATGGCTTTTGTTAAAGAACAAGCAAATTTCCTGTTGAAACAAGATGAAAGCATTTCACCAAGCCAAGCACAGAACATAGACAAAAGAGATTTGCTGAAATTTTTGCTGAAGGTTTTGCTATAATTTTTCTATTTTTTTTTAATTCTTTAATCTAAAAGGCACCTCTGCAGCCTATCAGTTCACCCCCTGCCCCCTCCTACTATCTGCATAATTGCATCCATCCTTGACAAATGCCAGGCCATTACAGTTTCTTTTACTTGTGGAAAGCCAGAGAGCAAAAGAGGGAGAGAGAGAGAGAGAGAGAAAAATTAATAAGGTGAGAGAGAAAGGAAACTGACAACAAGAAAACAAAATGAAGAAAATGAAAGAAAAGAGAACAGGTTGCCGAAAGACAAAAGAAAAAATAGAAAGAAATTGGGAGATTGAGAAATTGATGAAGTGAAGTACAAGCAGAGAAATAGTAAATAAAGAGGAACTAGAATGACAGAAAGTAAAAGAGTGGATAAAATTAAAAAAGTTTGAAGGAAAGAGAAAAGGAAAGAAAGGAAGATGTGAAGTTTGAAGAAAAACTTGCAAGGAGAGAGAAAGGACAATAGTGGGAAATAAAGAGATGAAAAAAAAGGAGAAAAGCATGAAAAAAGAACAGAGATTGATAAAGGAAAGATAAAGAGAAGAATAAAAGGTAGAATAAAATAAGTAAAGGAAGGAAGGAAGGAAGGAAGGAAGGAAGGAAGGAAGGAAGGAAGGAAGGAGAAACAGTATACAGAAAGAGCTGTGAGAATAAGAAAGAAAGGAAGAGAGAGAGAGAGGGGGGGGAGAGATTTGGAAATAAAAATAAAGATTGAACAGAGATTAAAGACATAGAAAGGAATTATAGATTAATAAAGAAGAATAAAAAAGATAGATAGATAGATAGATAGATAGATAGATAGATAGATAGATAGATAGATTGGAGTAATTAAGAGAGCCATAGAGGAAGAGCAAAACAAATGTACAGAAAGAAAAAGACACAAAGATGAATGATGAGAATGAAAAGATAGAGGGAGAGACAGAAAGAAGAGAGAAAATGTGATTGACATATAGATAAGGAAAAGTTAGGGTTGAAGACAGAAAATGACACAATGATAAATAAGAGAGAGAAGTTATGAAAAGATGAGAGAGACAGATCCAGTTAGGGAAGAAGAAAAGGTGAGATGGACAGAAAAGAGAAGAACTAAAAGATAAAAGAGATATTGAAAAGGAGATTAATATATCAGAAAGGGTGTTGAGTTAAAATAATAACAGTGAGAAAGTGAAAACGAAAGAGAGGAAGCCAGAGAGAGAGTGAGAGAGAGAGAGAGAGAGAGAGTGAGGGTGAGAAAAAATTGACTAGTTAGATAGGTAGATATTGAATGAATAAATAAAAGTGGTAAGGGAAAAGATAGGTAAAGAAAGATTTACTCCAGTCAGCTTGTTTGTAAGTGGTACACAGAGAAGCAGCAGTCTGTGTTCCAGTCAAAAGTATTAAGACAAGAGGAAGTAACTCCTTAGGATGTTGCCACTGTAGTACTTAAGTGTTGGGTATCACAGATAGGATATATATATATATATATATAGCTATATATCTATATCTATCTATCTATCTATCTATATATATATATATATATATATAACATATATATACATATACATTCATATATATATATATATATATATATATATATATATATATATTTGCTGAGAGACATTGAAGCAGGTACTAGTAGTCAGTTTTATTGACAGCAACAGACGACTGGGCTGCTATGGGACTTGAGATTCACGTCATATCTCAAGATGTGTTTTTTTTCCGTTAACAATGTATTGCTGTTGATGATTTCACAAGCTTAAAAATATTCTCCATTGAGAAGATCAGTGTCTATCTCACTGGATCAACAAATAAGAGTTCGAGACATCACTGCATTTGAATTTTTTAAAATTCTCCATTGACTTCCAAATTCACAGGTAACTGATTGAGGAAAAAAAAACAACAAAAAATATCACTGTAAAAAATAAACTAAAAAATACTCAAACTTCTATTTATATATGTATATATAAACTTTTTTATATACATCTATCTGTATGTATATGTTTATCTATATATATATTTAATCTATCTATATATAAATATAGACAAAGATATATTCTTGTGTATTATCATCTGCTAAAATTTTCAACCATGTCACTTGGATTCATTAAAAAGAGGGTCAATATTAAACTTAACTGGGGCTCAAAAACAGGTAAGAAAAATGTTTCTAATTTCCCATGCTTTGAATATCAAAAACAATTATTTTTCTTATACTTTCCTAGATTTTTAATTTTTGATTTTTCTCTTTTTATTTGCAATTTAATCTTTAGAGTTCCATGTTTAAAAAAATATTTTATATGTTACAAAAGAAGCCCAGTGGTCATTGAAAACATTCATATTTCTGATAATGCTATATGATTATTTCTGTTATTGTACCACATTTATAAATTCTTAGATTTTATATAACAGGGTTAGGTAACCAATAAAATGTATTTTAATAAAAGTAATCTTTGACATTAAGTTCTTGAAAACAATTGCTGTAAAATTAATATTTTACTAGACAGGTCACACCTGGGTTTAAAACAGAAAAATGTCATGTATGTCATTTAATAAACAAAGTAAAATATTATGAATTAAATGTAATATAGCTTCATATAGATCAGTTTTAACTTTTTTTTTATAGATATAACTTTTTATTTTGTATATATCTGTGTAAGAATATATATTTATGCATGTGAGCTTATATATATATATATATATATATATAAAGTGATGACAAAATATTCTTTTATGTTTTTTATTTAGTTGATATATGTGGAAGCATAATAAGGATTTTTAGACATCCCAAAATTTTGTTTTGGCTGCGCCTGCTGCCTTTCTCAGTATTTAATATTGGATAGTTTTTTTTTTAATAATATGATTGGAAATCTATCTATCTATCTATCTATCTATATATATATATATATATATATATATATAATCATGTATATATTATGTTCAAGTGTTCATGCCTTATTCCTAAATTGTTTTTGTTACTTTTGTCTTTTAAAATTACAACAGTTCTATCTGACTAGCTCTAAGTCTTTGAGGTTCTCCCAATGAAATAATGAGATGAAATTCTCTAATTCTTCATGGATATGATATGAAATGAATAATGGAGCTTTTGTCATGCTGTTTATGTTGCATAAACATGGTTGGTTGAAGTCTGAGCTGATGGGTGTATGTTTATATTTTGTGCTTGTATATTTCACCTTTTGCACTCAGATGATTTCTTTAACTTCAAAATCTACAACTTGAAAAGCTATAATTGCTGATTCTCATTTATAAGTTTGTTTTCACTGTATAAATTTGATGCATAAATAGTTTTCTAAAAGGTCATCAGATTAAAAAGTACGATCTTTTGTACTGATAAAACAAAGTTATAAAAAGAAAATGAAGGATTTATGTAATTCTGTTAAGGATAAATTATGTTAGAATTGTTATTATTATTATTATAAGAATTGTTATTATTATTAACTAGAAAACCTTGTTGGGACATCACTTGCAAAAAGTTTATAATAGAAATTATCATTGAAATCGCTCCCTCGAAGATTATGGTATTTTCTTTCTAATATATACAAAAGGGAAGCTATTTTTTTCGCACTCAATTTCTCTTTACTTATATGCAAATAAATAAAGAAACAATGAAGGATAGTATGGTATGATTAGTTTAATAGCTATATCCCTTGAAAACTGTTTTTTATTTTTAGTTTAGTGTGAAAATAGATCCCACAATGTTATTATTCACTTGAAAATCACTAAGAATTTTTTGCTTATTTTATGTTAGTGCATTTTAGAAAAACCTTAATTCAATACTATTGTGCTACTGTGCATTGCCTTGGCTACTTAGTGGTTATGTAAAGGCATGCACAACCAAACTTTTTGTAGTGGTAAATAACAGCATTTTTTAAAAGGTCATCAGATCAAAAACTATGACTTTCGCATCAATAAAACAAATTTATAAAGAGAAAATTATGGATAACACATAATTTTGATAGGGATAAAAACTGATCAGATTGGTAACCTAAGGGCTGTCATTATCATTAACTGTACAATTTTAATTCTTTTCTTGTTTTTTTTTTTTGTTTTTTTTTTATTGGCTTTCAGATAAGGAGATTTTGATGATTGTACTGTCATTTTTTTTCTTTTTTCCTTTTAGCATGTTTTTTTTGTAGTGTCTAATGTGAAGAGTTATGATGTGGATTTAGGTGAAGGTCAGCATTGTATTTATATTTGTTATGGTCTAATTCAGTTAAAATGATTAAGATTAGATTTTCCAAGTACAAATGTAAAAATGCCTTTAAACTAATCATGCTGCTTGGAAAACTCTGATGTCAAAAAAATGAAAAAAACATTTAATAAAACAATAATGCTTGTCATCCAAAATAATATTTAAATAGCAAGATAATTCAACTCTGTAGAAAATATATAATGAAATGAGTGAATCATTGTATGTATATAAATGAAGTACTAGATTAGCAGTTAGGTCTCATAATTTCAGTAATGAAATTACTAATTGTAAAAATAAATTGTATGTTAAGAGTTTCTTTTCTCCAACTTCTCACTTGTGGAACTCTTTTCTGATTTCCTGCTTTCAACTATAATCTTCAAAAATTTATCTGCAATCTCAGGTGCCATCTTCTATCTCATTGAATCCTGTTTTTTTATTGCTCACGCTGTTTCTTTCACACTTAGTAACTCCTTACATCTTAGTGGCTTTTATCACCTTGTTTGGGATGAAATGATTAAAAAAGAAACATATAACAGCTCACTTATGTCATTCTACATTTATTAACTTATATCAACATATACCAGTGATTCTCTTAAGTGTGCCAAAAAATGTGTGGGTGAAAGTACTAATGGTACAGTGTTAATATTTTACTAAATAAGTTGCACAAATCTAAACTTATTTATAAATGGAACTTTGTCTGTGTGTGTGTGTGTGTGTGTGTGTGTGTGTGTCCATACCTATAGACTCTGAAACGGCTGAACCGATTTTCTTGAAAATTTACACAGTTATACTATAAGCGTCTGCAAGTGTTCTTAGCTAGGTTTTGTATTGCGGTACCCCCGATAAATAACGAAAATCAACAATCGAAAAAATCGGGTTATAGAAGGAGTGGTCTAATTTTAATCAAATTTGATACACTCATAGACAAAGACATAAGAAACAATATTCAGAAGTTTCAAGGTTGCAGTTCTTACAATACTGCAGAAAATCGATAATATATATATATATATATATATAAAAGGTAAGATGTTTGTGTGTGTGTCTGTTTATCTGTCTGTATGTCCTTTATACAAATCCACAATTTTTATCCGATTCTCACCAAACTTCATACAAATATTCTTTAGGCTGAGTCTGAGCTCCAGGACCATGGATTAGTTTTAAAGCTTTCATTACACCCGAGCAACACCGGGCTATACTGCTAGTACTTAAATAAAAACATTGAAATAAAGTTAGTTCATATTTGTGTGTTTATATTATTAAAACTATGGTTTTATTTTATAACATTTAAATGTATAGCTTTTAAAAATTTTGCTAAGTGTATTGTGATATTTTTATTTGCTTCTAGGTGTACTGTTACTTAAAAAGGTTGAAAAACACTGACATATTCACAATACATAAGAGGAGACATTGAAAAGTCTTTGGCTTGACCAAGAAACAATTACCAAATAAAGAAAATGTCTGATGTTTAGTCATTTGGTTAAATGTTGTGGAGTTGACTAGACTGAGAACTTCCAGAATCTACTAATACCAAAATCTATGGTGAAAGTTATCCAATGGCTAATTGAGATTGATGAAAGATGACAGCTAAGAAAATATCTATGCTTAATTCTTTGTTTTCATAAAACCAAGGCAAGGAAAAATTATTAAGTATGTTTGCATGAATAACATTTTTTCAAGCTTCAAGACTGCAACTTAAAGATACTAAATATTTTGACTAGACATAAAGGGAAAATAAATTAAATCAATTCAACAGTAACATCTTTTAGATTAATACTTTTCAACACAAGCAAGGTTTTTAAAACAAATAGTATCATAGAAGAGGTTTGGATGACCTCCTCACAAATGAAGAAGAGTCATTAGGCCATAGAAATGTGATTCTACAGAAGGATATTGAGAATTCCATGAATTAAAGATGTGATTACCAATGAAGTTTTCAGAAAAATGGAAACAAAAAGCACATTTATACTTAGAATCTGAAAAAGAATAATAGAAATTTCTAAGGCATATAATGAGGAAAGAGGACTTTGAAAATTTAACACTCACAGGAGATATTGAAGGCATGAGAAACAGAGGAAAGCTGTGAGAAACCTACCTTGAGCTTATGCAATTGGTTAGCAGAATAGGGATTAGGAAAGATAGCACAAACAAAAAACTTATGACAAACTACAAAAGAAAGGAAGTTGTGGAGATCCATGACCGCCTATGTCTTGACTGGGCATTGCATATAAAAGAAGAAGTCAGTCCAATACTTGATACATGGTGGGGTGATCATGTCTCTTATGATCCATGACTGCCTAGGCAGAAAATTTTCATGTAGTAGGTTGCCATTTCTTTCTACAGTAGACTAGTTACCAACCAAGGCTATAGAACCTAATCTCTCCTGCTATTTAATCCATAGCTGAAAGGATGGATTAAAAACTTTTTAGGGGTATCTGTGGATAAGTGAATACAATGAATTCAACTGAAATTTGAACTTGGCTCACTGATTTCTCATTCCATTGCACCACAACACACATCCATAGAAAATATCAAAAATCAAATATTTAGCAAAATTCTATTTGATAGAAATGAACAGATGATCTAAAATGCAGATAACCTAATTGCATTCTAATAATGTTCCTTTCATAGGAATAAAATAAAAGTATTGCTTTTATCTAACAAATTATAACAAACCTCAAAATTATTATAAACCAATACCATATCTGTTATGTAGTTTGTGTTTGTTAGATTAAATTCTGAACAAAATGTGTAGCTAAGGCTGTATACAGTGAATGTAGAAAAATTAAATTAATGTATATAATATCTTACAACACAAACAAGGTTTTTAAAGAAGAGAAATATCAAAAATAACAATCAACCATTTAGCAAATTCATTTAGGCAGTAATGTACAGATTATTTAAATAAAAGATTTACCATTTTAATAGTTCTTTTAATAGGAAGATAGATACAAGTGTTGCTTATTGACAACATTCAAAGTTATTATCTGACTTCTAATTTATGTGAAATATATACTTTTATTTATTTATTTATTTACGCATGCTACTAGACTGGCATTAATGTCTTACCCTTTTTCCGTTGAAATAGTTAAATGCAATCACCTCTTCTACTCTAAGAATTTCTTTTCTCACATTTTCCGTTTGTGGACTTCCCTTTCATTTGCTTGCTTCTCTAATAACTACAATCTTCAAAAGTTTAATTGCAATGTCAACTGCCATCTCTTATCTCCTTGATTCCTATCTTTTTCTTATTCTTTCTTCAACATCATCTGTACCCTGTTTTCTCTCTCCATGTAACCCCCTGCACACTAGTGGTGGTCCTGTCTTGGTTGGAATGAAATTATTATAAAAAAAAAACAAATAAATAAATAGATCCAAAGGATAACATGCACAATGTCACATATACCTGAATGTTTTTAAAAGATATTTTACATGCTTGACATTTTATAAACTTCATCAGTCTTTCAAACATTGATTTTAATTTTTCTATTTCAAATTAAATATTACTTGCAACAGTTTTTATTGCTTCCCAGAAATCTCTATTTGAAAATTGTTTTCCATTCTCAAATACATTTCTTTTAATATTGGACTTCCAATTTTCTACTGGATTAATATCTGGAGAGGCAGAGGGACATTCTATTAATTTGGTGTTTTTGAAATCTTTTTGGTTTGGCAGTCAGTAGTCAGCTTTGAAGAATGTAAAAGATCATTTTCTTGTCTATATTTTGAAGATGAGGTATTGTAATTATTTTCATTGTTTAGACTATTATCTTTACCTTTATTGACATATCCACAACATTTCAAGCATTGCATGTCCTGGCCTTTTTCAGGTGATATACATTGGAATTTAGAGCTGAAACTTTTATTTTGTCCACTAGTATAGATTGCTCTTGTTCCATGAGCCATGTCTTTTACTGAAATCAGTAATACAAAGTGCTAGAGAAAAACAACAATAACAAAAATTGTAATATTAGCTCTGGTAAAAAAATGGTTTCTGATACATTAGGTGTATAAGTCCCCAAAATTCATCCACTGATCCTAGGGCATATGACCCAGTGACGTGTATAATGGCTAAAACATTGTGAATATGACAATAAAAATGAGGGCAGCAGTCTGAACAATGTAAATAGTGTAAAGATCATTTTCTTTCATGAATTTGCACTTTAACTTAAACATTCTTGTTTGTGACGTGTACCACTCAAAAAATATCTTATTCAAAAACAATAATTCTTTGCATTTATCTTTATACAAAAATCAAATCTGCAAAGACCTATCATTCTTTTTCCTACAGTATTAACCCAAAACATTGAACCTCCTCCCAACTGTTATTTTATAACTCATATTGATTGACTATTCCTATGAATGACTTAATATCTAATCCAACTGCCAGGTTCATCTACATTCATCACTAAAATTGATTGTTTGGAAAACAGTTTTTATTTAATTCTTTGATCAACTTTTTACTTTTCGATATTTACTTAAATATCTTGGCATTTCAATTTTAGTTGCTTTCTCACTGAAATAACATGGCTTCTCTCCATCTTTTCCACGAATATTTTCATGCTAACTACTCTGACAATCTTTTTTCACTGGTGCCTCAACCCCGTGAATTTAACTGTGCTACTAGATTGGCATCGACATACCAACCTTTTACTTTTGAAATAGTTTAATTTAACCGCCACTTCTACTCAAACTGCTTATTTTCCCACGCTTCCCAACTGTGGAACTCCCTTCCATTTATTTGCTTTCGTAATAGCTATAATCTCCAAAAATTTAAATGTCAATCATTATCTTCTATCTTCTTGAATCCCATTCATCTTATATCCTTTCTTCAATACCCCTGTATCCAGTCTTTTCTCTCAATGTAACCCCCCATGCACTAGTGGCACTATTGTCTTGCTTGGGGTGAAATAATTTTTTAAAAAATGTAGTAATTTGGGTGCTTTTATATTTTTAACTAATGTTTTTAATATTATGAATCTTTATTTACATTATCCAGACTATTGCCTTCATCGTGGTTTCTATTTGTACTCCAGTGATCATAATAACGGGTTCAGTTCAAAATTCTTAACAACTGAAGAAGGCCAGAGCATACAACAGCCAAAACATCGTACAAATGGCAACCAAGATGAGGACAATAGTTTGAATAATGTATGAATCTTTCTTCTCAATTAATATTTGTAATACCAACTTCTTCAAATATTCTTCTTCAAATAGTGAATCAAATTTCCTTAATTATTACTTTTTTAATATCTTGCCAATGTTTGATTTCTTTTATGATCACTGTTCAAACATGTTCACAAGATATTGTATTCCCATCACTTGATAATTTTACAATATTTTGTTTCACTTTTAAGGTTTCATCTATTTTACAACCTCCAGGAATCTTTATCTGAAATTTCTAAAAAAATTCATAATTACACAATATGATAACAAAATATTAAGTTGTATAATAAGTCTAAAACCACTAATATTGTAAATATTTATAAAATTCCTACTAGAAATATTTTACAATATTGGTGGTGTTATATATATCATGTTATTATAAGCTGAAATTTACTTTGTATATTTGTCATATAAATATATCTTGAAAATTTTATCAAAATCACTTGATTATATTGACATTATTGCAAAAACTGGAAAGTTGATTCCTTGTGCTGTACTAGATAATTTTTTTTGCCAGAATCCATTTTACACATTTATAAATTTACCATTTGTCCTTGATTTAAATATTGCTGCCACAGCTGGTCTGGTGGTCCTGTTATATTCTTGATAAAATCTAAAGAACCATCTGCATTGTTATTGGTCCTGACCTGGCATCTCAGTTTCAGTAATTTTCCCACCACCATAACTTTAATATATTACCTTGAACAGTGGATGAACTTAACAGGTGCATCCAGCTGTAGGTAAATTCGACAATGTGACAAGGATATGGTTGATAGATATACATAGCCATAGCACAATGAAAAAAAAAAGAAGTGACAACCAGCTTGAAAAGCAATCAACCGCCATATGTGATTGACTGGCAGTAGATTATCTCAACAAAGTGGCAACCCAAAAAAGCAAAAATACATGGGAGTTTTTAGATTATATCAGGTCTAGAATTTTGAGCTGAAGGGACAGTGAAGACTCCTGCTGGCTTTCGACTCCTGGCCACCTCGCCATATGTGCAATCTCTCTCTGACTTCCCTCCTGCTTGACACAAGTGTCACTGATGAAGAATAAAAATATAAGATTATATTTTTATATATATTTGTTCCTCGTTGTTTGTCCACATCCAGTGGTAGTATATAACATAACATTGCTTCACCCTGACTTTTCTATAAATACTCTCATGGTAATTGTTCTGATGAACTTTCCACTATGGTACCTAGACTTTAGGAATTACATATTTTTGTCTTGCTTTTATTAAAGCATTATCAGAAAATAAAATACAGAGGAAAAAAGAAAATTCTACTATTTTAAATTTTTTTAGTGTTTGTTTTTCATTGGTTAAACAGATCTTACCTGCATTTGTCAAGCAGCATTCACGTGTATAATTCATGTGTATATGTACAGTACTGTGCAAAAGTATTAGGACAAGAACTATTTTATCTTTTATGAGGCATCAAAATAAAGTTTAAAATCACCCCTATCCTAACACTTTTGCACACCACCAGTAGTGTGCAAAAGTAGTAGGGCAGGGGTAATTTTCCTGCAGACCTCACTGAAATTCAAATACAGGGTAAAAAGCCAAACCTTTTTAAGAATTATTTAATTAAAAAGGAAGAGGAAGGATGACTTTGGAATTTGAATTGGCCCCCACAAAGCCCTGATCTCAATCCTATTGAACATCTATGGGATATTTTGGATAAAAAAATTGATAAATCTAATGTTACTTTGCAAGACACAATTTGAGAACAAATACAAGCTGCTTGACAGGAGATATCATTAGATTCATTGTGATGTCAATGCCTGACAGAATGAAGGCTGTGATCAAAGCAAAAAGCTATTATACTAAATATTAAATTTATTTTGTAACAAGTATTTTTTTCTTGTTAAAGCATTTGTTCAGTAATCAAATAAAATTACTTTAATCAAATTGTTTATTTTCTGTCAATATGCCTCATAAAAGATAAAATAGTTCTTGTCCTAATACTGTATATCAGTACTGTATATCATAATTATATTTTTTCTAAATGAGATTCAGATGATAATGTATATTCCTCTGTGTGTGTGTGTGTGTGTGTGTGTGTGTGTGTGCACGCGCGTGTGTGTGTGTGTGTGTGTGTGTGTGTGTGTGTGTGTGTGTGTGTGTGTGTGTATTTGTTCATCCTGTAAGAATTTTTATCCTTGTTTGGTAGTTGTCTGTATGAACTGGGCTGTTTTGTGTGAGGGTGAAAGAATTTATGTTACACTGGTTGTAGTAGCAGGTAAACATATTCTAGATTCTTTAAGTATGGATTTTATAAAAGATGGTGATTTAATCAAGTGTGTTTGATATGCATTTATAGATGATAAAATATTTATCAGAACTCCCTCAAAGCATTCCAGTGTCATCTGTTCACAACTAGGCATTTGCTATGGTGCCTTCCTATGAGGAATGGACTCTTCCTCTTGCTATATATCTACATGACTTCTAGAGGGCAGTCAACAAGAGCAGTTTAATGAGCAGTTAACAAGAGCAGTTAACGACAACTACTAATCAGGCAGTGTAATAATACCTTCGGACTTACTTATTTCTATATTACTTAGTGTGTTAGTATAACAAGAAACAAGATATTCATAGGAAGTGTTTTGAATCTACTTTCTTGTTCCATGTCTTACTTCCAGCACAAACTGGTCACTACAACTTTGAGGCGAAGTTTTGCCACAACTCCACAACAAATTGCCGACAAAGATCCACAACAGTATTTATGCTAGCAACACTACTATTTATTCTAGTTTCTATAGTAGATCGGATAAGTCCGACAAAATAACATTGGCAGCTGCTCTCAAAAATGACCTCCAATCAGTTGTTAACTGGGACAAGAAATGATTTGTTATATATTTGTTTTTTAAAGAAAATCCTATTTTTTAATCATCATAGAGAACCACTTTTACTTTGCATCAGCCTGGCTGATGCTAACTGCCAGGGAAACAACTGATTGTGCCTTCTTGGTTTCATGTTTCCATTGACATGAAATGGAGTGATTATATTAAATCAGTTGCTAGGTCTGCTAAGAATGTTAGTTTGGTTCACTGTCTTGTGTCAAACAATTTTCCTCATCAGAATCCATCTTTTACATTTATAAATCTACCATTTGCCTGTTCATTGAATATTGCTGCCATATCTGGTCTTGTGTTCATGCTATATATTTCAATATTCATGACATAATTAAAAGAATTGTCTGTAATGTTATCGAACATGACCTGGCATCTCAAATTTAATCACTTTCCCACCACTGTAACATGCCTTCCCTCAGTCTTTTATATAAATATTTTCATGGTAATTGTTCTAATGAACTCTCTTACTTGGTAACCACATCCACACAAATTTATGTGCAAGATTGGCATCTAGGTCTCATGTTAAAATACTTTGATATAACTGTAAGTTTTATTTTAATATTTTTTTTCTTGCACTTCTCAGGTGTGTTACTCTCTTCCAGTTTACAGTTTCCTTGCCGTCATCAAAAATTTAAATGAAAGTCAATCGTCATGTTCTGTTTCTTGAATTCTGTTCGTTTATTGTCATTTCTCGTTACTAATGTTTTCTAATTCTCTTCCACTCTCAGTAATCCCTTATGTTTTCAGTTTTGAATTCAGAGTTATTCTTCTAGACTGCATACCACCCAATGCTAGAGAGCTCAATTTGTCATGCTAGTGACCCGTAGTTGCAGGAAGTGACAAATTCACACCTTTCTGTGTGTGAAAGCTAATTCAAAGGTTTCGGCTGTAATTTGAAATCAGCATGACATCCCACTTTCTGTGCCAATAACGCACACATTCATGAACAATGAATTCGTTGAGTTAAAAGATTAAATGAACACATAAGGAATCTTTTACAAACAATGCATTAGTCACTCATTATAAAAATCTAACTATAATTTCAATTTATTTAAATAATGCATTTTTAATTGAAAGAGAAAATAAGTTATTAATATAAAAATGTACTGAAAGTGCTTCAATATTGTAATCCACAGTAAATTCATGTCTGGGATCATATAACATATATCCTTTTCTGATCAAATCATAACCATGTATTGGAAGCAAGGCTGGCAGAGGGATCTCAAGCTCCCTTCGCAAATCTATGATCTGGCCCTGCCACTCTACTACATCTCAATTTTCATAAGGTAGTATTCATATAAAATACAAAGTTTTATTGTAACTTAATTCTGTATATTAATGGATCATATGCAATATAGGTTAACAATTCAACTAGAAAAACTGAAAATAAACATAATATATTTAAATACAAATTAGAGACATGTCATAATAAATAATTCCATCTTAAATAAAGCAGCAATTTCTTAAGCAATCAACTTGAGATTTTTCTCACAAAAAAGTTGAGTAATTTTACACATTCAACAGGATGTGTAAAAATGGTGAATTTTATATAGTGTTTTTTTTAGACTTGGCATGAGCCAAACAGAGTCACAGATTTGGATGAAAACCTAGAATGATATTAAAATCCATGAAAATTTTTCATCCTTTAATAGTCAGTTGTACTTAGTTTAATTTGTAATGTATATAAATGTAAATAGAAAAAGTAAATGTTGATAAAATAGCAAGGGTCACAAAGCACTGCCTGGGGCAAGTTTGCTCCCCAGTTGGCTGGGGATGGAGGGTTGCACACATCAGCCCTGATTGGAAGCAATTCATATTCAATATCAAATTTGTTTCTTGATTAAAATTAGAAAAAATAGAATATACAGAAATTTATTTTAAGTATTTTAGGGTGTTTTTTTTTTAATGTTTTTATTTGTCTTTTCCTGTTTTGCTGTTTCCATTCTTCCTGTAACCAGATAAAAATTTTCCTGCCAAAAACGATACTTGAGTTCTCCTACCACCACCACACACTTTGTCATGTTGCAAATGTACCAAGAGACATAATTTCCTCTGATGTTATTTATAATTACCAGTTCACCCATGCTATTCCAAAATAAGAGCAATATTTTGGCTTTTCATATTTTACAAGTACAATGCAATTTTAAAACTACTATCAATTTATCTTTAAAACTAAAAATAATTTAAAACAAAAATCTCTATTATAGAAGTGCTGATTTTTCGTCTATTACACTTATGTATATGCATACATCTGGGTTGTGCATGAATGACGTACATATCCTTGTGACATTTAATGTATTCACACACACACACACACACACACACACACACACACACACACACACACACACACACACATACATCATGGTGAAACACTGTTTTCTGTACAGTCACCAAAGTTAAGCAATGTCAGGCTTGATTAATACCTTGATAAGTGACTGCTTGGGAATACAAAATCCTGTAAGTTTGGATGGACAGACATTGTGATAGATAATGGCTCAATATTTTGAATCAGAGTTCCAATTATCTTCCCTTACATTCAAATATCTTTGGGAAAGGCATGAATTCACATTTTCTTCCCTTAGCTATGAGTGAGACTTGTATCAATAAAACAATTATTATCTCTTTGCTCAAAAAAATTCTTACAATCTAAAAATATTTTCTGTCTTTAAATAACTTGCAAAGGGTTGATAAGGTGTGGAAAATGAATCACTCAACACACACACACACACACACACACACACACACACACAATTTAACAGAGTTTGAAATTTTGTAGAATTATTATAAAGTTATTCATGGAATTATAATATATTTTTCTTTTCTGCCTGGCAACAACCTCTGAGTAACCAGAAAAGTCTATAAGCAGTGCTTTTAAAGTCAATTTATGATTCCTGTATTTAAACTGGGTATATTTTCCAATAAATCTGTTTTACATGTAAAAACAATTTACATGTGCTTTGGGTCATTTAGTGCATACACAACCACACACACACACACACACACACACACACACATGCATGCATACATATACACAGTTTGATTGAATTTGAAATAGAATTCTGGAATAAAATACTCTTCTCCCACTCAGTCTGGACAACTACTACTCTGGACCAAGTAATAAAATCATAAAGACAGAAAGAGAAAAAAATGACTTAATTTTTTAAACCCTACAAATCGAATAATTACAAGATTTTATTGAGCTTTTTGAAACTATTCAGTAATAAATAGAATTATTTTTTTAAGAATTTTAAAAATTTTATAAAAATATTTTAAAGTCTGTTATAGAATTAAAATAATGTGTGCATACACAAATATACATAAACAATTTGCATGAAATTAAAATGAGCATCTGTATCAATATATATAATGCACTTATTTTTTTCATGCACATCTGTAACTTTTTACTGTAGTAGAGTTATTTCCCTTATACTGGTAACGTTGGAGAGTAGTGTTTTGGTTATCTCAATAGCAGCCTGTTTCAAAATATTTAAGAAGCCAGGAAGTGAAAAGATCAAATTCATAATAATAATGAAAAAATATTTGGTTTATTTCAACTATTGTTCTTATCTTTAATTGTTATAGATATTATTTTTTACACAACATTTTGGCCTAGTACTCTCTGAGCATCATCAGGTGTCCATCATTTTGGGGTTGTTAAGAAATAACTTGTATGAGCTGGTTATTGTTCTTTTTTATCTCTGAAATGCTATTTATTATCTATATATGGCTTTCAATACCTGGTCCAAGGATTGAACTCATGACCACAAGCTGACAGCAACACTTCATTAAGCAACACCTATATCTATCACTCCAAAAATATACTACTAATGTTCTTTGTGATGTTGGCATAATGGATATAAACATTCATTAATCAAATGTTGCTGCCACTTAGTTTAAAGCAACAATAACCAAAGAACTTAAAACAATTACTTGGTTACTTATTTTAGCACATCACATTACTTAAAATTATTAATATTCAATGTTAGTCAATGCATTATTGAAATGAATTAGCTATAAATAATCAACAGTGACTTTTTGTAGCTGTTACTTATTGCTAATTAAGATTGCTTTTACACTGAAATAAGTAAACTAACTATTCTAAGTAACGGGGTTAATCAAAATAAGTGTTGTGTAATTTGTTGTGCTAGTTTAACAGTTCAAACCCAAGCTCAGGTAGTGTAAATCTGTACAGTCTTAAGGTGGTAGCACCTGTTAGGATTCCAGCTATGGACAAGTAGTGAACCCCCAAACACTATAAAAGTATAAAATTACATCTTTATAGTGAAAATACCAGCAATACATTTTTATATAAAAAAGTTACCAACAATACATATTTATAGCAGAATGACCAACAGTGCATTTTATCTGTAGTTGAAGCCATAAAACTGTAGAAAAAAGCACATTTCACAACACAAAAAATGCACTAAAACTCAATTTACACATATCATGAAACCTCATCATTGTTTAACATCTGTTTCCATGCTAGCATGGGTTGGACAGGATTTTCTTGATGGCTCTTTTCCAGGCTGCCTGATTTTGTGTAGGGCCTGGCTGTAATCTCAACTTTCTTAAATTGTCTTTGATAATATGGGTCCATGTTTTACATGGTCTACCTGTCTTATGTAATTGAACTATCATGAGTTTTACAGCTGTATACCCTTACTAACACCAACTAGTTTAGGAAACTGGAGACTCAGTGTTTTTATTGAGCCACCATCTCAATGAAGATTATCTACCAAGGTTAAAGAGTTCAACCTACTCTTTTCTACACAGAGTAGAGGTTTTTACTTCAGATATTTCCTTCTCTTACACAAGTTGCTATCCAAAGCTAAATACTCTTGCATAGCCTAAGCAGTTTAACATAGAGATAACAACAGTGGCAGTAAAATGCCTTGCTTGAGGCGACACGATTATAAAAATAAAATAAAATAAAATTTATATAATTATTAGAAAACATATAATCTCTAACTTCACACTTTCATTTAGCTGAGTCACACATATGCCACAATTGCCACACTCTACTCAAAACAAATTTTAAATCAAACATAAACATAACAGAGTGCTGGCTATTATAGACATGACCCTCACTTGCCACTGATGTCTCCAACTAGATCCATACATGTCCCTTTAGTCATTTAAGTGTCATATGTGATACACACTTGGGTAATCATGTCTTGAAAGAGATATGGCTGACTAGGTAGAAGATTTTCCTGCAGTAGGTTGCCATTACTTTCTGCAGTAGACTGGTTGTCAACCATGGCTATAGAACCCAAACTGTCCTGCTATTTAACCCATAGCTAGAGGGAGAAGAGACAGATTCATACCTTTCCCAAGCATATTTGCACATAAGTGAATGCAACAAATTCAACTGGAATTTGAACTCAGCTCTCTGATTTCTCATTCCAAGCTGTAAATCCAATGCACCTCAATGCTCACCTGCATGTCCCTTATATAGGCTATAAAAGAAACTGGACACAAAAAGATAGACACAATTGACACACACATGATAACCACAGAGGCTATGAGAAAGCATGGTTGACTGCTTAACCAACCATTAGGCTGTGAAAATGACTTCCTGTAAGCACAGAAAGAGAATGGACTCTACTATCAATGCAACAAGCCCAAACAGATAGCCAACAAAAGCAGTCAGCCATATAAAGTATACCCTCTTTCACACAATCATTTTTCCTCTCATAGTCAGTACACCAACACTATACTATATGACTTACCAGAGACATTTTCATATTTTTTTTTTTAATCATATCACCCCGAGCAAGGCGGTAATGCCACTGATGTGCAGGGGGCTACGTAAGAGTGAAAAGATTGGAAAAGAGAAAGCCGGAAACCACATCCTAAACAGGGAACAAGGGATGAGCCTCTTAACCTGTTCAATAGACGTGGGTGGAGTGTGAACCGGGCGATAGGTAGATCTATCTACTCCAATTTGTAAATGAAAATAAATCTTTGGTCATTTCTCCAAACCAGTGTATAATTTGTTTCTTTATTCCAACCAACTTCCACCCTAGATCAAAACTATGTTCAAAATATTTCAATTTCAGCATTAAATAACCAATAGTGCTTGATATGACACTAAAAATCAAAATCAACCAAATCTATACAGTCTCGTTCAGCAGAAACAAACAAGAAATGGCATAACAATGAGAAAAATTACACAATAATCCGATATTTCCAGTCAACCAAAAAATAATGGACACCTGAAGATAAATGGATAAAATGAGTAAAACATTGGGACCATTAATAATAACATCCATAATAAAGATAATAACAATAGACTAAATAAATCAAATGAATTAATTATTTATTTCAAAATTTAATTCTTTAATCCTTCTATTAATTCATTAATCCTCTCATTACTTCATTAATCTTCTCATTATTTTGTTAATCTTGTTCAGGATTTAAATTTTGGATTTTAACATATTGTCATGGCTGAAAGATTTTACTTTTCAAAAGCTTAACTATTGCCACCCGCAAAAAAGAAACTGAAACTAATGCTAAATCCCCGTAATTTGCTGATATGTAAATATATTTCTTTACTTCTGAGATGAGATAGTATTTACATTATTAACATTGTTGGGACTATTGTCCTCATCTTTATTGCCATATTCACAACATTTCAGCCTTTGTATGCTCTGCCTTTCTTCAAGTGATTGGAATTTTGAACCTCAAGAACACATGGCCCAGTGGATAAAAGTGTTGATTAGATCCAATGAATTGACCCAAAGAAATGTGAGTTCAATACCTGGCTACAATAGTAGTGAACATATAACTTAGAAAGTTGAGTTAAAAGGAGATAACTGAGACAAAAGCATGGCTCATGGAACAAGAACAGTATACCCCAGTGATCGAAATAAAGAGTTAGGTTTGAAAATTCAATCACCTGAAGAAGGTCGGAACATACAATGGCTAAAACATTGTGAATACAGCAATAAAAATGAGGACAACAGTTTGAACAATGTAAATAATGTAATATATAAATACCTTAATTGAATCCAAAAATACTTTCCAAAAACTAAGTAGAGTATTAAGAAACAAAAGAATTTTGTTAGGAATAAAAAAGAAGTACTGAACTGTTGCATGAATGATATCTGTCCTCTTATATGGCAGCAAATGCTGAACAATCTTCTCAAATATGAAGAAGAAACATGAAGCAACAGAAATGTGGTTCTATAAAAAGATACTGAGGATAAAATGAACTGAATATGAGAGCAACAAGAAAATTTTAGAGAAAATGGAAGCAAAAAGGAAACTTATACTTAAAACAATTGTGCATTATAGTGCAGTAGATATTGGCTCGGAACCAGAAAACAGGGAGCCGAGTTTGAATTCCAGTTGAATTCATTGCATTCACTTACATGCAAATACCCTTGGGAAAGGTATTGATCCATCTCTTCCTTCCAGTTATGAGTTAAATAACAGGTCAGATTGGGTTCTATAGCCTTGGCTGGCAATCGGTCTAACACAAAAAGTAATGGCAAACTACTGCGAGATAATATGCCCAGTCAGTCATGTCTCTTTCGAGACATGACCTTCCAAGCATGTTTCCTGTATGACACTTAACTGACTGATACTTAAAATAATTCATATTTCTAGAGAACATAGAGAAAAGAGGGTTTGGAAAATTTTGTACTCACAGGACAGATTCAAGGCAATTGGCACAAATGAAAACTATGCATAACCTATTAAGTGAGCTTGAGTAAATGGTTTAGGAGAAATAACAAAAAGGTAAATTTTATTAAGAGCTACAGAGGACAGTAAATTGTGGAGAGCTATGATTGCCAACATCCTGAAGGGATGGGGCAGATAAAGAAGAAGCTTATGGAAACTTGTGAGTTATTTTACAGCCACCTGTTAGGATTACCAATGAGTGTAACAGACATTATTTGGATGTAACTCTCATTGCAGAGAAGGTATTTTCGGGGAAAATGATTGTCTCAAATGTTTCCTGTCAACAGCCAGCTGAGAACACATAATAAGAAAAGAGGGCTTGGAGAATTTGACACTCACAGGATATTTTGAAAGCAAGAAGGACAGAGAAAAGCAACAGATAACCTACCTCATAAACATGTAAATGGATTACATTCATTCATGTACAAAATGAATTCATCTGCTCTCCTCTCCCCTAGCTATGGTTAAATAGGAAAATTGGGCTCTATAGACTTAGGTGGCAACTTATCTAGAAAAAGAATTCAGAATTCAAAATCTGAGGAGAGTTATTTTGGGACATTGTGGTACTTTGTATTCAGCTCTTCCAAAAAGTATGGTTGGTTTTGTACGAGCATTCACCACTAAAATCAAATCATATATTTGGGTATTTTTAAAATTCAGGTCTATATATGTGGGTAGTTATAAAATCAAATTATATATGTGGGTAGTCAGCATGTTCAGTTTTAAGAACTTAGTAGTTGTAGCCTCTGACAGCAAAAAAGATGGGAGAGTTCAGTGTTTAACAAACAAACTCTTCATTCTCTTAATAATATTAGAAATATGAATAATATTAATATCCAATAATAAAAAGGTATGATTCATTTTCTCTTAATAATATCAATTATATGAGAGCCAAATGCAGTTTCACAATTCCTGCTTTATTTACAAACTGTGTCAATTTACACAAAAATGTTCTCTTACTCAGATTTTTGCCTTTTGAAGGTTTTTAATTTCACAAGTTGGTTTTCACATTGCTTTCTCAAGTGCAGAATCGTGATATGCTTAAAAAGAAAAAGAAATATGTAATGAGCATTATCAGGGAACAATTTTAACATTTAATGCTTGTCATGGGCAAAACTGGCTGTTCTCAAAAAGAAAATATAGTAAAAAAAACTGGAAAAATGTTATTGACAGTTTCAAGGTTATAGAAAATGGATATTGTTTGAGCATATGACTCAATTATTATTCATAACAAAGAAATCATGTGTGCGTATGTTTGTGTCCTCACAAAAATAATCTCTTACAAGCAGACACACACACACACACACACATAGATATAGACATATAGGTGTGGATGTAAATAAATATACATGTGTATACATGCAGGTACACACAGATATATAAATATTTATCTTGTGCTAACAGAACAGCGGTCATTGTAATATAACAGAGCTGTAAAGTATATATTAATAAATATACTTATATTCCTATGTTTAAGGTACCCACGTCTATTGAACAGGTTAAGAGGCTCATCCCTTGTTCCCTGTTTAGGATGTGGTTTCCGGCTTTCTCTTTTCCAATCTTTTCACTCTTACGTAGCCCCCTGCACATCAGTGGCGTTACCGCCTTGCTCGGGGTGATATGAATAAAAAAAAAAAAGTCTCAGAGTTTCATGCATATGCTCAAATGTAGGAATATATATATATATATATATATATATATATATATATATATACACACAAATATATACACTTATATAAATATTTATATGCATACATATACATAGTGAGAAGGCACAGTGGAGTAATGACCAGTCTAAGAGAAAGAAAAACTCTGAATTCAAAACCAGCCTGGAGGTAGACCACCTTTCCTAGAGGATGAAGGGATTTATGTTAAAAAGACTGTTATGGAAGCATTGACAATAACAGACCAGACCAGAAAAGAGGGCAATGGCAAGCAGTCGTTCATGGCCTATGCTCCACTGGGAGTGATGGGGCTAAGAAGATATACACATAGTATTTATATATATAAATATATCTATATATTATTGCTTAGATATGTGTATGTTAAAGTTTTCTCCACAAAGAAGAAAAATATATATTTATAGCATGTATCTAGCATTTCCACATTATGATGGAAAACCAACAAAGTGTTGTGGTATAGTTAAGTACTACTAGGGGCGGTGCCTTGGTTAGTTGTAATGGATGCTTCAGCCCTGAAACTATATCTGACCTCAGGTTCATCATCTGATGAAGGATAGATTGGAAGCACAGTTGCTTTTCTTGCAATTATAGACATATGAATTTATTTAAGTATGTATGTGCATGTATATATATTTCTATACATCTATCTTCACTCAAACATGTTTTATTAAACAGAACAAACAAGGAATGCCTATTATGCCTTTTAGTGACTTTCTTTCTTCTGGTATCAAATAATTTGTGTAACATTAGATTAAAACTTGTAAAGGAACTTGTCAAAATTGTGTGTAATGTTCTGAGTTCTTTCAAAGATTGTTGTTGATTTTCAATGAAAGAAGTTGAAAGAGATAGCTTGTTGACTTTTTAATGATCCAGATCTAGAGCAGAACAGGAGTTCATATGCTACAGCCATGGAGCAGATTATAACATCACATGACTATAGATGACCTCATGACTCAAAAGCATTTTGACTTACGCCCACTGAAACTGAAACAAATTTTATGGGTGGAGCATTGCTGTCTTTTATTATAAAATATCTCCAAAGTGGGATGTGCATTGTGGTGTAGTGGTTATCAATTTGGAATGAGTAATAAAAGAGCCAAGTTCAAATTCCAGTTGAATTCATTGGATTCCATTATATGCTTCTCCCTCCAGCTATAGGTTAAATAACAGGAGAGATTGGGTTCTATAGCTTTGGTTAGCAACAAGTCAACAGCAAGAAGTAATGGCAACCTGCTGCAGGAAAATTTTCTGCCCAGTCACTCATGTTTCTTTCAAGACATGATTGCTCAAGCGTGTATTACATATGGCACTTAACTGACTGACCTCCAAAATTTAAAATAAGTGTAACCATACCATAAAATACCTATTAGGGTCATACAACCATGGATGAAAACATTATAATTTTTTCTAATTTTGAAATTTGCATATTCAAAAAAATCCCTGTTACATGTGCATTCTTAAAAACAACCATAAAATCAGTTATTGCAAATTGCCTGAAGACACCACATAGTAGAAACCTAGGTCACGTAATAACTCATCTACAAATGAAAAATATTCGAAAATTCTACAATATAATTGTATTGAACACTTTTTAATACAACTGTGTACTGGTCTAATTAAATTATGACCCAAAACTAAGTAACTAAATAATTATATATATATATATATATATATATATATATATATATATGTGCGTGTGTGTGTGTGTGTGTGTGTGTGTGAGATTAAATAAATTGCAAGCATTTTATTTGCTTATTTTTAATAAAATCTGTACACATTCATACATAATCTTTCGCATACCACAATCAAAAGATGTCAGAAATGGGCTGTAACATTGACAGATGTTATTTTCATTCATTTCTCAAGGTACCCAAGTACTTTCAACCTCTTTCCGAGATCATCTTCAGTGTGAGTTATGGTAACAAATGTAACTGGAAAACTGAGTTGCTAAAAATTACTGTAAATATTTTTCTTGCTTCAAATGTATAGGTTGACAAATTGCTAGCAATCATTAGAACGTTAAAATTATCTAAAATGGAAATTTTTTGTATGTTGTAATATCATGGTCATGCACATGTTGAAGCATGAAAAAACTGTTCTTTTTACAAACATTTTAGAACATTACTGCAGTATTCATAACTGATTCTATTAATTGACAGCTTAAGTGTTTTAATGAACACTGCCTCGAGAATCTGCAGTTTGCTTTTGTTGTTTTCTTGGTGTAGAATAATTGTATTATCAATCATTATTTCTTTATATTGTGAATGTAGACAGAAATGTTGTTGTAGAAATGGATGATTAGTCAGACAACTGTAATGTAAGACATCTAGTTAATGTAGTTATTGTAAATCCAACATATATATTTGTCTTTTTTTTTTTGTTGGAGATACATTCTCCCAAGGGACATTTGAATTGATATATATACAGTAATTTTTAGCAACACAGTTTTCCGGTTACATTTGTTACCATAACTCACAATCCTGAAGATGATCTTGGAAAGAGGTTGAAAGTACTTGGGTACCTTGAGAAATGAATGAAAATAACATCTGTCAATGTTACAGTCCATTTCTGAGATCTTTTGAATGTAATACACAAAAGATTATCCATGAGTATGAACGGATTTTATTAAAAGTAAGCAAACATAATGTTTGCAATTTATTTAATCTGACATGTTTAAAAGAAAATTTACTGCCTAAATACACAAATATATTTATATATATATATATTCTTCACTTCCTCTATGGTTTGAATATCAGGACAGACTGGGTTCTGTAGCCTTGTTTGGAAACCCATTTCAGGAAAATATTCAAACGCACTCTCCTAACATGCCTTTAGTCAATGTGGATAAGTTCATAAAATTAACATGAGAATAATATCTCATGCTGATACACAGTCTACAATATTGGAAGTAAGTGTTTTTAAAAATCTATCTAAAATGACTGTTCCTATCTATCTATCCCAGTCTGTTCATATCTATTTATCTATCTATCTTGATGTAACACTGTTTCTCTTTGTATGTATTTATATCTAATAGTGTTCTCAGAAATGAAAGCATGTTTTAAATGTTCATTAGTACAATGTTTTTTAAAATATATTTAATAACAATAAAATACAATATCTTTTAAGATAGATCTAATAATATTAATCAGATGTTTCTTAATATATATCTAATAATAATTAAGATTATTAAGTTATATCTAATAATGATGTTAATACAATATCCATTATATCTAATAATAATATTAATACAATATTTCTTAAGTATCTAATAATAATATTAATACACTGCCTGTTAAGATATATATGATAATAATATCAATAGAATGTTTATTAAGATATGTCTACTAATAATATTAATACAATGATTATTAAGTTATATCTAATAATTATATTAATACAATGTCCATTAAGGTATATCTAATAATAATATTAATACAATTTTTATTAAGATTTTTCTAATAATAATATTAATACAATGTTTATCAATATATATCTAATAATAATGTTAATATAATGCCCATTAAGATATATCTAATAATAATATTGATGCAATGTTTATTAAGATATATCTAAGTCTTCTGATTTAAATTAAAGTGGATAAATGTAGAACTATGGTTATTGCAAATGTCTGAACTGATGGCTGTTCTGGTTTATTAACTCCTGGTTCAAAAGAAAAAAATATTCAACACTGCATCCTGATGTTATTCTTTTATTCAGGAAATACATAATTGAAAACTAAAAACAAATAACAAATATATCTCTCAAAAGGGGAAATGGAAAAACAAAATAAGTTCAAAGAAATCTGCAAACAAGAAAAACACATTTCACATAACCATAAACAGTAGCAATTTGAAACAAACTTAAAATGACAAATATGGCACATGGTGTCTTAAAGGAGAATTTCACGCCCAGTAGTAGGGAACAGATAATGATGATGTTGCCTCTTGGACCAGCAATAGCTAAAGAACACATGGCTGTTTCTTTACTCCTAATGGGGGTAATATGATAGCAGTTTCACAGAAATTACAGCTAAAGACGTGTCTATTTTATACTACTGATGAAAAACAAAGAGGAACCATATATATAAAATATAATCCTTGTGTAAAACAGTAGAGCAGTCAGAAAGACTTCACACATATAAAGGGGCTGCCACAAGTTGGAAGCCAGCAGATATCTTTTTTCTTCAGCCAAAATTATAGATTTTATATAGTCTTAAAACTCCAACATAGCCATGCATTTTTAATTTTTTGGGTTGTCATTTTGTTGACTTTATCTATGGCTGGATGTATCTGTCAATCACATCTGCCAGTTCATCCTTTCAAGCCATTTGCCACTTTTGTTGACTTTATCTACGGCTGGATGTATCTGTCAATCACATCCGCTGGTCCAACCTTTCAAGCCGTTTACCACTTTTGTTGACTTTATCATGGCTGGATGTATCTGTCAATCACATCCGCTTGTCCAGCCTTTCAAGCTGTTTGCCATTTTTGTTGACTTTATCTATGACCAGATATATCTGTCAATCACATCTGCCAGTACAGCCTTTCAAGCCATTTGTCACTTTTCTTGATTTTATCTACAGCTGGATGTATCTTTCAATTATATCCCTCATTCAAGTTAAAATATTACATATGTATATATGTGATATATTACCACTAACAAATCCTACACCATTTAAGAAATAGAAAAAACACAAAATAATAATCCAAATAGTAATGATTTTTTAAAGATCACTCTTTTTCATTCTTTTTTCATGGAAAATACCAGCTTAGGTTAAAAGTAATAAATTTCAGTATTTACATTATTCTGACTATTGTCCTCATCTTTGTTGCCATTTGTACAATGTT
This sequence comes from Ascarosepion bandense, assembly GCA_037127315.1. Lineage (NCBI taxonomy): Eukaryota > Metazoa > Mollusca > Cephalopoda > Sepiida > Sepiidae > Ascarosepion > Ascarosepion bandense. The sequence continues at coordinate 1,539,249 of JBBBDQ010000504.1, read as the reverse complement.
TTGGTCGTTGAATGTTCTGGCCTTCTTCAGGTGCTAGGAATTTCAAACCAAATGCTTTATTACAATCACTGGGGTATATGAACTCCATTCCTTGCCTAGAGCCTCTTCTGGTAGTCATGAGTTATCTCCCTGTAAGTTACCACTGATGTAGCCTGGTACTGAACTCACAACTCTTTTGGGTCAAGTCACAGGAACTAACCAACATATCCACTGGGCCATTTGTCCTTAAGGACAAAAATAAATATAAACAAATATTAATAAATTTCATTTTTTTAATTAAACATCCATGAATACACACATACATATTTTTATCTCTTTCCTTTTAGATCTGATGAAGCCTTAAATTGGTGAAATGTATCAACTATTTGATCAAATCTCTCCTCTCTTTTCATGTGACATTTCCATGTATCAAATTTTGAAACTTTGTCAGGATTTCAGTATCTGATTTAAATAACACATTGTCAATATAGAAAAACACATAGATGAAATACAAATAAATATATTACTCTCAACCCATTTTGAAAGAATACATAAGGATTTACATTTGGATTCATTTTGAAAAAAGATGTGTAAAGCTATTCCATCTAGAACTTTCTTACTTTTGAAACATTCTAAGGAAAAAAGCAATTTAACTTCAATCTGAAAAAACTGAGATAAACTCGTAACTCATTGGCAGAACTATATAAATTTTCAGTGTTTTAATTTAGATTGATTTTGACCACTGTTGAAATGCATTAATTGACTAATAATTATAGATTCTAAAATACCATAAAAACATAAATAACCTTGTAACTAAACTATCGCGCGGTTCTCACTCCACCCACGTCTATTGAACAGGTGAAGAGGCTCATCCCTTGTTTCCTGTTTAGGTTGTGGTTTCCGGTTTTTCTCTTTTCTCTTTTCCAATCTTTTCACTCTTACATAGCCCCCTGCGCATCAGTGGTGTTTTCGCCTTGCTTGGGATGATATGATTAAAAAAAAAAAATAAATGGCAGAACTGTATAAATATTCAGTGTCCCAATTTTGATTGATTTAAACATTGTTGAAAAGCAATTTAACTTCAATCTGAAAAAAACTGAGATAAACTAGTAACTCAATGGCGAAACTATATAAATTTTCAGTGTCTCAATTTTGATTGATTTTGAACACTGTTGAAATGCATTAATTCACTAATAATTATTGGTTCCAAAACATCAAAAAAGCATGAATAACCTTGTAACTAAATGGCAGAATTGTATAGACATTCAGTGTCCTAATTTTGATTTAAACACTGTTGAAATTCATTAATTTACTAATAATTATTGATTCCAAAATATCATAAATAAAACATATATATTAGGCTGGTTTGTCTAGATTCTTAAACTGAAGACAAACAAACAGTTTATTATTCACAAATTGAAACTTCCTGAGTGTGAATTTACCAAAACTGAATTGAGATTTTGTAAAAGAATAAGAAACACACAGCAAAGCAAAGCAAAGCAAAACACAGAAATTCATTATATACTATATAGATAGATAGAAACTTAGTGATATAGATAGATAGATAAATAGATAGATGGATTTTTTAAAACCAGTTTTAAGCTTTAAGCTAAAAGACATTTTGTTGTAAAGAATATGCAGAAACTGCATTCAGAGATTTCTTGGTGTCCAAAGTTTTCCAAACTTAAATTTTTATCATAAAGGCATAAATAACCTTGTAATTCAATAGATAGGTACAAATGTTCCAGGTTCCTACTTTGACTGGTTTAAATACTGTTTAATTACATTAATTTCAGTATAAAAGTCGATTCTAAAAGTCAGATGTTATTTTCTGAACAACCTAATATTTATTCTCATGTATATGTATAATATTTTTCTATATACATATATGCACATCTTCAAACAGAAATATATGTAAGTAAATGTATAGATGTTGGACATACCATTATTCACTTTTCAAGACAGCTACCCCTACATCTCTCAGACCAGAGCTCTATAAGGCCCATTTAAAACAGCATGAAACTGTATGAAACTTGATATGCAGCATACTTGTTGAGATCACAAATGGGATACTCATATCCTACCACAAAAAAAGCATCTAAAATAACTGATATCTTTATCATAAAAACAAAAAGCATCATCAGGAACACAGCCACAATGTAATGGATATATTCTGGATTTAAAAATAGTTTTACCTTTCAACAATTTCCTTTTACAATACCAACCTACAATAGCACAACCAAAATCCTTGGAAATGGTGAATAGATTAGCTGAAAGTGCTCAAAGCAAAGCATTGTCATTTAAACAGTTTATGCACACACTATGTCCCAACAAATGAAATCTCTTGATCACTCACAAGAAAAACATAAAAATTGATAGTACTAAGAGATGACATTTTTAAGGAAATATGTATTAAAGACATAGATAGATAGATAGATAGATAGATAGATAGATAGATAGATCTTAGCTCCATATTAATAAGAATAAAACCAGGAACACAACATCAGAAGGAAAAAACCCTGAGAAGTGAGAACATCATAATTGTGCCTTCATGAAACTTTGAAGCCGACATGACTCTGCTCACTTAAATGAAAAACTTCTCCACCTTAATTCTATTGACGCTCTATCTCTATTTTGATATTGAACCCCTTATGACAAAATACTGCTTGCTAAAATATCTTTTTATCAGTAAACCACTGAAAAAAACAACTATCTTGGCACCAAACATTATCACAATAACATATATTGCTCCTCAACAGTATATATATATATATATATATATATATATATATATATATATATTACAAAAAAGTGAAAGAACACATAGATTAAAAACCCACTGTTCAAGCAATTTACTTTTATAAAGAGTGCTCGATACAGAGTAGAGCTTAATATTGTAATTTTGTTATACAAAATTACAGTATATATGACTACATGTGTTTGGGAGTGCATGTGTTTGGAAGTGCATGTGTGTGTGTGTGTGTGTGTGTGTGTGTGTGTGTGTGTGTGTGTGTGTGTGTGTGTGTGTGTGTGTTGGCGTGTGTATACATCTTTATACCATTAAGCAGCTGTCAGTGGAAAGCCTTAGGCAAGAGATGACCTTCTACTAATTTGATTGTAACCTACTTGACCCCAACATTTAGTTGCTCATAATGCCTATCTCAGATAACTCGCGAGAGAAGGAAAGAAGCTATAAGGTGCAAATTGCAGGAAGCCCCAAATCTTTTTCGTCATTTGCAGGGATTATTGTTTTGTTTTGATTTTTATGGTTTTGTTTTTTTTTCAAATATCCTGACAGATTGTCACATGCTATCTGCAGGTACAGGAATCTAACTAATTTTTTTATTGTTTTGAGAAAATATGTAAAAAGAATAAAAAAGAGCTTCATGTGGATCCCTGAGTCTAGGCCAGATGAACAGGTCATCATCCACTGTCAGAACACCAAGCAAAAGGAGAGCTTAAAAAGACCTCACATAGCAGAAAATTGCAAGGCAGAACAAAAAAGTGTTTTTTTAATATTTTGAAATATTGTCTTTATTATTTTCTTTCAATAATTTCAACCCAAGTAAGGCGTGACTGCCACTAGTTCACAGGGGGTTACAGTGAGAGAAAAGTCGAGGTACTGGGAGTATTGAAGAAAGGAGATAAGATGAACAAGATCCAAGAAGATAGAAGATGGTAATTGATGCTGCATTTAAATCTTTGGAGATTGTAGCTATCAGGGAAGCAAGTAAACAGAAGGGAGTTCCACAGACATGAAGTGTGAGAAAAAAAGCTGTTTGAGTAGAAGTGGAAGTTACATTTAGTTCTTACAATAACAAAAGGGTGGAATGTATATGACAATCTAGTAGTATGCTTAAATTCACATATCGGAGCACCAGGGAAAAAAAGCCAACAAAGCAGTTGCCATGAAAATATCTGACAGGGAATTCACAACACATTGGTGAGAAAGTGACTGAAGTTGAGATGACAAGACAGGACCAATTACATTGCAGATCCTTCTTTTGATTTTATTGAGAACCTAAAGGTGAATAGCAGTAACACCCGGCCAGCAAAAGTATTAATTGCATGGATGAATGGTAGTTTTATAAATGTGCAAGATGGATTCAGGCAAAATATACTTTCTGGCCTGACACAGAGACCTAACAATCCTAGCAGTAAAGTAAAACATGCCTTTGCATCAAATTAAGATAAATTTCTAAATAGACGCATCATTATTTAAAAGCATTAATAAGAATTTGTGGGCACAATGTTAGCATGGTTAGAACATCATCAGCATTCTAACCATGAGTTTCAGGTTCAAATCTCACCATGGTTGATTTGACAGTAAGGTGACTTTTTTGTTATATCAGCCTGGGGAGATAACCCCAGCTTGTAAAACCATTGAAAAATACCTGAAAACAATGCCACAAATTAACCAAATATTTCTGGTGAATTTCAGGCGGACAAAACTGTTCAGAAGTCATTGATGTTTGATCAAGTGGGAAGTCACAAGTCATCATGACTAGATGGTTTAAATGTATTTGTTAAAACTTTTGATCCAGTCAGACTATTCACTCTTTCCCAGAGACTGTAAGAGCATAGTTGCAGTATAAACCACAAATTCACTCTGTAGGTGTTGAAGAAATACAAACATGCCTAAGCAGGCTTTTGCAACAAGGATTAACAATTCACTCTATCAAACAGGCATACTCAGATATTAGCAACTGGCTATACTATACCAAATAATAATTTAGCATGAATAACAGAAGACATTCTAAAATTAACTGTCAAAAAGAATAACTTTTCTTTTTGAAGGATAATTTTAACATGTCCCCAAATCTTCATAATATATTTAAATTTTGTATTGCAATGTTTAACCTTTATGTCTGCAAAAAAATTATGTGTCAAAAGGATGGTTTTCTTTGACACCACTATAATTTCAATTACCTTCACTCTTTATCAATGTTTATTGTTTTAAAATCAATGATTAGAATTGGAATGTGCTGCCTTGGGTTAAGAAGGTGGTAGCTGGAAGATCTGGCAACATGATTCTGCACCATGCCACATAAGCAGGAGAAACCAGTCATAGCTGTCAGACAATTTCTGCAGCCACATCACCCCTTACATTTGGCCACCTAATTTCCCAGACTAAAACCCCCTTAATCATTATGTTTGGGACACAGTTGAACACAAGACCAACAAAACTTCTTGTAGCACCAAAGATTATGGCAGCATTCAGCAACTTAAACAAAGAGACTGCAGAGAAAAGATGGAGGAAATTCCAAAGTCATCTGGAGGATGTGGTTGAAGGTGATGGCAATTTTATTGAATAAATTTACTCTTTAGTATTTCAAGATATGTTTGTGTTATTTTCGTGGATATATCTGTTAAAATGAGATGTCAGTGTTATTTTGATTTTTATATAATTTAGACAACAATCCACCCATTGCACTATATATATGTATATAGTCATCCACAGACAGTCCAGTTTTGCTGTATCTCAGCTAATCAGTACGGTTAGACATTCAATTGCTTCCAGCCAGGATTGAAACCCAACCGATTTGACATCAGTCAGAGATTCTACCTCTAAGCTATCAGAGCATGGTGGAGGAAGGGAGATTTTAGTATGTCATATGCATAATGTGTATAAATGCCAGTAGCCAAGAGTGTTCAAGCCACTGCTGGAGAAAAATGCATAAATAGTGGTGAGTAGCTACTGTTTTTAAACTCTACCATTTCGCGAGAGTGCTCAATTGAGAGGCAAGAGTGTAAATAGTCATCTGCAGACAGTCCTGTTTTGCTGTATTACAACTCATCCAACCAGGATATAAGTGACAAATTTCATATTTGAATTAATCATATATATATGATTAACACAAATATGAAATTTGTTATTTAGCTGATAGTGGTTATATGCAGCACGCCAATTCCAGAGTTTTGTAGACAGACCTATTAGTAATCACTGTCTCCACTCTTCGGAATGTATCAGCACTTTTTATTGGTGTAAGGTTGATTTTTCTTTTGTGTGTGTGTCTGTATATAAGTGTAGAATGTCATGGTTATTTCTTCTCTTCATCATTTTATATATGAATAACAGAATGGAAAAAAATCCTGTGATGCATTTCATTCTTCAAAAGTACTGCTTCAGACTAAATAATGTTTTTAATAATGGAATTATATATATATATATATATATATATGCACATAATGCTACATACCAACTCAATAGTAACTACAACTGAAAAAAATTTAGCTAGACTCAATATAAAATTAATTTAGAATTTATCTGAACTTAACATTTATCATAACTATTTGATTAAGAGATTAAGTAAAATGATAACACTCTAGAACCTGTAGTAGGAATTTATGATTCAGTCTATGAAATATCTCACAAAAAAAGGTGAAAATATCTAGGAATTTGAATAAAAGAAAAATTCATCAACTGTGAGACCCCTTTTTGCCTTTTATCAGTATGGCTGATGCTAACCTCCAAAAAAGTGACTCATTGCAACTTCACAAGCTAGCATTCTTGACTGACATGAAGAATCTATCTTACTTATTTATAACTTTACCATTCATCCATGCTTAGAATATTGCCACTACATACATTCCAGTGCTTCTGCTACATCTCTAAAGGTTCTTGATAAAATTAAAAAAAAGAATCAGCAATATTGTTGGTCCTGATTTGGCATCTCAGTTTCAGTTACTTTCCCTCCACCATAAAGTTGCATCCTTTTACCTTTTTCTTTAAATACTTTTATGGCAGTTGTTCAGATGAGTACTTTGCTATGATACCTAGACTTTATGAATTTAAGCACAGTAGTAGACTGACAACAAGGTCTCATCAATTTACAGCTGAATTGGCTAGATGTAACTTTAAGTTTGCTGCTAGCAAATTCTTTTCTCACACTTTTTACTTGTGGAACTTCCTTCCAGCTGAATGCTTTTCAGTCAATTTTAATCTTCAAAAACTTAAATGCAATGCTAATCGCTATCTACTCTCCTGCTGATTTCACTTCCTTGTTCCCATTCCTTCATAATGTTTTTTGTTTTCTAATACTTCTACACCCAGTAACCCATTGTGTCTTAACGGCTTTACTGTGTTGCTTAGGGTAACCTCAACTATAAAAAAAATATATATTTGAAACCAATAAGGATATTTTATGAAATGACACACTCATTGCATTAGTCATTCATCATAATAAGTCTGACTATAATTTTGAGATAAAGAATGCAGTTTTAATTAAGAAAGGAAGTGATTTATTAATATGTATAGAAAATACAATAATTTCTTTCTCTCCTACAGTAAATTTACATTTGGGTTCCTGTATCATCTTACTTAATAAAAATACTGTTATTACAATATGAGATATTTAAAAACAAGAGCAATAAAAATAGAAATATGAGCAGTAAGAAATTAAATGAGGTCAGCTACATTGTGTATTGCGACATATTAGATTCTAGAAATTAAAAAATTTAAAGTTTAGCACTCCTGTACTTTCACTGATTCTCTCAGTATTCCTTTCTTCTACATGTATATATAGCCATCAATAAGAACATTTTCTAGTCAAATGAAGTACTTTTGAATGTGGAAACATCCTCCATTTGATTTTTCCCATTTTGACATTCAATTACCCACCATGTCTTGAATGAGTTCAAAAGCATCTGCATGGCCTTGTGGGTGATTAATTATTTTCCCCACTAAAACCACTTTCCCACAGATGAAACATTGCAAGCTTCTCACTACTATATCATTATTGCCATCATTTTCTTCCATATATATATATTTGAAACATAGTTATGAGTTCATATCATTTAGACAAACAACAATTTGAAACAAGGACAAAAATATAGTTTACCAAATGCAAAATACATTTATTGATATGTGAACATACCAATGTTCGCATACAACTGAGATGTGTATGTGTGAAATGCATGCATATTGGCAAGCATCTATGCAACACATGCATATGCGTCTGTGTATAGGAAAGTATCTATACTTATCTACTTGTAGTGAGCTGGAGGATCTGGTGTTGCTGTAGTGGGTTGTTACCAGTTTTTGACCCAGCTGTCAATGCAGTTGCACATTTCATGGAGTGGATCATCTCAGGCATCCATTCCCTTCAGCTGGTAGAATGAAATATCCAGCTTGGTCATTTTTGACAAACTATTTATGACATAGTGTACAGATGTAGTAGAGAACAAAATTTCATACCTACTTGGCGATTTGAGTTAAATGTTTGCACCAAGGAAAATTTATTGTGGTTTAAGGAAAAAGGAAAATGTATTTTTCAACCAATCAATTTTTAGTATGCTATATATATATGTACATATCCCAGGTCCTATATGCAAATATGAAGCATTTGGTAGAATAATGTTTCCCCAAAGGCACAATATCAGTACTTGCATAGAGCCTAACTTCATCGATTAACTGTCGAATGATTAACTGTCATTGATTAGCTGTCAGATGGGAGTGTTAATCTTATAGGGGGATCAAATATGGTACATGTTTCTAATGTACAGCTTAAATAAGTGGTTAACTGATCCATCTTGAAAATCTCCTGAACCACCTATCCTTAGGGCTAAAGCATTAAAGCAAACCTTCATAAGACCATGCGCTCATGTAGAGTTTTGAATGTCCAAGTTGAAATATGAAGCATTGATTTATATCCACTTACAAGACTGTCTCCATTATATACCCACTAGTGGAAATGTTCATTCACAAACACACATACTTGCACAAAGGTAATTATATGTAAATGCAAGCACATACATATACAGGGTGTCCATAAAGTTCATGTGCACTTTAAAAAATTACAAATACAAATAAAGTTATAAATGTTTTAAAGTGCTTACGGACTTTATGTACATCATGTATATAAACAAGTAAATATAAGAGGTATTAGAAAGTTTTTGGAGTTTAATTTTAATAATGTCACCCCAAGCAGGAGCACTTCAACATGGAGTAATAGCAAGCTTGTCCCACTAAATCAATTACAACTGAGTAGTTAGTTCAGTTCACACTGGGTGCTTCACAGTTTCGACATTGTGCCACATCTAAGTTATGCTTTGATAATTATGGGCAACTTGATGTGGTGTAATGGTTAACAAGTTTGTTTTGCTAGAACAATTACAACTGAATAGTGAGTTTGACTCTCACTGGGTGTTTCATAATTTTAGCCTTGTGCTACATTTAAGCTATGCATAGAAAATCACCATCTCACACCAAGCAAGGCAATAAATCCACTAAAGCAAAAAAGGTTTACTGAGCATGAGTGAATATGAGAAAAAAAACAAAAATCACTAGAACAATTATCATAGAAGGATTTATAAAAAAAGCACAGAAAATCTACTTTATAATGATAGGAAAGTGACTAAGACCGAGAAGCCAATTACGGTACTTCACAGCTTTAGTACAGTCAACCAGTTTGAATTCAGCAGTTTCCTTCTCTTAGGCTGGCTGTCAGTCAATGCCAGAGAGCAATAGATTAAATAGCCTTGCTATTTAATCTATAGCTGAGTGGGAGAGGAGAGATCTGTACCATTTTAGGGTCATTAGCATAAAGTGAATATAACACACTAAGCTAGCTCTTGTACTTGGCTCACTATTTCCATTTTCTGTACTGATAACCATCATGCTAATCCTATATCAGTTTTTAAGCAAATACACACATACACAAATGCACACACATGTGCACACACATACTCTAAATAGAGATCTGTATTTTTGATGGTTTAAAAATTAGAGCTTATGAAAGTAGTCTTTTTGATGGTTTATTCAGAAAGCAACAACAGGCAAAAGGCTTCCCAGTATCTTTTCAATTGACATTCATGTCCCCACTGGTCAGGTTACATTCTCCAACTTATCCAACACTTGCCATTGTAATAACCAAAAAAAAAAAAAATCTCAACAAATTTTCTGAAATTTGAACTTTAGTGGCCACACCTGTTCAAATGAGTAATCATTGAACTGGTGAGAAAAATATTGTTTAGTATTACTTGAAACAGATAAATTTAATCAAGCCACTTTAGTAACTTACTAATACGCAAGAGCTTTTTTTCAGTTTAACTGTATATATATTATAAACCCCCACAATCACATGCAGAGAATGAAAGTAGCTTTAAAAATACTTCAAGGCGATATCTGGTTAATAAAATATGAAAAAAGTGGTTTTGCTAATTATTTACATTACTTACAATTAGGACTATTGTCTTCATCTTTGTTATTGTTTCAGATATTATACTCTCTAGCCTTCTTCAGATGTTTGTTGATCTGGATAACCTTTAAGGTATTTTGAACTGAACCCCTTAATTTAATCTATGAGAGTAAAATGTACCTGTTTCACTTTGTGTGTCTAGAGACATGTCGACTTTTTTTTTATTTCATATTGATCAGTTATTTTTTGCTCTTTTCTTAACAAGTCTGTCTGCAAACTTGAACTCAAATTATTATGTCATAAAATTTTTGGTTTTGTTAATTTTGATGTTAATCATCCCCAAAATATTAGATGACATAAATATGAATAAGGGGGTTATATGAGGTAAATAAACATTTAAATATTAACAAATAAATTACATCTTTTTGTTAATCAACTACTATCTATTAGTTTTTAAAATGATTTAATAAACGATATATCTCTTCTATGACTTGTCTCTTCAGAACATAGGAAATTATAACGCTGTAAAACCTACTATCTTTTATAGCACTTTTCTTCCTCCAAAGCTTTCCTATGCCTTTTATATAAATACTTTCATGGCAATTGTTCTGATGAACTTTCTTCTTTGGCAACTAGATTTGTACATTGTGGTGCAGTGGATATCAGTTTGGAATAAGAAATTAAAGAGCCGAATTCAATTTCCAGGTGAATTCATTGCATTCACTTACACACAAATACTCAAGGGTATTAATCTGTCTCTTCTCCATCCAGCTATGGGTTAAATAGCAGAATAGATTTCTCTTCTCCATCCAACTATGGGTTAAATAGCAGAATAGATTGGGTTCTATATCATTGGTTGGCAACCAGTCTACCACAGAAAGTAATGACAACTTACTGTGGGAAAATCTTTTGCCTAGTCAGTCATGGATCGAAAGAGACATGATCACCCAAGTGTGTATCATGTATGGCACTTAACTGACTAGATTGGTGGAAAGGTCTCATCATTTTACAGTTTAAATGGCTAGATATAACTGTAAGTTCTATGCTAAAAGTTTCTTTTCTCACACTTCTTGTAGGTGAAACTCTATTCTAGCCTTTTATTTTTCAGTCAACTTTGATCGCCAAAACTTTAAGTGCAATGTCAATTGTTACTGTCTCTCTTAATTCTTGTTCTTTTATTTTTCTTTCTCCTTAATAGTGTGTTTCTTTCTCATATTCTCTCACACTCAGTAACCCCTTGTAACTTAGTGACTTCATTGCTTTACTTTGGGGGAGGGGTTGATTTTTCTTTTTTACATTGTTACCCTGTAAGGCCCTGACAGTTACAGAGTAAAAGGTACAGGTTATGCAGATTTGTGTGGTTAGACTTTAACAGGTTTAAATTTTAGTGATTGGGAAGCAACCTCTTGGGAGTCAGTTCGTGGGAAGGAAGAAGCTGCTTGAATGGAACTTATATTTCACCAGGATGATGTGAAGAGAATGAGAGTGGTTTGCTACAATGTGTGTGACATGGTAGGTCTTAGCCACGTAGATTATGACTGATGACGTGTAGTTCATCTGAACACTCACCTTGAAAATAGTAGAGGCTTGTGATATCTCACCTGTGAGAAAGGGGGTGCTGATTAAATAAAAAAGCAATATTTGCTTCCTCAGCATCCCTACTGGTCTGTGTTCTGCCATTCATTTACACAAACTCAGTTGGTAGGTTGTTCACTGTATCCCTTTGTCCCTCTTGCCAGTAAGCCTTGTGAGTGTCAAATTCTTCAACCTTTCCTAACTATGTGTCTCAGAAATGTCAATGCACAAAGTGTCCTTTTCATTTGTCTTTTCCTTGATCACATGTTCAGTCCATGATATTCTCAGCATCCTTTTGTAGAGTCAGTTGCTTCAAGCCTCATCTTCATCTGTATTCACTGGCATATAGGAGGATTGATATTACATAACAGTTCTCTACTCTTTTCTTTCTTTTGGGGAAAACTTTCCTGTTTTATAATACTTCACTTAGTGTTTTAAAGACATTTTTTATTATTCCAATGCACCTTCAGATTTCTGTGTCACATTTTCTAAGGTTTATTAAATATGGTATTCAAAACAATAGCGATCTTTTGCTTCTCATAATCTCAGATGGCTTTCTGATGGCTGGAATATGCAATAATATTCTCCAAAGATTTTGTGAGCCTTTTTTTTCATGAAAATATTTTGAATAATTGAGATTTTAGCAATTCTCTTCCAGCAAACTAAATATAGTGACTGTAAGGTCTTTGTTGCATTGAATGAAGAAAACCCATTCAAGAAATATAATGTTACTTGAAGTGACTTAGTCTTGCTAAATTCTGTAGTAGCAGTCTTGTAAGAATGCAAGATGGTTAAGCTCAAGTGAGCTACGCACAGAGTTGGAATGGGCTAGTCTCTACTTCATGAGAACATGTTCAAACAATTTCATTTGAAAGTGGAAAGAGAAAGATTCTGTCCTTTCCAGAAGTTAAGTCATAAAATTACACATGTGACAAGAAACACTTTCTGGTTTCTTTATAACTTGCATCATGGGAAAATGAATTTATTTTTTCTATTCTTTATTATTATTTTAATTATTGGTTTTATTTCATTTTCCCACAAGTGTTTAATTTAGAAAATGTGTCCATTAGCAATATTTTAGGGGAAACCAACATACAGCTTGGTGTTTTTGCACCTATATGTATATGTACATACATATTTTATTTCACCTTTAATAACTCTAGTCTTTCAAGTTTATGACTATGTCTAAATAAATATTCATAATTAATTTACAATTAAGAAGTATTGTATTTTTCCCATGATTAAGTCATTTAATATACAAATGAATTTATGGCTATATGAGCATAACTCAAACCTATAAACACAAAGTTATAAATATTCCTTTTGACCATCATAGGTAAAAATATGTCATGAGTAGAAAATAATTATCGGACTGTATCTCATTAACTCAAAGTCAAAAGAACCTAACATGATTTTTGCATGAGAAATGACTTTATCATCTTGTTATTCCTTTTTATTCTCTCTTTCCTTGCTGATGTCACCTGGATTTTCATACCTGTTATTCACAGACCATCTGTCACTAGTTTTCTCTTTGGTAGATGCATTTTAGGTCGGGTTGCAAATTTTTTCCCAGATGATTTGTAAGACTTGTATAGACAAGTTATTGTAACTGAAACCAACTCATTTGGGGTAAAGATAGTGGCTTTTCTGGTAATTAGCTAGTCTTTAATGTACAGGATTTATATAAACATAGCTGATAATGTACAGGAGTCATATAAATATGGCTGATAATTTATAGGGGTCATATAAATCTAACTGATAATGTATAGGAGTTAAAAGTTGCTGATAATGTGCAAGAATTATATAAACATGGCTAATAATGTACAGGAGTTATACAAATATGGCTGACAATGTATAACAGTTATATAAACACGGCCAGTTAAAGTTTAAAACTAAACAAATCTCAAAGCTTTGGAAAAATCTTGTCAGCTACAGTCAGTCTACTTATACATTTGCATAAGGTACATTTGTACGTTTATAAAATCCCGAAAAGAAAAAAAAATATTTACACCTATTCACCTTTAGATATTCTCACTACTATATTGCTATTTTTAGATGTTTGAATGAGCTACCTTTCTTAATTCTACCAGTCTAGACTTTCTTAGTTAGGATCCATCATGCAATGTACACAGTCAGCTCATTCTCCTTCCCTTCATATTTCATTAGTAAGGAGGAACTTTCCTTAGAATTGTCACATTGTGAAACAAACTTCTTAGTTGACACTTCCCTCATTGCTACAATCTTAATCTTGTCAAGTCTAGAATCAACTATTATTTATCCTATACATCCTTATAATAAGCATATTTTTCTTTCTCTTTGCATGCTCTTATAACAACATAATTCAGTAACCCTTTGCTTTATAGCATTTTTTACTTTTCATGATATATGGGGCAGTAGACTCAACAAGATAGATTTGTTAACACCATGATACTAGACATAACAACTTACTTGGGATCATGACATAGTCAATTGAACCCTGAGGGATTGGCAACATGTGATATGATCCAATGAGTTATGGTTCCAGTCATTTTGGGCTAATGCCAGTGTTCATGTGTTCACGTTAAGACTCCATAAAGTAACAGACCCTGGTTGTCAAGAAGGCAGTCTACATGCTGATGGTGGTTTTATAATGTTTTTTTTTTTTTTGTATACAAATGTCTTAAGCTGAGTCTGGTGGTTTGTTTAAATATGTCATTCACTGTTGACCTCTACATTGCTCTGCTTCATGACCATTCACATCTATTCATAGACTTCATGTACTATGACAAGGATGAGTTATTTGAAATGTACTGGCATAAGTTTTCCTCTTTTTTTTTCTTTAGTTTATACAAATGTCAGACTTTACATTGAACCTTTTACATTGAAATTGCATGTGATTTGAGCCAATAAGGTCAAACTTTGTGGGCACCCTATATATATATATATATATATATATATATATATATATATATATATAAAACAACAAAATACAAAATCAGTTCATATGGTGAATAGTCTATTTTGGTAGACAAAGTGTGGACTGAGTTCTTGTCGGAAATAGAAATTTCAGTCAGACAAAAGGCACAAGACAAAGGTTAGGGAAGGGTGGAATATATTTACATTAAAAAAAATTATCATAAAATTAAACGCAAATATTAACCTTATGACATTAATTTGGGATTATAAGAAGAATTAAATATTAATATAAATTTTAAAGAGAGAAGGTGGGGTAAAAACTTTGAGCACTTTGTGTGAATCATTTTTAATATTTTATAATTTTTAATATTTTTTATTACTAGGATCCACTTGGATTATTTACTACAGATTTACTATCATTAATATATATATATATATATATATATATATACACACACACACACAAACACACACAAACGCACACACACATATATATATATATGTGTGTGTGTGGGTGCATGGCCAAGTAGTTAAAATGTTTGCTTTCTGACCATGAAGCCCAGGTTCGAATCTCACCATGGTCGATTTGTCAGGAAGGTGAATTTTATCTTGTGTTGACATAAAATGCTATTCGGTGACTGTTATCATTGCTTAGCAATGTTTTATGTCAGTACAAGATAAAATCATCTTTGATGGTGGATGTCTTTATGTTAACATCCCTGTAACCTCTCTGAAGATGGCTCATGTGAACTGAAAGCTTAGAACCAGCATAATAAAAAATTATCCAAATGTTGGACAATTTTTGTCTTATTTTCACCTGAAATTAAAGCCAAAATATGATGTTTAGAATGGTTCATGATTAAACATAATAGACATTCATTGTCTTTTATGTTTAACAATATATATATATATATATATATATATATATATATATATAATAATAAAATTGACTCTGTACGTATTCAAATCTTAAAATGTTACACAAGTAATTTTTAAGAACCACGAATAACCGGCAGAATCTAACTCCATTATCGCCCTCGGCTATAAAGCTTTGGACAACGAGGGGAAAAAAAAAAGAAAACTGCGGAGCACCGACAATACATACAGCACTTCACAGCAAAGAAAAAAAAACCCTCAAACGGAACAAACCACAAAGAAAGAAAAGTGCTCGATACTAAACTAACCAAAAAGGATTAACTAAGAGGCAGTTACGTAGAGCAAAAACACACGAGAAAAAATCACAAGATCGCCAAGACCTACCGCGGTTTCGCACAACGGCTCGTCAGGGCCCTGACGAGACGTTGTGCGAAACCGCGGTAGGTCTTGGCGATCTTGCGATTTTTTTCTCGTATATATATATATATATATATAAAATGACAAAAGGAAAACTTATCTTATATAAGACTGACTCATCAATAAAATGATAATTAGTCTGAAAAAGTTTTTTTAAGACATGAAACAGAAAAGGTGTTTTTTACCATTTTGTCAGTTACCCATTACTAGACTGATATATATTACTTAATATATATATAGAGAGAGAGAGAGTGGGGAGAAATAGAGATTGATACAAACAGGCTGAGATAGATAGATAGATAGATAGATAGATAGATAGATAGATAGATAGATAGATGTTTAGGAAAAGCTTTTTTTAACTTGGAAGTAGGAATTGTTAATATTTTTAGATTTATAGTATATCTCTTTGTTCAGTATGTTTCAGTCACTATGAGAAGATATGCTCGTTTAGATTGTTGCCTTGTGTTTCTGTTTAATTAAGGCAAATTGAATGTTTACTATTCAGTTAAGGCATGAACATGGGAAGCTGAGTCATTCCCCACACAGGTTAAACAAATGACAAGGGTAAAGCAGATGGCTCAATTCTATTTGTGAAAAAAACAAGTTGGCCACCTGAATTTCAGGCTGTGGATGACACACTTGTTCTCTCACAGCTGATGAACACACCTTATTTGAGGGTTACATTTATCTTTGCTAGATACAAGTAGGTTGCTAAAATGTTTACAGATGAGGAATGTGTATGCGTGCCTTCATTTATCCCTTTGAGGGCCTTCATTACAAATTAGAGAGATCATCCTTGAGGCAACAACAACAGTCTTAGCAATTAGCTCAAGGTTGAAAACAGAGCTCCAAATTCAATTAAAAATGGTTAAAAATTCCTCAGAGAAACATGGGAAGCTGAATCAAGTTGTCATATGTCTTTCTGATTATACACCTGCTGTGTTTCTTTTTCTTTTCTTTCTTTTCTTTTTTTTTATTAAGTATATGAATTACTCAATCAGGTCTGTTTACCTGTTTTCCTGGTAACTGATTATTTTGAGATATATACTAATGTAATAATAACAAAGCTGCTCTTCTTTAACCACCATAGAGAAACTTTTCTACCTTCCATCAGTGTGGATGACAGTAGTCTCCTAGAAAGCAAACACACCTTGCCTCTTTGGGCTCAATCACTCAGCTGACCTAAAGTGGAATAATTACATTGAATCTATAGCTGCATCTACTGAAAGAAAGATTGAGTCACTCTGTTGAGTCACTCTGATGAGTCACTCTGTTGAGTCAGAAAGTTTTCTCATCAGACTTTATCTTGCAATTTTATAAATCTACCATTTGTCCATATTGCATACTGTGGCCATATCTGGTCAGGTGTTCCTGCTATTCATCTTGAGGTTCTTAACAAAATCAAAAGGAAGATCTGCAACTTAGTTGATCCTGACTTGGCAGCTTGTCTTTAGTCACTTTCTCACTGGCAAGATGTGACTTCCTCTGTCTTTTCTACAAATGAACTCATGTCTTCTACTCTGACGAGCTTCTTTCCCTGGTAACCGGAAAACATGAATTTACTCGTATTACTAGATTAGCATCAAGGTCCCACCAGTTTACTGCCAAAATAGTCAAATGTAACTACCATTATACTCTATCAGTTTCTTTACTTGCACTTCCCGCTTATAGAACTCCCTTCCATATACTTGCTTCCCTGATAGCTACAATCTCCAAAAATTTAAATGCAATGTCAATTGCCATCTTCTACCTCCCTAATTCCCAACCACCTCCCATTCTTTCTTTGGCATCCTTTATGCCCTGTTTTTTTATCCCCCTGTAACCCTCTTTGCACCAGTAGCAGTTCTGCTTTGCTTGGGGTGAAATGATAAAAAAAAAATATTGTGTCCACTTAATGAAAATATAAGACTTAATCCTCACCAGCATTTTTCTATATTTCTGAGATGAGGTAGTATTTATATTATTTGAACTATTGCCCCCATCTTTCTTGCCATTTGTATGATGTTTTGGCCATTGTACGCTCCAGCCTTCTTCAGATGCTAGGAATTTCGAATCAAACCCTTTATTACAATTACTGGGGTATATGAACTTCATTCCTTGCATAGTAGTGTCTCTTCTGATAGTCAAGAGTTATTTCCCTCCAACCCTCACATCTGAAGAAGGCCAGGGCGTACAATGGCCGAAACATCATACAAAAGGCAGCAAAGATGAGAACAATAGTCTGAATAATGTAAATACTGTTAATCTCCACTGTTTAATATTTTATTTCCTTCTGGTACTTTTTTAATTCTGATCAACCAGAATGTGTGTGTGTGTGTGTGTGTGTGTGTGTGTGTGTGAGAGAGAGAGAGAGAGAGAGAGAGAGAGAGAGAGAGAGAGAGAGAGAGAAACCCGGGAGCTCTTCATCCAAAAAGCAGACCTTACATTCATGTCTGCAATATCTGAAAAAGAGAGCACCCTCACCCCTGGGGTGAATGTTTATATATCTTTTTTTGTCATGTAGCCTATTCCCATGCTTGCAATCTAGGTGCTGTTGGATGTGTGGATGACGCAATGGATACATCTCAGAATTTGAAATCAGAGAGATGAGTTCCAATTCTATTCAGGTTTGTTATATTCACTTACATGCAAATATCCTTGGAAAAGGAATGAATCCACCTATTCCCATGTGTTGGTTAATTATTAGGACTTGTATCAGTATATCATTATTACTTCAAAAAATTCTTACAATTTAAAAAGATATTCTGAGTTTAAATAACCTACAAAAGGTAGACAAACCATAAAAAGAAATCAATCTAGACTATATATAAAGAAAAATAAGAATAATTGCCTACAGATAACTTTATTGGTAAGTTAAATATAAAGTAACATGCAAACATTTTGGATGCATATCAATGATTGGTGTCTCATATTTTATGGCGTACCCATTATTTTACAGCTGTATGGTATTATTTGAAGTAAGCCTCTTACAAAAATTAACTCTAATTTTAGTTTTCTCCTTTTAAGAATCCTCTTAAGATCATTTAATTTTGAGAGATTCTTTTAATGCACTCAATTTAATCATCTATCTTATATAGAATTCAAGACAAATGATTGATAAAACAATTCTAAAACCCTTGTTTTCTTTGCCAGGAATCTCTTTCAATTTCACTGCAGTTTACTTGAGATTGTTATCTTAAAATTTCACAGAAAGAAGCATGTTTTTCTCAATATTCACAATACATATCCAATATCCATTTGACAATATGTAGGGCACCCATATTATTGACAGAAAAAAAACAATGATGAATTATGAGAACACCACCTCCATTTTTAAATTTAATTTTACAGGGGTTATAGGAAACATTCTTCTTTCTCTAAATGTCATTTAAACTATTTCCATCTAAAATTTTGATATTAGTCTTATCAGATAGTCATATTTTGTCCTACAATGAAGTAGGTTTCCTGGGATGATGAGGAGTAAACTGTAGACAAACTTTGACTTTTTTTTTTAGTCATTTCATTTTATTCATGTCAATAAATTTGCTAAGACACAAAGGGTTACTGTGTATAAAAGAATATCAGAAAAAGAAAAACATTGTTAAGAAGAGAGAACAATAAAAAAACAGGAATGTTTGAGTTCCAAAATAATGATCTTTTTGGGTTTCCAAAAATGCAGTCCTACCTGGTGAAATATTCAACTAATTGTTATTTACACTATTTTCATTTGGACTGTTGTCCTCAACTTGGTTATTGTTATCACAATGTTTTGGCCATTGTGCCCTCCAGCCTTCATCAAGTGTGTATCAATCTATGTAACTTACAAGGAATTCTCCTTCCACTGTTCATGCCTATAGATATGTGGGAAACTTAAAATAATAATAAAGATTGTAAAAATAAATACATTTCCCCATGTT
Organism: Ascarosepion bandense; assembly: GCA_037127315.1. Lineage (NCBI taxonomy): Eukaryota > Metazoa > Mollusca > Cephalopoda > Sepiida > Sepiidae > Ascarosepion > Ascarosepion bandense. Next base: position 1,519,472 of record JBBBDQ010000504.1, on the reverse strand, counting down.
GCTAGTAAACCAGAAAGTGTTTTAGTCATCTGTACAATTTTCTGAACCCACTTCCAAAAAAGACAAAAGCTTGCTCTTATCACTTTCCAAAGTAAAGTATTTTAACATGTGTTGTAACCCAGCTCATGAAGTAAGTTCCAACTCAGTAAAAAGCTGACTTTATCTTGACCATTTTAACTATTCTTACCTTTACTTACCCTAATTGACCAGAAAAAGAAAATGGACATACTGAGGAGACAATGAAAACTTTGTTTCCCTACAGTTTCCTTTCAAAGAAAGAATAAACGGTCCATAGTAGAAACCCAAGATTTTTCATGTTTCTTCATTAATTGTTTACATGTGAACACACACACACACACACACACACATACATACACACACACACACACACACACCTAAAAGATGCTAATGTGCAACCTTTAAATTCTATAGACATTTCATATAGTTTTTTTTTTAATCCTGTTGAGTTATTGCTCTTCCTGTTTCCACATGGGTTTATAATTATTTACCCAGAATTATAACTCCACTACAAGATCAAGTTGCTAATAAATTTACTTCACAAAGAGATCCTTTTTTGAGGAGTTTTAGCAATCAGACTACATTACTTACATTTTTTAATGTTGGCTCTAATCATAATGATGGAGAGCTTTGAGATCCCATTCTACATTTATGCTGTTCAAATATCACCTCACAAGATTCTTGAGAGTTTCTTTGTTTTCACCATTGGGGAAATATTTTTATGGTCTAAGATCTTCAATGACCATTCAAAGTATGCATAGATGTAATTTGTCAGCCATAGTGCATACTATGCTCTAATTGGTTGATGGAACTTGGCAAATGAATGAATTGAAAATCAATTCTAAATTGCATCTTCAATCCTACTTCTTTCATTAGGTTGAGTCATAAGTTATTCTGTTTTGAGGAATCAATTGTAATGATAAATATATTATCTTAATTTTACTCAAAAGGCATTGAAGACCAGATCGATAAATGGCAAGAAGCCATTGCAAATGATGGTGGATATATAATTTAATAAAATATTATTGTACTTCATTTTTTGAAGAATTTTTGTTACTAAACAAAAATGAATAATAATTTTTTGAATAATTTTTCTTTATTAAACAAAAACGGAAATTTCTGTCTGGTTGATTTTTTTTTTATGGATTATCAACTTTTTTTGCAGGTTTTTTAAAATCAGAAAAAATTTTTAGAGTGCAAGATTTTTTTTGAGATAATAATAGTTTACTGATGCAAATCCTACTAATTAACCCATAGCTGGAGGTACAAAAAAGTAGATTCATACCTTTCTCAAGCACATGTGAATGTAACAAACTCTACTGGAATTGGAATTCAGTTCTCTAATCTTGAATATCAAGTTGTAATTCATTACACTACCTGCACATCTGAACTTACAGCACCTGGTGGTTACCAAGTGGTCACCCATCTAGCTACTGACCAGGTTCAACATTTCATTACCCCCGAAAAGTCAGTACATTTATGCACTTGTAAAATATGAAATACCTATGTAGTATAACTATAGATAGATAAGCAATATTTGGTTATATGTCAAAATTCTAACAGGAAAATATTTTCCTATTTCTTTGGTTACTTTCTGGTTGATTGGGTTGTTTTCATGGCTTATCTATCTTTTGTAGTTTATTTAAAGTCAGAAAAAATTTGTAGATTGTTATTTTTTTTTTAAATAATAATTATTTACTGATACAATGTAAATTCATACCTTTCTTAAGATTTTTTGCATATAAGTGAATATTAGGAACCTTCATAGAATTGAAACTTGGCTCTCTGATTTCCAAATTCAAGCTGTTATCCTTGACACCACCTGCACATCAAAGTTTATTCATCTAAGTACTGGTCATGCTTGACATTGTTTAACTTTAGTGATCATACAAGAACCAGTGTTTCAGCATGATAGGGCTGTAAGTGGATGGGCATTGTGGTGCATTGGATATTGGCTCGGAATGAGAAATTGGAGAGCTGAGTTTGAATTCCAGTTGAATTTATTGCATTCACTTACGCACAAATACTTTGCTATCTCTTCTCTCCAGCTATGGGATAAATTAAAGGATAGATTGGGTTCTATAGCCTTGACTGGCAACCATTCTACCACAGAAAGTAATGGCAACATACTGTGGGAAAATCTTCTGCCCAGTCACTCATGTTTATTTTGAGACATGATCATCCAAGTGTGTATCATGTATGGCACTAAACTGACTGATGACTATAAACCAATTTCTGTCTGAATTTCTGGGATGAGCCATTTTCATCATTCCCGCTATTTACATTCGGACTATTATCCTCATCTTTGTTGTTGTTATTATGTTTTGGCCATTGTGTTCACCAGCCATCATCAGATGTATTTTGATCTGGGTAACCTAAAGGGAATTCTGAACTGAACCCTTTATTTAATCTATGGAAGTAGACTGTTCTCATTCCACAGCTCATGTCTAGGGATAACTCATCTAGTTCTTATTTTTACTAATGTTCACTCTGTTTCTATGATTCAACCTAATAAATTTTTTATGTGTTTAATACTTTTTAGTGTTATTTTCTGTTGTGTTTGTTAATAAAGTTCTTATTACATAAATATCTTATTAATAATGATAATACATTGTGCACTTAATAACAACCTTGACAGAGTTTAGCATACACTAAGATCAAATACTTTTACTAAACTTTTTCAGGGTTATAAAAAAATTTAGTGTTAAATAATTCATTGTATTTATTTAGTTTTAGTGTCAATATGTCAATTTTCAAATAAATATACCAATATGATTTTCATAATATTTGGTTCACTAAAAAGTTGACTTTCTGTTTTTTGTTTGGTAACATTAAAAGTGTTTGTTTATTTATTCTAAAACATTGTTTTTCATAGCCTTGTGACATCTGTCATATTAGCATGCTTTGTTTTTAAAAAAATGTCAAAATCGGTCTACTTCTTTTTATTGATTCTCACATTGAAGAGGAAAGAAAATACACGTTTTCAGTTTATAAACACACTTTTGTTTTATTTTAAGTAACTTAAACATTGCAATGGAAAGATAGAAAATATTTGCTCAGTTTATGAATGAATGAACTATGCAAATATTTTCTGTTTTTGATTGCTAAGTGCCATACATGATATACACCTGGTGATCATATTTCTTTTGAATCATGATTGACTAGACAGGAGATTGTTATTTCTGATTGTTGTTTAGTAGACTGGATGCCAATCAAGGCTATAGGATACAGTTTGTTCTGTTATTTAAGCTATACTGGTGGGGGAGGGGGGAAGAGATGGATTCATACCAATCCTAAGAGTACTTGGACATAAGTGAGTATAATGAACCCAACTGGAATTTGAACCCAGCTATCCAATTTCCCATACCAAGCCAATATCCATTACATTACAACATATATCTGGAAATGCTTAACAATGTCAAAAGGATTTGTAATGTTTTGTACCTGAGATTTTTTTTTACTGAATAATCCTTCATGGTCAGGTCAAACTGTTCAGATAGGTAGTAATCAAATTATGACATTACTTGAGAAAAATTAATGTTTTTGAAGATAACCAACATATTCAAAATAACTAAATCAAGCATTAAATATAATCTATCTCATCTTGGTAATGTTAGTCACTTTAAAGTGTAGCTTCCTCATAAATTATACAAATAAAATTACCTACTAGGTCATATTTAAATATTTTGTTTGTTAAACAATGAGTAATGAAAAGTGGATACTTCATTACATTGTAGAATGAAAAAGAAAGCTAGTTTTCATACAAAAATGATGATAAAAGTGAAAGACAGTCCTTTACTACAAGTTCCTTTCAAAGAATCAAATGATTGATGGAAGCAAGTACTGCTTCTAATTCGACCAACTGAAAATAGCAAGTGACATTTAGAATTAGCATAGACAAAAGAATTAATATTCAATTAATTTACTGCTTGTTTCAGTTTGTCTTGCTAGATCACTTATAAATGAATAACGAGTTTGATCCTCACTGGGTACTTCATACATTTGTTCTTGTGCCACATCTAAGCTACACTTAGAAAATCATTTTTAGTACTGCGACATGGTGTAATGATAAGCAAGTTTGTCTCGCTGGATCAATTATAACTCAACAGTAAGTTCAATCCTCACAGGGTACCCATACTTTCGGCCTTGTACCACATCTGAGCTACACTTTGAAAATCATTTTTAGTACTGCGACATGGTGTAATGATAAGCAAGTTTGTCTCGCTGGATCAATTATAACTCAACAGTAAGTTCAATCCTCACAGGGTACCCATACTTTCGGCCTTGTACCACATCTGAGCTACACTTAGAAAACCACCAATTTACTGTTTTTTTCTTGGCTGACAATGGAAGAATTGTCACATTTTAACTTATTAAGTTATTAGTCCTTCACTATATTTACCAGATAAGGCAACTTTTGATTATCATTTTTTGTAGTCTGTAGAGAATTATCTTACTGAAAAAAAGTTTAAATTTTCTAGATGAGGGCAAAAGTGGCAAGAGGCCCCTTGCTAGGAATTTCTAGGAGGATGGAATTATGAGGTTGCCTGAAAGAGAGTAGAACATGCCCTTGAGAAAGACATGAATCAGTATCTTTTACTACACCAACTGTATGTAAAATAGCTTGACAAACTGGACTCTCTAGCCTTGGGTGGCAGCCAGTCTAAGAGAAAGTTACCTCTGAATTCAAAAACTGCAGAAAGCAATGAGAAATTACTTCACTACCTTTCCCAATAAGTGATGGCAATCCAAAGATAATTAAAAAAAAGAACCTGTGGAGAGCCATGGTCATCTACATCTTGGAGAAGCATGGCATTTAAAACAAAAGAATGACAGCTGTCATATTTTGATTAAAAGCAATTTTTTGAATGACATTAAAACTACTATTAAGTCTAAAATAGAAGGAGAAACTGGCTTGAAAGAAAATAATGTGTTTTCCCAATAAAAAAAGAGTGAACAGAAGTTGAAATGAAGTGGTAGGAATAAACAGACAAGTGAAAACAAAGTAAACGCTTGTCTGAAATAACAGAGGGTCAGTTGGAAAAGAATCAAAATTAAATAACTAGTCAGGCCTATCTATTCCAGAGATGAAAGTAATAACAAAAACATTTTTTTTTTCAAAAAATACAAACCTATTAATTCTGTGATTAATTTTGACTTTCAGTTAGGTAAGGTTAAACTTCTCTGCCATATTTTAATATTACCCGTACTTGTATATGTGTGCAGTTATGTGTCATTAAATGACTAGTCATGGCTTGGTTTTTGCTTATTTTCTTTTCATAACCATACACACAAAAAGCAAAAAAGCCTATTTTAAAAATAAATAACTTTAGTTTCAGTTATCTGTTTCTTAAACATGTACATAGATTTCTTAGAACTGAAAAGATCAGCTTTTATCTAAAAAAGTACACATTTTCTGGATAATTATAAGATGTGAGACAATTATTTCCTGTACTTTGGAATCCACACAGTTTGTTGCTAATTGTTATCTATTTTGATGACATAGATCAGATTTTGTTTTCAATAGTTGTTTTTGTTTGGACTTTACTTCTTACATGTTGTTTCTTTATGTAAAGTATTGTTTATTGCATTCAAATACTTCCTTCAATATGTAGAATCAACATTGCTTGAGAAATGAAAGAATTTGTTTCACAAAGAAATGTACAAATTATTTAAAACCAGAATACCAGGAAGATTTTAATGCATTCTACAAGATAGAAAAGTGAAAATAACTATTATAAAATGACTTCATATGATTTATTTAATAGCAACAATTGTTTAATATCTTAAACAACCATCTGAAAATTTTATATTTTTAACATAGCAGAAACAAATTTTGCAATTTTCAGATTTTAGTTTGTAACAGATGGAGCAACAATTTATAATGGATGAGGTTGCAGTCTTTCAAAATAAATGGATTCAACATGTGAAGGATTTTATACATATTTCTATAAAGAATGTAGAGTTAACATAAAGTAAAACAACCCACAACTAATTGCATGGTCACCAAACTGTTGTTACTAGGTCAGGGGTCATATGTTGTACAGAAACTTAAAGTGTTGAGTTGGTTTAGAAAATATACAAAAAAAATAGTGAAACAAAACAAAATATGTTTTCATTGGAAACATTTTTTATTGTAAGAGAAAATTTCAAGGGATGTTCTTCAGAGTACAGAAGGAAAAATTGAACTTATTATGCTGGTGAATTAGTAAGTGAGTGAGATGTATGGGTTAAGCCATGTACAGCCATTGTACAGTGCCAATTTTTAGTGTCCTATCCTGATCTCAGCCTGGAGTAAAAGAGAACTTGCCTCTACCTTGCTACCAATTTTACCTTTTTATACATGCCCAAAAGGGTTACTGACACATGGTTGTCTAGTAAAATGTTTTAATGTCTGCTACACAAACAACAAAGTTCACAGCAAAAAAAAAAAAAGGAAATTATATTTAAATGTATAATCTTAGCTTTTAAATGGTAAAACCTCTGTGTGTGTGTGTGTGTGTGTGTGTGTGTGTGTGTGTGTGTGTGTGTGTGTGTGTGTGTGTGTGTGTGTTCCCCCACCAAATTAAGCAGTTGGCTTGGCCAGTAAAGGTGTCTCTGGAGGGTAAGAGTTCCATTGTTGTTACAACTGCATCACAGAGTGAAAAAGAGGAAGGAAGTTTATGTCCCTTTTATAGTGAATAGAAAGCCACTTAGTGGGACCCTAGAAGACAAAGTGGAGTCATCTCCACAAGTCTATTATTTTGAAAATTCTGACCTTTTATATTATTTTATGAACTACTACTAAGTGAAAAACTCTAAGACAAAAGTTACTTTGCACAAGAACTAAGCTTGGAACCAACCCAATTTGGTGATCATAGAAAGCTGATTCCTTTGGTTATAGAAAGGTTTTCTGCTCCTATACCAAAAATAAGTGAATGAATTTAAATGAAATTAAAAGATTTATGCATAGGTCAATTACATTTAACTCCTTTACTGTGTATGACTTACACAGCAGAGCAGACTGGGATTTCTAGCTTTGGGTGACAACCTGTCTAAGGCAAAAAAAAAACTCTGAATTTCAAATTATGGAGAAAGAAATGCAAAACTAATCCACTTTTTTTCCCCAAAATACATGGCAATTTGAAATGATACGGCATTAAAAAAAACTTTCCTGCTTTGATTTTAGTCACATTCTTTCCAGCCATATATGACTTTTGTACCAGAAGGCTTATTTTAATTTTTGTTATTATATTAGCCAATTCTTCTGTAAAACCTACCATAGATACTAAGTGCTCCACCCATTTTCAGAGTTCTACAATCCCCACTGGATACAAGCCACATTCAGTCATCAAATATCTTATTTTCCATTAATGACACCCTACATACACTTAGAATTTGACAAGTAATATTTATGAAAGAAAACTAATAATATTTAAATAATATTTATTTTTTCATATTTATATATTTTTAATCTATTAGCCAACTCTTCTCTAAACTTATTGTAAGTATAATCCACATTTAATTTTCAAATAGCATATTTCCCATCATATGATATAATTTAGCAAGGAATATTTATTTTTAAAAAAAAAGTACCGATGAATTATAATTTATAAAATGTACCGATGAATTATAATTTATCCATTGTGGGGTTTGATACATTGACACCCCCCCCAACACACACACACATGGTCATTCAGCGTTCACGTGATAACTTAGTTTCCCGCGTAAACGAATGCCAATAAAAGCGGGGAACGTCACGTGGTACGCTAGTTAGGATTTTGTCCCGGGCAAGAGCAGACATGTTTCCCTAACTCACACAAACACACGCGCACTAACTGCGGGTAGCAATTAGGGGCGCAATTTTTTATTTTCTCACCAGGGAAAGAACTTCCCTTTCCTTAATTTTATGCATGCTGTCAACCCTATGTAACCTTTGTTAATATATTGTTTTTCTCGTTACTTTCGCCTTTACGTTCTTTCTTATTTCCTGCTTTAAATCATGACCCCATGTTACGTCGAGTCGACTCGTAAACTTAAATTAGTAACGGACTCTTCGTCCTCTACAAATGGTGACCGTCGATGTGATGTCGATTCAACGTAATTCAGTCCAGCATCGTTGGAAATGGGACTCAGCAATTCTTCTTCGTCTATCAACAAGAACTACTATTCAACGTCGTTAGCTCCCAACTTTTTCCACAGGACTCTACATAATATGGCGACCACACATAGAACTCTGCACAGTTTAACAATGGCACACTAGACAGCACAACTGTCATTTCTCCCGGACTGTTTAGAAAAAGAGTGGCACAACGTCGATTTAAAGACGTTTTTTATCATTCAACGCAACGTCAACTTACTGATGCCTTTCCACACTCAACCAGAACTACTAAGAGATCGAAAAAAAAAATTTCGAATTACCTATACTGGATAACGGGGACATCCAAAAACAATTCGACATTAAACCCAGATATCTCTTTAGTTCTCTCAAACACGCGTCGACACTCGGTATCAACACAAGCTTCAATCGACCACTTTGCAAATCAAAGTTTATAACCAACTGTTAATTCTTCTAACGCCAACATAAATCCACACACACAGCAAAACGCGGGAATTCTTACAAACGCAAGCAACTCAACATGGAGCATTAGAATAAATTAGAAGATTTTTAACAGCCATATCAAACACCGAGAATATTTTTCCAGGGTTACATCGTCGCAAATCCTGCTACATTTCAGACTCTTTTTCTCTTCAGCCTACGAGAGTCAACCAAAAAAAAAAAAAATTCACCTTTCACAAATTCACTCGTAATTAACGACGCTATACAAACTTCAACTCAAAAGTGAGAACGACTTTTCTCTACATGTACACTGCTCAACGTAAAATTTTTCTCGCTCTTCCATTTCACCATGTGCTTTTCGAGGATCCAATATGGTGGACCATCATTCTAAACAGTCATACGTTCCAGCAACCTTCCCCCACACCTATGAGCCACGTCCGTGCCACCCACCTTTTATTTTTCAGCAACCAGCCTTTTCTGTCATTTTTGGCATGACTACTACTACTACTACCAGCATCATCATCAACGTAATTAAACCAACATATTCACGGACATATTGAAAAAAAGTATTTTTAATATTTGTTTCAATCTAAGGGGGGGTATTTGTGGGGTTTGATACATTGACACCCACACACACACACACACATGGTCATTCAGCGTTCATGTGATAACTTAGTTTCCCGCGTAAACGAATGCCAATAAAAGTGGGGAACGTCATGTGGTACGCTAGTTAGGATTTTGTCCCGGACAAGAGCAGACATGTTTCTCTAACTCACACAACTGCTTTCTCAGCTTTCTATTGTTCCTTTCTAACTAGCTTGTACTCCTCACTCTTTTCTAATTAATCTTTCTACATTTATGTAACCCCCTGCACATCAGTGGCGTTTCTGCCTTGCTCGGGGTGAAATGATTAAAAAAAAAAAAAAAAAAAATTGCGGGTAACAATTAGGGGCGCAATTTTTTATTTCTCACCAGGGAAAGAACTTCTCTTTCCTTAATTTTATGCATGCTGTCAACCCTATGTAACCTTTGTTAATATATTGTTTTTCTCGTTACTTTCGCCTACTCGTCTTTCTTATTGCCTGTTTTATTTCACCACCCAGTTATGTCGAGTCGACTCGTAAACTTAAATTAGTAATGGACGCTTCGTCCACTACATCCATACTTAGTACAAAAGGGAGCTAAAAAATTTGCCGATATTTCCTAAAAGTCGATTAAATGCAAAACATTCAATTTTTTTGTGAGAGGAATGGCTGCTTGCTCAGATCAAGAACTTTACAGCACACTTCATATAACATTTATATATATTTTAACACTATTTTTATTTTTAATCCTAATGTAATCATTTATAATCATTTTGGGTTCAGCATGTAATCTATGTTTCAGACGGGGTTGTTTAAGTGTTACTCTATGGACAACGTGTGAGTGAAAATTTTGGAAACCAATACTATAAGTTCTAATATTATTTGACCATTGACACAAGAGTAAATGTATCAACTAAGATTAGATTCATTGTACAATGTACTGCCAAAAAACTTAGAAATATTTGAACAGATTAATCAACCTGTTTTATCAATCAAGTTACTGAATGGTGTCTTACAAAAGGTTTATCTCTGAAATTTGCACCAAGAAATAAAGAAGCTTCCTTACTATAATTTCTTTTTTTCTTTGAAAGTTTTTTTTGCATGTCTTAAGTTCCATGAACATTTTGGCAGCTTCTCATAAATAGCTTTGGAAATTGGCATGTTAGCACTAAAAGAATTTCAGATGCAGATATACAAACCTGTTTTTACAGAGAAAATTCGTCCAAATCTTGGACCACAAAAAATTGGATTTTTGGCAGTGTTTAACCATTGTACCTGCAAAAAGAAAAGGACAGTTTTCTCTTAACACTGCTATTATTTTAACTAGTTTCATTCCTCAGCAATGTTTATTGTTTAACAAATGATGATTAGAATTGTAATAAAGCCTAAACATATGAAAATAAATTTATACATGTTCTTTGTCCTTGAGAATTTGCTAGAAAAATAATAAACTATTTATTTATTAGATTGTTTATTGGAATGATTGGCAAAACATTGGATAATTGCCAATCCATTCAAACTTTATAAAATTAAAAATAATAAGGATTGTTTTATAGTTGGTTGTCACATTTTAATAATTTAGTAAATTTTTATAAATTTATGAATAATCAATAGTTTTCATATTTATTTATTTATAAATTAGTAAATGATAAATATTGCATTAGTTTTAATACAATTGCATTAGTTTTGACAATGTTGTAAATATAAAATTATTCTTGTAAATAAACAATGTAATAAATACCGTGTTTAATATTTTTGTTGTAAATTCTCAAAACAAATATAATGTATAAATTCACTTCCATTATATGTTTAGATTTTATTATAATTATAATCACTGCTTTTTAAAACAACAAACATTGGTTAGGAATGAAAATAGTTAAAATAATAGCAATGCCAAAGGAAAAAAACGTCTTTTTGACACACTTTTTTTTGTGGGTATGAAGGTTAAACATTATCAAGAAATTATTATTTAAATAATTACTTTGCCATCTAAAATTTAAATATAATATAAAGAATTGGATGCATTTTAAAATGAACTATCAATGTTATATTTCACATTTCTTCATGTGTAGTAGTAGTCATAGCACAGCTCTCCATGTCCTTTGTGATAACAGGATTTTTTTCCTCCCCTTACTTCTCCACCTACTAATTTGTATACGATACTACAGTAAAAAAAAAAAAAAGCAAACTTATTCTTAATTTCAACATATCAACATATCTTTGTTTGTTCATGCTAAATTATTATTTAATATAGTACAACTGGATGCTTATATTTGAGTAGGCTCATTTACTGTGATGGCTTGCAAATCCCTGTTGCAAAAGCCTGCTCAGGCACATTTGTGTTCTCCAACATGCACAGAGTGAATGTGCAGATTATACTGCAACTATACTCTTACATGATGTAGATGTGCATTGTGGTGCAGTGAATATTGGCTTAAAATGACAAATTGGGGAGCTGAGTTTGAATTCCAGTTGAATTCCTTGCATTCACTTATGCACAAATACCCTTGGGAAAGGTATTAATCCATCTCTTCCCTCCAGTTATGGGTTAAATAACAAGATAGATTGGATATTATAGCCTTGGCTGGCAACCAGTCTACTGCAGAAGAGAATGGCAACCTACTGCAGGATAATCTTCTGCCCAGTCAGTCATGTCTCGAAAGAGACATGATCATCCAAGCGTGTATCACGTATGGCACTTACCTAACTGATACTCTTACAGTCTATGAGAGATAGGGCATAGCCTAGCTTGATCAACACTTTTGAAAACAATAAACATTGCTGGGGAGTGAAGGTAGTTAAAATAAAAAGTTGTGTCAAGGTAAAAATCGTCTTTTTAACATGCTGTTTTTTGTGGGATTGAACATTAGACATTGTCAGATATTTTTCTTTCTTTCTGAACCAATGATATAAGAAAGTAAGAGATTCTGAATCATTCAGTCAAGAGTTGGTTTGACTAAAGCCCAACCAAACCAGACTCAAAATGACCTAAGATGACTCTACTTTACTGTTCATTTTTAATTAAGACCAAGACTTACAGTAAATCTTTGAAGTGCTTCTTTTCTTTTATGATTTTCTTTAAGGTTTCTTTAATTCAAGATCAGTAATAATTAGACAATGGCTTCAGAAGTTAGAAGCACATCACTTTATATCATTAACACTCTTTTAAAGAGAAACCACTTATGAACAACTAAGAAAGTTTAGAGCTCTTTAAAAAGGACAAACTTTCTGAACTTCCAGAAAATGACACCATAAGCGTTATCCCCATTTGACCAAATTTTTACCAGCAGCTACAATCTTAGGGACTTTCAATGATTTAGCTAAAGATGTTTAATTTATATTTAAATATATGAATCATCATCATCATCATCATCATCATTATATTAGGCCCATAACTGGGTGTGGTCAAAGAGATGCTGTACAGCTAAGATTCTAACCAGTTCTTTCCACATGTCTCAGAAGTATAAAAATATTTGGGTTAAAAGTCAGAGATATATTTATTTGTGTGTAGCATGTCTTGGCCATGTAAATCTAGAAGAGCTTATTTCTCTAATAATAATGATAATAATATCTATATATATAATTGACATAAATATAAATTTTGTCACTTAACTGATTGATGTTAGCTTCATCATCTTGATGTTTTATAAATAGGCCTTCCAGCAATCACTATATATATATATATATATATATATATGATAGGATATAGCTTTAAGGCATGCTATATTTATGGATGTGCATTGTGGTGTAATGGATATCAGCTCTGAATAAGAAATAGGAGATCTGAGTTTAAATTCCAAATTTGTTTCATTCACTTATGCACAAATACACTTGGGAAAGGTATTAATCCATCCCTCTTCCCTCCAGCTATGGGTTGAATAGCAGGACAGATTGTGTTCTATACCAGTCTACCACAGAAAGTAATGGCAACCTACTGCAAGAAAAATCTTCTGCCTAGTCAGTCATGTTTCTTTCAAGGCATGATCACCCAAGTATGTATCACATATGGCAATTAAATAACTATTATGGGACTAAAATCATCATTTGCGCCTATGGCAATATCATTTTGAAACACCAGTTCTCATACAATCACTAAAGTTAAGCAGCGTCAAGCCTGATCAATACCTAGATGGTTGACTGCTTAGGAATACCAAGTTCTGTAAGTTTCAATGTGTCGGTGGTGCAATTTTTAACAGTTTAAAAATCTATAAGCTGAGTTCCAATTACACTGAAGTTTGTTATACAAATAGTATAAACAGTATAACCCGGATATAAGAGACCTTGATATAAAATAAACCTGGATATAAGAGAGATTTTCTCTAGTCCCAAATTAGAGCCTGTGGTAATGTATATAAAAAAGACCAAACACGAATATAAGTGAAACCCAAATATAAGAGAACTTTTATCTGGTCCCAACAACTCTCTTATATCAGAGTTACACTAAATTCACTTTTGTGTAAATACCTGGAAAGGTGTGAATCCACCACTTCTACCCCCAGCTATGGACTTGTATCAATAAATCATTATTAATTTCAAACAATTCTTACAATCTAAAAACATTTTCTGTTTTTAAATATCCTGCAAATGGTTTATATGTTGTAAAAAATTCAGTCAGTCCATAATATTCTTATGGTTGAGAGCCTCAAATCCACTTCACAAGGAGCTACCCATGTAATTCAGTGCCAGAATTTTTTACATTTTTCACCCAAAGTCCCAAGAACCTACACAAGATAGAGAATTATTGAATGGGGCTCTTTTATTGACATAGCAATTGCAGATTTTGGTGATATATAGGATAGATAACAATTGCCTTTAGACTTAAGGATGTTAACATTGTAGTATTTGTGAAAGCATCCTCTCAGCTGCAGTATTGCATGTTACAAGCCAGTTTTCCTTCCCGTTGAACTGTTAGAGCTAGATCTGATAAGAGATCAGCTACCAGGTTCTGTTTATTTAGATTTTTGGAGATGATGCTTATATAAATTTAATGCACCTCTGTACCTTTTTTATTCTCTCACGGTAACCCCCTGTACGCCAGTGGCATTTCTGCCTTACTTGGGGTGAAATGATTATAAAAAAAATGAATTGTTGTTCAGCAGGTTTCCTAGAAACCATTAAGTTGCTTGTGTTAACAAATCTTTACTTATACTATTTACATTATTCTAACTATTGTCCTCATCTTGGTTACTATTTGTATGACATTTCAGCCATTATACACTCGGGCTTTCTTCAGGTGCTAGGAATTTTGAACCGAACCCTTTATTACGATCACTGGGGTATATCATTCTTATTCCTTGTGTGAAACGTTGTACAAATGGCAACCAAGATGAAGACAATAGTCTGAATAATGTAAATAGTGTAAATACTACCTCATCTCAGAAATATAGATAAATCTTTATTTTTTTTTACAAAGCAGAATAGCAACTGGGTAAAAATAGTAAAGCAGAATCAACTTTTACTGACAACAACTTTGAGCCAAAGATTTATATAGAGTATTTGGCACCGATCCCAGGTAAATATGCAAGTTGAAATGCACAGGTGTTTTGAAAAATAGTTGAAAGGAAATACTTTATCAAGGTTAGTAGTCCCAATAGTTACTGATGTGAGAAGAATAGAGGCCCCAAAGAGGATGAAATATTCTGCATTCTCAGACAAATCCTAATAAAGCAAAGCAAAGTAACTAATATAATTAATTTAGTTATAATCACTATAAAGGATAAAGAACAAGTAGGAAATGTTTACAATCTAACATGTTTCACTTTCATGAAAGCTTCCTCAGTTAATGAGAGATAGAAAAAATGAAGAAAAAATCCTGGTGTTTTTATTTTGTGTTTGATTTTCATTACTTCATCTGGTTTCATGTGTATTTTATTTATTAAATGATGTTAGTATAATTTATGATGTTCTGAATCAAAGGAGAGACAACGTGTATTTTCAAACTTCTAAGAAATTAATAGATTCCAAACCTAACTGAAAAACATAAATATTAGATTCACTTGTAAATAAACACTTTCATAGCTGCATTATTATAGTATTATAGCCTCGTTACTCTGGCCTATTTTGCAGAAAATAGGAAATAGCCATTTACTGGGAATAAATGAGTATAAAGACAGTGACAATGATTTTTCATAGGTGCTACCATTTGGATTTTGATCAAATACTCTGCAATACAGACTAAGTAAAACAATACCTTAAATACAATATAATAAAAATACAGCACACAATAGGTTGTTTTGTATGCTACTATATATCTGCACTGATTTGAAAAGAAAAATAAGTGATAGTTTATGACACAAATACTAAGAACTGACTGGTATCTTGAAAATGTATGTATATATATATATATATATATATATATATATATATATATATATACAGGAGACAATATAAGTTTTGTAAAGGTATGTTAAAGAAGTAAGAATTTATCCTTGCACCTACTTATACAGAATGTGATGCAAGGTTGAATTAAAATGAGATTTTGGCAATTTCAAAAATTACTAAACTCTACTCAGCACTTCTTTTATTAGAGATAGATCAAGCTTCAGATAAGGACTACAGTTCTCTCCTGAAGGAGGGATAATACCTGTGGGGATAAACTCATCAGGATCAAGCTCAATATTCATCTAACACCTCTCAGTCAAAAAGACTGCATAAGTATGTCTACAACTACAGAAATGTTAAAAGCAAAAAAAAAAAAAAGTTTCCCCTAAAAAAAAAGAAAGAGTAAATGAAAATAGCTATAATCAGTGAAAATTCCCCTAGAAATTCTGTGCTGATAATTTAAACATGAATTTTTAAATTAACAAATTTTTAAAATTAATTTCTCATACAAGAAGAAACTAAAAAAGTTGATTCATCTTTAGTAAATTTTACCCAGTTGCTATTCTATACCTTAAAAAAAGAAACAATTTGTTAATGCAAGCAACTAGGACATCTGCTGATCAACAGTTTATACAGAGTTGCATTAAAATGATAGATGCATCAAGATTTTGATTTTTACTTTCCATCAATTTATTCCAGTCACCATCCTTTTCAGAATTTGAATCTGTTAGTATTACAAAAAAAAACACACACATCAACCAGTGTTTGATATTTTAAAAGCCTCACACTGTACATTTTATTTTATTTTATTTTTTAATCATATCACCCCGAGCAAGACGGTAATGCCAGTGATGTGCAGGGGGCTACATAGGAGTGAAATGACTGGAAAAGAGAAAACCGGAAACCGCATCCTAAACAGGAAACAAGGGATGAGCCTCTTCACCTGTTCAATAGATGTAAAAAAAAAAAAAGAATTGAGCAATTTTTTAAAAAAATCTTACTAGTCTATTACAAGCACAAATTATAGAGAAATGAGTTTACCCATTTAAGTCTGGAAATACCCACATTACCCAATCCAAGAGAGTCTGAATGTATCCGCAAATGGTTAGCATTATATTTCACTATGCATCATTAACACATATCCCATAATCAATTAGAAACACTGGAAATCTACAACATTTTGGAAATCTAAATATTTCCCAAACCATATCTCATAAGCATTAGTAACAGAGGTTAATGTCTATCTTTTTCTAAATAAAATAAAAGCTATTACTTTGGATTTCTTGAAGGCACTTGACAGCATATTGGTATTCTTCACAAGTTTAAAGATAATGGCATTTCTGGAGAAATTTTTCAACTGATTTAGCCTTTCTTCCCGAATTGCAAAATGAAAGTTATCTTGAATGGTCACACTTCTAGATCATTTTGCATTAATGCAGATGTTCCCTAAGGCTCTTAACCTTGGACCTATGTTGTTCCTAATTTTCATCAATAACCTTCCTGATGGCATTAGTCCTCAACTTGGTATCCATGCTGATGACACAACCATTTATTCCTGTCTTAATAGTAAGTTTGAACTATTTGATAAAGTCAAATTAGCAGCTGATCTAAAAAAAAAGTCTGTTGTTAACTGGAGCAAGAAATGGATTTTTAATTTTAACACCTCCAAAATATTACTGCTTTCTTTTAATCATCTGAGAGAACCCTTTTACCTTTCATCACTATGACTAATGCTAACATCCAGAAGAGTAGCTCAGTGTACCTTCTTCAATTTCTTGAATGTTTTCTGCTAATATGAAGTGAAAAGATTATATTAAATCAAGTGTTAGGTCTGTTGATAGGAAAGTTGGTTCACTGTATCGTACTACACAATTTTACTTGTTTACAACTTTATCATTTACCCATGCTTAAGATTTAGGTTATTGCTGCCACATCTAGTCTAGTGCTTTATCTATTAATTTTTTAATTCTTGATAAAATCCAAAGAATCTGCAATATTATTGATTCTGACATGGCATCTCAGCTTCAGTCACTTTTCCACCATTGTAATTTAGCTTTTTCTGTACCTTTTCTATAAATACGTTCATGGTATTTGTTCTAATAAACTTTACTCTGTGATACCTAGAGCTTACAAATTTAAGCACTGTTCTAGATTGGTGGAAAGGTTTCATCTTTTTTCATTTGAAAGGGCTAGATGTAACCATAAGTCGTGTACTAACAGTTTTTTCTCTCACACTTCTTGCTTGTGGAACTACATTCCAGCCTCTTACTTTCCAGTTAACGTTCACCTTCAAAAATTTAAATGCAATGTCAATCATTAGCTTCTGCCTTCTTAATTCTTGTACTTTTATTGTTCTCTCTCCTTAATAGGGTGTTTTCTTCTCACATTCTCTAACACTTAGTAATCCCTTGTATATTATTAGCTTTATTGCCTTGCTTGGGGGTGAAATGATTAAAAAAAAAAAGAAAATAATATACAAACTCCAGTGTTTGGAAATTTAAGAAATAATTATTACAACCTCTTGGTATAATTATTCATTATTTAAAATTTTTTTTTATAACTCTTTATTTTACTTTTATTTCTATAAACTCAGTTGTAAAAGTTTTATCATTCTACAAAATATTTTTTGATCCCTAAACCAATCAAATTCTGCTATTAAATCTTACAGTGGACAAACACAAATAAATCAAAACAAAAAAACTGGCACAAAAGTTGTCAATATATTTTACTGGTTTTCAATGTTTATTTTATTTATCAGTTCTGAACGATAATCTTTATCAAATTCAGTCCCTTCATCATCTGACAAGTTCAAAATATCATGTATTTCACTTTCAGGATCAAAAATGCATGTCACTTTTGAAATTAGGCCAGCAGACATATTGATTTTACCCTCCCCTAAATCTATTTATCTATGTCTAGTCATTCTGATCATATCTATCTAGCTATTAATCTCAACCTGTTCTTATAGTTCTTCTATCACCGTTTACTGTCTTCGGCCACAACATTTGGAATACTGCTTCTTTAATTTTTCTCTCTCTCTCTCTCTCTCTCTCTCTCTCTCTCTCACACACACACACACACACATAAACACACTTTGGGCTTTGAGATTTTAAATGAAAATCATTTGAATTATTAAAACTGGTCTGAAATTTGGGCAAAAGAGATTTGACTAAAAAATGCTACTTTAGTATAATAGTTAATATACTACTCTATACTAAGTCATTGGTAGCAAAGCATTTTCTTTCTGAGGGCTTCTAAAAATATGACCTTGTGTTAAAGTTGGCATGTTCCAAAAAATAAAGGTATAAGAGTAATCAATTGAATGACTTGAAAACCTACAATATTTGTATGATTTGATCTTTTGTAATTCATATTTTTTGCAACTATCTATAAACATATTTTATCTTTTGACTATTCTCAGATTTTGAATAAAAGGCAAGATTGGAATAAGCAGAGTAGCTGGTAGAAATTTTTTTTTTTGTATCTAATAAAGCTAGGGATGGAAAATCCTGAAGAGAAGTTAGAATTTATCTAGAATTTAGTTTATTTCCATGAATTTAATAAGTGGCTAAAATCAGAGTGAGGAGGGGGGAATTGTTCAAAACAATAAGTGGCAGGGAGTTTGATTATCACAGACTCAAGAGTAGATATAATAACAAACAGAAAATTTCTTGGAAACTAATACAAACATGCTGATCTTTAGATACAGATAGTGTCTAAAAAACAACCAATTCTTTTTTAAGTAGTCAATCATGTACTGTTAAAATCTTTCTTATCTAGTATACGGGCTAAAATATTTGGCATTAGATTCTACAAAAGAATACCTGGAAATCATTTATCCACATTGGATACTGTTTATGCATTTTCTTAGAACAAAAGAATAAGAACTTCAAGAAACATTATTAGTACAGCAGGGTTGAAGTTTTTTTTTACTACCATTTTGTTTTGGCTTTTCCTGTTTGGAATCTGCAATTTGGAAAAATGAAGAACAACATGTCCAACTTTCTTGGCATCTCCTTAGAATACAATTCAAATTCTTTCTTCAATAGCTGAACTTTGAGAATTCTACTTAGAAATGATATCAGTTTAAAAATATATTTAGTTGATATACTCTGTAATATTTTTGTAGTGAGCATTTCTATTTTGCAGGCCTTTGTGCTGTATACACACATATCAAATATCTATTCACATGTTGTCTATGTCTGTGTTTATAGTTTTTATCTATCTATCTATCTATCTATCTATCTATCTATCTGGGTAGAAAAGAGGATTGGTATATTGAATTCAAATTCCAAATGAGGCCACTGCATTTCTCCTAATACTTTTGGAAAAGGTATGAGTCTGTCTTCAGCTCCCTTGTTATGGATTAAATAGTAGTCTCTTATACTGATATTTCATAACAGTCCAGTATTTTTTTCTTCTTTCTAATGAAATTTTCCTGTTTCTTAATATTGTACTTAAAATTTGGAAACGTCTATTGCTATCCCAGTGCACCATTTAAGCTTGGGTGTGTGGATGGTGTAATAAACAATGACTTGGAATTGGATTAGTTAGCTGAATTCCAATTCCACTATTTATTAGATTGTTTATCTACAAAAATCATTTAATATTTACAACATTCAAAAGACTAATACAGTTAAAACTCATGCAATGCAATACTTATCATTTAGCAATTGATAAATAAATATGAAAGTTTTTTATTCATAAATTTATAAACAGCTAATAAATAAATGGAGTTTATTAGTTTTGTTGAAAATTCTAAAGAACAAAGAAAATATATAAATCTATTTTCATCACATTTTTAGGTTTTATTCCAATTCCAATCATCTGTTTAAACTGTCTTTTGAGACTGTGTTTTGTGGGCACAAAGGTTCACGTTTGCTAAAATTTTATACTTAAAATTGAAGCAAGAAAGATTTAGATTAAAATAAAAAAATGGTCATTTTATGAGTGAATTGGATAAAAAATTATAAATGAAATCATGAATTTTACAAAATTATTTTTGGATTTAGTCCTCACCCACTCTATCATAAGATTAAGATCTCCTCCCCCGTAACATCTTACTTACAACTTTCAACAGTAGAAATTTTCTAGAATTTACTTTCTAGAAGTTTCTGGTCTAGCAATTATCAAGTCCTAAGACTACCAGATTAAGGATGTACAGCTGTATTTACAAGTGATTATGCCCTAAATAGTCTTTCAAATTCATAGTAATAAATTAAACTTGTTGAATAGTTTTTATGCATCAGTTTGTAAATTTAAGTTTGATTACATTATATATAGTTTTTTTAAATCATAGCTTTTACCTACACATCCATGAACAATGTCCAAAAACATGTATCATGAAACTTGTTTCTTTAAAGATCCTTTCATTCAGTTAATTGCTGTACGTGATAGACATTTGGGTGATCATATTTCTTTCAAGACACGATTGACTTAGTAGAAGATTTTCCCACAGTAGGTTGTCATTACTTTCTGCAGCAGACTGGTTGCCAATAGAACCCAATCTGTCCTGCTATTCAACCCATAGCTGGACAAAGAAGAGATGGATTAACACCTTTCCCAGGGGTATTTGTGCATGAGTGAATGAAAGATCCATTAAAAAATATATAAAATGTCCAGTCATATTTTGCTTTTTAGTTTGTTTAATTTCCATTTGTTTGTAATTTTTACACTATTTACAATGTTCAGACTGTTACTTCACCCACCAGGGTAAATTGTTCTAGTTCCACTTGCCATGCTTCTTCCAAATTTCGGTATCAGTTATTTTCCTTTTAACTCAACTCTCCAGTTTTTTGTTCTCTTCTGCTATAGTCAGGTATTTAATTCACAACACTTTGGGTCAAGTCACTGGATTACCAACACTTTTAACCACTAGATCATATGTTCTCAATCTACCATAGTGGTGAAATAAAGAGCATGGTCTGAAATTTCAATCACCTGAAGAAGGTATACAATAGCCAAAACATTGTGAATATGGCAACAAAGTTCGAACATTGTAACTAGTGTAAATAATTACAATACCTCATCTCAGAAATACTGACAATTGTTTCTAATTTTATTAGTCATATTTTCATTGGTATCATTTTGTTTCCCAACTTATTATTCCATTCATTTTTATCATTAACCCAGAAGATTCCACTGCTATAATTAGGAGTTAGATAGTTAATTACAGTAGCTTGTTGTGTTTATTTTTGCTTACTACTACAACCAAAACCCAACATTCATAATAAAAGTAACTACTACTAATTTGCAGTGGTGGTGACATATGTTACCAATTGTTTCAAAATTTTTGTGTTACTGATAAGATGGATGAAGGTGGAATTCCAGTTTGTGAATGAAGAAAGTAACCTGGAGGATAGGGAGAGTCAGGAGGATGTAGCATTAATGCTTGCATCAGGTTAGTTGACTGAAGTCACTGATGAGGATGATGACAGCCAGCCTGCTTACCTGCAACTGATCTTTAGTGTTGCAAGTGGCATCCTTTTAAACAGTCATGGTGGATACATGACTCAGCATTTTTTGTCATGCTTTTGCTTTAGTGACAATTTTCATGATTGGTACATTTGAAATTGTATTTTATATTTGTGGGGGAATTTGTTTTGTGATGCTTAGAGTCGCAACTCAGACAGCAACTTTTTTTTACTTTCAGTTTTGCTTTCATAGCATTCATATCTGACCAACAGGTTTTGATGTGGAGTGGATCAGAAAGAGAATCTAATTTGAAGCAGAATATAACACATAGATTGCTGCAATAATAATTTGCAAAACTGTTTGAAAATTTTAGAATGCTTCAAATTTTTACTCAGTGTGTCTTTTGAGAATTTCTAGATACTGTCTTGCAATCAAACAGAACCTCATCAAGAAACAAATATTAAACTTCACTATATGTAATGTATTCTTTATTAAGATCAAAACTAATTTAATTAAATCATGAAATGACATTGGATGATGTTATGCATCATGTCAATCTTGTGACTGTGAATAAAAGTGAATGTTGAGATAAAATGTATCTTGTGCTTATCTACATCAACTCATGGTAGAGCTAACCCTAATTGCTAGTAGCTGCAGGCTCTATAATTTATTGAAATTTGATTGTCTCTATAAATAAATTCAAGGTAATTAACTCTACATTTACAAATACATCACATCTCTCATATCACCATATGAAAATTATAATGTTAACCATAGACAAATAAATTATTTACATGGTATATGTCATTAATATATGAACAATCACAATGGGAGACTACCCTCATATTCCTAGAATTGGTATTATTTTGCCATTATTAAATTTTTGTTCTGTATTTATTTATAATATAACTAATTCTTGTTACAATTCTGCCAGCTCCTGAGTGTGACATGGTTGAAGGCTCAACAGGGTTTGATGCAGTTGATTCTTCATGGTTAAATTCCTCAGATATGAGTGCTGATCTTTGGTTGTCATTCTATCTTTGGGTATATGTGTCATTTAAATCTTCTATATGCTTGTTGGATGGGCATTGTGGTATAATAGATATCAGCTTGGAATGAGAAATCAGAAAGCCAGGTTCAAATTCTACTCAAATTTGTTTCATTTACTTACACACAAATACCCTTGGGAAATTTATGAATCCATCTCTTCTCCCTCCAGCTATGGGTTGAATGGCAGAACAGATTAGGTTCTATAGCTTTGGTTTTTGACCAGTATACTGCAGAAAGTAATGGCAAGCTAATGCAGAAACATCTTCTGCCTAGTCAGTCATGTCTCGAAAGAGACATGATTGCCCAAGCATATATCACGTATGGCAATTAACTGACTGATATGTTTGTCATGATATGGTTGTGACAATCTTTGTTTTGTCACATTTATTAGTGGCAATTGCTGTTGTCCAAGTTTTGTTATCTAATTGTGCTCATATTTGATCATCTGACTTCAATGATGTGAATTCTTTTCCTGTATGCCAATTGCAATATTCCTGATGCTATTTTTGATGTTCAACATGTCTTTTCTGAACTATAGATGGATTTTCTGTATGTTTTTGTTTTTAATCATTTCACCCCAAGCATGGTGGAAATGTCACAAATATGCAGGGTGTTACAATGGGTGAAAGTGAGAAAATATTAAGGAAAGGCCAAAAGATGAACAGGATTCAAGAAGACAGAAGATGGCAACTGACATTGCATTCAAATCTTTGAAGATTGTTCTTATCAGGGAAACAAGTAAACAGAAGAAGGTTCCACAGGTAGAAAGTGCAAGAAATGAAACCTTTGAAGTAGAAGTGGCAGTTACATTTAGCTATTTCAACAGTAAACTGGTGGGACCTAGATGCCAATCTAGTTGCTAGCTTAAATTCATGTAGTTAGGACACCAGGAAAAAAAGCTTGTCAGAACAGTTGCCATGAAAATATATGTAGAAAAGATAGAGGGAAGCCACATCACACTGGTGTGAAACTGAGTGAAGTTGAGGGTTAGAGTAGGTGGAGTACCAGGAAAAAAAGTTTGTGAGAGCAGTTGCCATGAAAAGTTTTTAGTAAAGATAGAGTGAAGCCACAACATGTTGGTGTGAAAGTGAATGAAGTTGAGGGATAGAGTAAACGATGCAATGTGGGCAATAATGCTCTTAAACAAAGGTTCATGAGTTGTGCATAGGATTTTCCAACATTGTCAATTGGTGTATTCTCAGTTCTATCAAAGCTAAGGATCTTTCTCTTCCTTTCTGTGGTCCTGGGCATGACAGTAAACTGCATCCGGCAGCAAGGCCTCTGATTGAGAGGTTATGAGGAGCTTGGAACCACCTCTTAATTGCTGTTGTACCCAGGTCCACCCTAACCCGGAGTGGTAGCACCTGTTAGGGTCCCAACTATGGGCAAATAGTTAACCCCCAAACTGAGGTCAAAACATTATGAAAGTATAAAAATAGACTTTTATATGAATATATACATAAAAATAGACTTTTATAGGAAAAATAATTTTTGAAGAAAAAATATTGCCAACAATACATTTTTGAAAAAAAATTATTACCATAACACATTTTTGAAGGGAAACAAATTATTCTCAGCAAAACATTTTTGAATGCAAAACTAGAAGAACTTTTCAGTTTTCTAAAATGTAAAAGAATAAAAACAAAAAAGTTTCATTAAAATCTGACTCAATCAACCTTTTCACTATAAC
Source organism: Ascarosepion bandense (assembly GCA_037127315.1). Lineage (NCBI taxonomy): Eukaryota > Metazoa > Mollusca > Cephalopoda > Sepiida > Sepiidae > Ascarosepion > Ascarosepion bandense. The sequence continues at coordinate 1,494,856 of JBBBDQ010000504.1, read as the reverse complement.
CAAACATTTAAAAGAATACCTTAAAACCCCACTTTTTTGGCATTAAATAACCCACAGAGGTTGATATGCCGTTAAACAAAACTCAAACTCTTCCTTTCTGCAACAATAGTAGTAATAGGAGCAGCAGCAGTATTATTTATCACCCCAGCTCACAGCTTTCTTGCCTGAGGTGATCCCTTTTCCAAGATCTCTACCTTTACACACATGTGACTGTCAATCCATTCTGACTTTGAAGTCCCATTTTATATAGCAAACAGGTAGTTCCAACTAGAGCAAAAACCAACTCTTTTGAGAGCAGATACTTTTTATTCCTATTGGTTAAAAACTTGAGAATCACTATCCAATTAAATGAAACTTGTTTGTAATAAAATTTGGTGGGTTTCTAGTAATATCAAAGTAGATTCTCATTTTGTAAATCTTTGCCAGAAAATGTTAATTTATGCATTTTTGTTTGCTTTTTTTAGTCTGGCTTCATTTTGGTGATTTCTTTAAAAAAAAGAAACAGTGTTAATAACATTCTAATTTTCTTAATTAGTTTTTATAAAATTTAATTTTTTTTTTAAATAATTAATTTTTTACACATTCCAATATTTTCTTAATTTTTCAAATAATTTTAATATTATCTTTTTTATAAAAAATAATTTGTATATTCTTTTCTGGAACTCTGGTACATACAATGATCTTCTGAAAGAGAGCTTTATTTATTGTTTCAGTTATGCATGTGAGCAGTCTTATCATGGCTAGATATGCTGAATTCAAATTCACTTAGCTGCATTCCTTTTTGTATTGATGGCCTTGGGAAGGCCATGAAGCCATCTTTTATCCCTACAGCCATGGGTTAAATATAAGGGCTGGGCTCTTTAACCTTGGATGGTAGCCAGTCTAGGAGAAGGATAATTGTGAATTCAAAATTTTGAATGGTAATTCACAGAGAATAAAGAAAAGTAATCTGTGGATAGCTATGCACACCTACAATCTGAAATGATATGGCACTGAAAAAAAAATGGCTTACAATAGTATTTTTATCATACATATTGGTAGACGTATCATAATTAGCATGGGACAGTTTTCAAGTTTTATTATAAGTTTAGTTTTCTTTTATAATCAAGTGTTTTCATGAATTAACACACCTTAACATGTTGGCTCCCACATAACCCACCAGAGTGTCATGGTGGTAAGCCTGCAAAGCCCACACAACCCTTCAGTGGGTTGTTTTCCGATTTCTTTTCCATGAGGATTATTGGGAGTGGGATGCTATGATTGATCACTAATGAGATAATGATACAACAGAACCACATTTTTTCCAGAAAAATTTAAATATTTTTTATTTTTTTCTCTTTTATTTCATTTTCTGTTTAGAATTTCTACTGTTGTTTTGGGGGTTATTTTTTTTATTTTTACATATACAGAGCTGTACCAAGCATTTGTGTTGGTCCTGTGTAACTTTGAGCTGTAAAATGAAGTTAGGTGCTGAATGACACACTAGTGGGTTGTGGGTAATAAATACTACTTATTATATCCTTGCCTCATTCATAAAACAATGTTAAATCAAAATTGATTGATTAATTAAGATATAGTGCTAAGACTCTGGGACAAGGGAAATGAGTCTTGGATGGCGACATGTTAAAAGACAAGGGATGACACCCATGCCAAAAAGCAAATGCTGATACCTTCTATCACTGGGATAATCTCAGCTAAACTGGGACATGGACATCCTACATGGGTTAATAATCAGCAAGCTTATTTTGCAAACTATTATCCCTAAATAGTGAGTTTGGTCTATTCTGACTGTTGTCTACTTAAATAATTATTATACATATATAATTAGAAACACCTTGAGGAAAATGCATAAAACTCTACTTTTACTAATTCAACATGGACTGTATTTATGAATTAAGGTAAAAGCAAAAAGCAAAAAAAATTATTCCAATGTTATTATTTCTTTGATAGAAGGATTAATTCATATTTAGAAATAAAACAATCAGAAAGTAGTTTCTTTTTTTTTAAATAAAAATCATTATTTATTTATTTATAGTTGTTAGTTTTTATGGTAACTGTTATTTAATGGAATAGTCTGACTCTAGAAATTGTTAAACTCAATTGGACTATACCACTATAATTAGCTTTCTTGTGCTGGCCAGTTTTGCAACAGTGGCTGATTGTTGTACTGCTCATCAAGGTTGGTCCAAATTATTTTATAGAATTCCTCTGTCAAGACTGCTAATATATATATATATATATATATATATATATTTGACTTCTAAATATTTCTGGGAATTATAACTGTTGGCACAATACCTTATAAATTAGGAATTGCTCATAATTTACTGAAAGGGTTATTTTAAATTTGATATTCTGCAAAACTTGGCCTTACTCTTTAAGTGAAAATTTCTGAAACATTTGCTAATGTGATTCAACAATTAAATTCTTCCCATAAATTCACTGTAGTTTATATTGTAATTTGTTAAACTGTATTTAATTACTATGTAACCTCTCAAAATGGAAGAACTGGTTAACTTGGCTTGCAAATAGGACATCTTCATTTTTACTTCAAGTCTCTTGAAGGCACTTAATTAACTGTGTTGACTTAAAAACTTGCTTTACAGATGGTGCAACTTGGTTTGATAGCTACTTATATGGGTGTTTGGGGGGGTAACTTTTTTTCTTTTTGTTCATCTGACCTGACTTCCCTAAAATCAAAATGATTTCTTTTTCTCAAAGGTAAAAGGCACCCTTCAGAATTCTCTTGTACACTAATCTAAATCTTCTATTTCCTTGACTTCAAATAAGCAATGCTGTAGACTAGTGATAAATCTTCCCCCACCCAATCTATATCTACTCTTATGCAGCATGTGAAGACTCAAAACAGAAAAATTTACTTCTTATTGAGAGCTGTTGAATATATTCAAGAAACTTTTAATATTTGCAGAAATTTTGCTATATATTTCCTGCACGCTCTGAGAATTCTACTCTATGAAGATCAAGCAACAAGTTCTAATGTTCAAAATGCATTCTTTGATTAGCAACAGTCTTTTGCTATGCTCTTTTTACTTCTGTTCTGATCTCTACAAGAAATTTCAAGTCAAATAGGTTGCCATATTGGATGCAACTATCTTATTTCTCTAGTGTGCCAAAAGCTATAATAGCTTTTGGCACACTAGCTCCTTAAGTAAAACTTAAAATTGGTATTTATCCTTTCCAACCTTACTCTATTAAAAATAGTACTATAAATTGCCATAAACACAATCTGTATACATATTAGTTTGCAAGGAAAACCTAATTTCTAAGGATTAGTACTTAGTAACTTTGCTAACCTATAAAAACATACTAAATATGTAAACTAATCTTTGAGGTTTTACAACCCCCCCCCCTCACTTTTTGACTCTGGACATTTATTAATGGTGACTGCTTCTGTATTTGCCAGACTTCTCATCTGGTATTTTTAGCATGCTCTTGAATTTGAGTGTTGTTGCTAGTGTATATTAAATTTGTTAAAAGAACATTGTATATTCTTCTCATAAGTCTTTTCCACTCCAGGAAAAACTCCCACTTCTTGGCCTTTCATGTACCATACAAAGCTTACTTAATTTGTGCTGGTACTACAACTTCACTAATAAACAGTAAACAGCACTCTGTATGTTTAGTGTACTACCCTCTTGAATGGATGTGAACACTTTCTTATATCTAATGCAAGTTTTCTAGTACTTGCAAAGTAAACAGCACTTAATCTCTTTGCATATGAGATTACTCCATTTGCCTCTGTGTGTGTGTGTATATATATATATATCATAGAGAAATATTGGTATTTTGGTGTTTAGTAAGGTAAGCAAGCATACCTTCTGGTAAAAGGAACATCAGATGAATGAGTGAATAAGCCTAGTTACTAGTAGGACAGATGAAAACTAGTAGCTTGCAGATAGTATCCAGTCAAAGTAAAATAACTTACTTTTTGAAATAGATAACTAATAAAAAAAACTGTTTTACATCTTCCTCCTTCTAGCCACCCCCTTCACTTGAGTCTGGTGGGTGGCACACACAATCAAGGAGTTGATCTTGTGCATCACCAAACCTCTGTACACCGCTGGTCTTGCCCATCCCTTATTTTTGGCCTTGCGCCACTTCTGGTGTATTTGTATCCCTAATAAGTATTTTTACTCTATTTGTCTGCCAAAGAACTTCTAAAAATTCAGATGGTGCTGCCAAAGCAGATTGTTTTGTGTCTCTTCAGGACATAGGAAGATGTGGAAGGCTAAGATCACCTCTCTCTCGTAGCTCTTAACACACTTTCTCTTCTTACCTGCTTCCAAACCCTGCTCTGCCGTCCATTTGCTCAGCTTATAAGAAGAGTAAAAATATCTCCGTTCTCTTCTTCCAATAGGATTCCTTAGAGGGGACTTGTTTCCCTTTGCTAGACCTCTTGGTCACCAACAAAACTAATTTCACCTTATACATAGTACACTGCATACATTTCCCTAAGCTTCATGCAAGCACATCTAATTATTCTATCAAACAAATGGAACTTCTCAACCTTTTCACAATCTTTTATAGGAACTTTATACATGTTGGTAAGAAAAAGGTCATCTCTAAATGCATCTTCATTTGCCCTTTTTACATTTTCATACTCAAGCAGTGAAATGTTAATTGTATGTTCATACTTCCTCTTTTATTTGAGGAAACGGTGTCCACATTAAGCAATCAACAAAGAACATCTTTCAACATTAGTACATACTACTTCTGTAGTTTTCTCTTCATTCTATATACTTCTCTTAATATCTCTTCATAGCTATGTTGAAATAAAATTGAATAATGGCACATACTTCAGATTTTTTAAGGCTTTAATCTTGTAACTTGTGCAGAGAAAACACTAAGAGGCTCTTCTAAAACAGGGACTGCATATAAATTAATTTATTCCTGAATTATACACTTTCAGGCACAAACTTACCTTAAACTGAGTAGTCTTTTTATCATTATTTTGATACAAATTATTGAACATGTCTTGAAACTTCCACATTTTTTTTTCTTCTTGGATGAAGGTAATTTTATGCCCGAAAATGTTTTCTGGAAGTTCACATCAAACAGTGAAGAAGAGAAAGATCCCTGGCATAAGTGTCTACCATGACTGTAAGTAAAATATGGTCAGTGCCTAGTTAATGTTTATAATCTAGAATATTTTAGGGTTTATATATCTAAAACTCTTGATGGATTAATGTTTTTTATTTTTTTTTTTAATCCATCTAGAACTTTTGTACAAGTAAACTCCCCCACCCCAGAAAACTCTTGTTTGCCTTACATCAGCATGGCTGATTCTAACCCCCAGGAGAGTGAACTGTTGAGCCTTTTCTGGTTAACATTTTCAGCAGACATGAAAAGACTACATTGAATCCATTGCTAAGTCAACTGCTAGGAAATTTGATTCACTGTGTTGTACTAGACAACCTTTCTTTCCAGAATTTCTTGTATACTGGTGCTCCTGTTTAGATCTTGATAAAATATAAAGAATCAGCAATATTATTGATCCTGACCTGGTATCTCGGCTTTTGTCACTTTCCTACCACTGTAAAATTGCTTCCCAGTGCCTTTTTTACATAGGGATTGTTCCGATGAGCTCTTTGCTATAGTACCTAGATTTATAAATGTAAGTGCAGTACCAGATTGGTAACAAGTTCTTATGATTTTACAGTTGAATAGATTAGATTTAACCATAAAGTTGATGCTAAGTTTTTCTGACACTTGTGAAACTCTTTTTGCTCTGTTTTCTGGCCAACTTTAATGTTCAAAAGTCTAAATGCAATGTCAATCATTATCTACTACTATGCATTATATATAATTCTCATTTTGTTTTGAATCCTGTTACTTTACTTGATAAATCTAATTAAATCTAATTTAAGCTGGACGGGCATGGGAAAAAGTAGACTAATTATGCTTGACCCACTACAAAAAAAAATCCATTTTCTTTTATTCATGCAGTTTGCAAATGTCTGATTAAATAGTATCAAAACGGATACCAGTTTGTAATAAAACAGCTGTTTAGGTTTCTTGTTCCCCCTCTTGTAAATTTTTTGAAAACTGGATATGGGTAGAAGCACTAAGATACATTGAGGATGTTTTCACGATTCTTTCAAAAAGATGGAAGATAATGTATTAAGAACAAAGGTTTCTCTTGTAGAATATTATAAATTAGTAAAGATCCCAACATTCACTCCTAGTTTTAAAATGTCTTAATATTCCAATAATGTGATATGTCAGGTATTTTCTGAATAAATGGTATTCATTTATCACAAAAAATTCTAGTACACAAATCTTGGATTTTTTTGTGTGTGTGTGTATATATATATATATATATATATTAGATTGGTGCAAAAATAATGTTTTTTTGACGTTCAACTTCAAAAGATCATAACTCCTTTTATAATAAACTTTATTAATCGAAATAAGAACCATTGACACATTTTTGTCAACGAGAAACAAGTTTATTTATCCCATTAGCATAGAAATCTGGAGTTTTGGAAGCGATGAAGTCATTGAAGGCCGATTCGGCATCATCTCGGCTTTTGAAGCATTTTTGCGCAGGAAGTTGTCGAGATACTTGAAAAAGTGATAATCGGTGGGTGAGAGGTCCGGTGAATATGGCGGATGAGGCAGTCGCGTAGCCCAATTCGTTCAGCTTCTGCAGGGTCAGTTGAGCAACATGCGGGCGAGCGTTGTCATGTAAGAGAATTGGTCCCTTCATATTGACCAATCTCGGGTGCATACGTTGGAACTTCTGGTGCATTTCGTCAATTTGTCGGCAGTACTTCTCTCGTTTTGCCCGGATTCAAGAAGCTGTGATGGATGAGACCGGCTGCAGACCACCAAACAGTCACCATAACCTTTTTTTTAGTGCAATTTCGGCTTTGGGAAGTGTTGTGGAGCTTCTCTGGCATCCAACCACTGTGCCGAACATCGCCAGTTGTCGTAGAGGATCCACTTCTCATCACACGTCACAATCTGCCCGAGAAATGGGTCATTTTCGTTGCGCAGAAGGAGCCTAGAAGACACCTCAAAACGACAATTTTTTTATCATTCAATTCATGCGGCACCCATTTATCCAATTTTTTTGACTTCCCTATTTGCTTTAAATGGCGAACGACTGTTGAGTGGTCGACCTCAAGTTCAACAGCAACTTCTTGTGTGGTTTTGCAAGGATCGGCTTGAATTAAGGCTTTCAGATGTTTGTTATCAACCTCGGCCGGCCGGCCGCGACCATCTTCATCTTTGAGGCTCTCGTCACCATTGCGAAATTTCTTGAACCACCGTTGTGCCACACGTTCGTTAGTGGTTCCTGGGCCAAATGCATCATTGATATCACGAGCTGTCTCAGCAGCTTTTCGGCCTAGTTTCAACTGGAACAAGAAAATCGTGCGGATTTTAATTTTGTCCATGCTATCAAAAAGCCTGCAAAAAAAATGAATGAAGAGATTGAGAACAGTAACGAATAACACAATTCGATAGAGCAAAAAACACGCTTCAAAATTATATATAACATGGCTATATATATATATATATATATATATATATATATATATATATCTAACTTTATATCATTTTAATATTCCATTGGTTCTTTTCAGATTAATGAACATAGATAGAAAATGACGATCAGTATAAACAAATTTAAATCAAGGTAAAATATTAAGTCTATAAGAGTCTGAAAAAAACTTGCAAATAAGTTTATTTAAACTAGTAGTCTTAAAATGAGATCTTCCTTTTTATTTTAGTGAATTGTCCAGTCTGGTCTTTCCACACATTCTAAATATTTTTCAAATACCTACTTCTGATCAAACTTGTTCAACTTATATTAAATTTTTAGTATTTTATTTCTTCATGTAAGTGCTAAATTGAAAAACTTTACTGAAAACTTTCATATCTTTATACAGGGTGCGATGGGTAAATTGTCGCAATTTTATATTGGGCTGTCTGGATAGTCCATGCCCCTTTTTTTTTTCTCTTAATGAAATTAAAACAAAATTGTCACTAAATATGAACCATTTTGTTGCACAACATTTCTTGATTTTATTTTATTTTTTTATTTTTTCCCAGAATTTCAGGTTTCTTGGCAAAAAATTCATTTTATGTTTTTACGTCATTTAAAGAATTAGTTTTTACCATGAAATTTATTTTGCAAGAACTTGAATAAATGAAAATCTGGAGGAATGTCTGATAAATATAGCAGCCAAGCTGCAACAATATTTTTTTTCTTTTTTTTTTCTAAGTTGCCAAAGAAATGCAAGGTCTGGGATTATCCTGATAGAAAAACAAAACCTTTCCTGTTCACCAATTCTGGGTAATTTTCTTGACTTTTTAATTCATCCAGTTGCAGTACTTTTTAGAATCAATTGACTGGTTATTTGGCAGAAGCTCATAGTACAGGCATCATTTCCAATCCTACCAGATGCATTGCCTGACTTTCTTAGGATGAAGCCCTGCTTTTGGGGGGTGACTAATAGCGGCTACTGTTACTTACCCCAGGATCTTTTTCATTTTACATTGTTGTAAATGGTCCATTTTTATCACCATACATGTCTTGCTTCAAAGAGTGCAATTTCATTGTGTTAATTCAGCAAATCACAAATCAATACGCAATCCAAAAGATTCTTTTCACTCAGCTCATGCACTACCCAAACATCGTAGCGAGTTGAGTAACAGTTTTTACTAAGTGCTCATGGATTGTGGATTTTAATAAATTTAGTGTTGCTGCCAATTCCTGCAATGTCTAATGTGGGTTATTCTCTATCAATGCCTTGATATGGCTATCTGTAATGGTGGAAGGTCTGCTTGAACATTTTTCATTAATAAGGATACTATTACCGACTCTAAACTTAACAAACCACTTCCATACAGTTCTGTCAGCTAAAGCACCTTCACTGTACACATATATCTTTTGTTTGTAAGCTATTTTTATTTGAAGGTAAGATTTTTAAAAAAAAGTGTCTAAAATGCACTTTTCATAATCTTCCATTTTCATAGGTATGCAAAATTGATATCAATTAATTTCAAACTTTAATTAGAAATGTAAGCGTCTGTCAAACTTGACATGTTTTAATGTTAAACATTAAACAACTAAAAATTGACATGAACTTCTTGGATGATTAGATATATATTTTTATACTATACAGTATAATAGGGTCAGTTGGGCACAGAAAAAACACCATGATGCATTTCACTTTATCAGAAATTTGGAAATGGCATGTTGTTGTAGTGCTTGACATTGTGCCAGGAGCTCTAATACAAACATTTCAGTGTTTGGGTGTCAATCTGAGGACAGTGCAGTGGATTTGGAAAGAGTTGGATGATATATCAACATCATGGTATTTGGAGTGATCACAATGTTATTTCGCCATTCATCTTCTCACAGGGCCTAAGATTCAACATGGAGGTCTACCTCCAAGTTCTTTGAGTTAGTGCTGCTCAAAGACCCTATGTCTAGCAACAAGACTTAATAATCCCACACAGGCAAGATGATCCTGTAATGGCTGTCAGGCAATTTCTGCAACCATATTACCCACTTACATCTGACCACATAACTCCCCAGACTGCAATTCCATTGATTGTGTGTGGTGCAGTTGAGCAACAAAACTCCTTGCAATGCCAAAGATAAACTTAAAGGCAAGGATTATGGCAGCATTCATCAACTTAAACAAAGAGACCACCTGGAAGAGTTACCAGAGATTTTGAAGTTGTCTGGAGGCTGTGGTTGAAGCCAATGGCAGTTTTATTGAATAGATTTACTATTGAAATATTATGATACTTTGTTTCTTTTGGGTAAATATATCTGAAATGAGATGTCAGTGTTAATTTAATCTTTGTGTAATTTAGGCAATAATAATTGTAGTGTATACAAATAAAAAATAACCCTCTTTTCTTGACTGTTTTCAAATTCATGAGCCTGTACAAAAATGTAATCAATAAAAAAAAAAAAAGATTGACTCTGGGCTGAAAAATAGCCAAGGCAGTTTAGCAAGCCCATGTGAAAATTTAGTTTGGCCAATGACAAGGGAGCAGCTTGTAAACTAAGAAAAAGTAATGAGCCAGTGTGAAATCACTTGATATAAATAGGCAGAGAAAGTTGAATCAAGCAGGAAAGAGAAAGGCAGTCTCCTGTCAAATTATATGCTGAAACATTACCAGCCTCTAATGAGTTAGGAATGTCAAAATTCTATTCAACTCCTAAGCCAACTACTTTTTTTTTTTTTTTTAAATATCTTTTTTTTAAATATCTTTTATTCATTTTGAATATTACTTTGTGTCCAATGGTTTAATATGAAAAATTTCTCTTGACAATTCATCAAAACTACCAAACTTTTTGTTTGATTTACTTGTCCTGAAACAAGCTACGGAAATTTCAAATGTATAAATTTATAAATAAGTTCCATGTCCTTTTTCGTTAAAAATGTTTTTCGTCATTATCCCTACATGCTTCAAATTCATCCATCACACCCTGTATAAGTGCAGGACATTCATTTTCTTTTGAGTTTTATTCACTGAGCGAATGTAAATGTCATTTAAATAAAGGCCTTAATTTTGGATTTTAAACTTTTTATTCTCTGTAGTATCTAATTCAGATTTTTTTTCTGGTCATCTGTGCAAAGTCTTGTGTAAAGTTAAACAAAAAAAACTTGTATGTCTTAGAGTTCAAACAAGTTCTATCTTGTCCTAAAAAAAAAAAAAAAAAAAAAAAAAAATGGAAATATTTCCTAGATATTTAGTCACTAACCAGTTTTCAGAGTTGCTCTCTATACTGTAACTGTATCCATAAGATGCTTTTTGTAAGCACAGCTTAGATGTGGCACAGGACTGAAAGTATAGAGAAGCAAGTGAGGGTCAAACTCACTACACAATTGTAATGATTCTTGCAAGACACTTGCTAACCATTGAGGTGTCCAAACTGTATCCATAAGGTCTGAGACAGTTTAAAAAAGTTCTTCTTTTTTTTTCTATAAAAACTTTTGACTCTTCAAAGATTAGTTTTGACTCGTGCAAAATCTATAAGGAATTAACAATTTGATGCTTACTAAGTTCTATTGAACAGGTGAAGAGGCTCATCCCTTGTTCCCTGTTTAGGATGTGGTTTCTGGCTTTCTCTTTTCCATTCTTTTTACCCTTACGTAGCCCCCTGCGCATCAGTGGCGTTATCGCCTTGCTTGGGGTGATATGATTAAAAAAGTTTTCTGAAAACTTGGGTTATTAACTTCTAGCCACTCCTTTTCAACAGTAACTTTAGCAATTTAAAAGAATCATGTTGTATTGTGCATAATCCTTTCTGATTGTTCAATGTTGTTAAGGTAAACATAAACATGATACAGTTCTCAACTTTATTTTAGGTCCATAGTAAATTTATATGGTCATGAGTTCATAATTTCAATGATATTGGCACTTCCCTTACCTGCTTTAACACCTTCTCACCATTGTAAAAGATAGCTCTTTTATTCTTTGAATAGAAATGTGTATGTGATAATGTTTGTTTATTATTTGATAAGCTGTTGACTTGGTGCTAATTGTCGTCACTTGTAGCTTAAAGTATTTCCTCTCATTAGGTAAAGACCAAAATCCTGTCATTTTCCTTCAATAGTCAGAATACACTTTACTTTCTATCTACTGTGACTTGACTTGACCTTTTCTATCTTTTTTTCCAATCTCTGATCCTGATTATTCAGTAGTATAGCAGTTTGTTCCTCCACCCCCCAAAAAAATTCTGGTTGAAAATTATACTTTTTTTTTCTTCTCCCTCTAAGGTTGATTAAAGTAGGGAAATCTTTTTTTCTAAGACCAATTGAAGGTTTGAGACATCTTTTTGTTTTGATTTCTGTAAAGTGTCTGTTGGTGAGAGGAATCATGAGTAAATTTAAAAAGTACTTCAATCGGAAATTTCTATTTTTTTTTTTGTTTGAAATTTCACCAGTCTACCATGTGTAAACGAGGAATCAAGACTTCATCATACAGACTATTTTTTTTTTTTTTTTAAGACACCAATTCGTTTGACCATGTTCTCTATGTAAGCACTCAATCGCCGATACTGAGTATCTCCCCCCCCCCCTAGCAAATTCTCTTATATATATATATATATATATATATATATATATATATTAAAAAATAAATCTTTGTTTAAACAAAAAAAAAAAACCCAAAAAAACCGGTAAAGCAAGTGTTAATTGAGTGGTATTTTAATTCATATCTTTTCCACTGTTAGTGTTATTCTCTATTTGAAAATCTTTGGTTGCTATTCAGAAATATTTTCTATGTAAAAATTTAAATCCGATTGTATTGTACTCGTTAGATATATCCTGGTCCGCTGACATTCGTATTCAATGCCTAGTTCTCTCTTTCTACCTCTTTCCCTTACCAAGTCAGGGTAGTGGAGAAGGTGCACTATTAATAGTAAGCATTCGTCTTGCTATAAAAACCAAATAGCCTGCCTTCGTTTCACATTCATTCAGTGGCTTCACTCCTATAACATCATTGGCAAACACTCTGACGGATTTCTTAAGGAAGGAGCCTTTAAAAAATACTAAGATTTGTGAAGGAGACTTTTTTTTTTCTAATGTCACGAATTTTTGCTTGTTTACGACCGACCGACGGTAAGAGGACCATTTATTATACTTTCTTAATTCAATTTCTTAAAAATAGTCTGTATTTTTAAGAATATGAAAGGAAACAAGTTTTCTTCTTCAACCAACATTGATTGGAGTTACCTAGAGGAATGGAAGAATTTTTTTTTTTTTTGTAATATAACTAAATTAAAAAAAAAAACTTCCTTAGTTAATAAAAAGCTGAAGTAAGTTATTATGGTTATTGTAAAATACAGAAGACAAATCTACCATAAAAATTGAACAGGTAACCAAAAACTGCTACTTTCTCTTCCATTTGTGAAAGTGGCTTCGTGTGGCAGCATTTGGTTTTTTACTCTTTAATTTTGCTGATGACGAAAAATGCTTCCTCGTCAAACTGCAGTTTGTTTTTGATTTGTTGCATTGAAATCTTGCTATAAAAAAAACAAACAAACAAACTTGGCAACGAAACTTGATAATTGGTTCTTTAAGGTAAAAAAAAAAAAAACCCTACTTGTCAAGTAGGTAGCAGTTTCTTTTTTTCTTTGTGTATATAAGTGTAATAATGGCAAAGGTATCTACTTGTGGCTATGAACACACTACGTTTGTCGGCGACTACTAAAAAAGAGCTGTTTCTCGCACCTATGAGCTCTAATTACAACTCGTAACTAACAATACATGTTCACACTGAAAGTACCACTTCTCAAAAACTGGGTTTGTCGAGAGCGATGTTCCGTTTATGTGGGACGGGAGGCGGGGATATCATCCTGTTATATAAAAAACAGTAAAACACACATACATGTTTTTCTTTTTCCTCTACACTTTAACTTAGCCTCTCATCCATATATCAGCTGATTTGAATGTTTGTTTTTTTAATGTATAAATATAATCTCAAATTTTATACCGTCATCAAATTAACTTGCAAATTTAAAATTTTATACTTAATTTAATTAGTTACCAGGTTCAACTGTTTTAGTTTTGGCTTTCAATAGACTAAGTGACTATTATAGACCTACATGCATTTCATCTTTCTCATTGGTTTCTATTACAAAAAATACTTGTCACTAGGAGACATTTTTCCTAAACCAATAATTCATTTCTTGCAGTAATAACATTATGATCATACACATGTATATTCGGATTTTTATTTCTTTGACACTTTTTGTATTCGTGCAGTTTTTCTTTACTTGGAATTCCAGTTTTCGTAACTTTTAATCATTTTTCCTTGTAGCAGTCAATAATACAAAAATGAAGGCTGTGGTGATTGAATGTCACTGTCACTGTCATTGAAATGTCCTATTTAATTTTCGTGTTCGTTTTCTCTCAAAACTTGAAAAAAAGTGCCTTATCCACCATGAATAAAACCTTGTTTTTTCTTAATTCAAATATTTTCCAAGTGATTATTAAACATTTATATCTACTCTAAATTTTAAAATAATAAAAATTGATGACTTGTTTGTTCCATGTTCGTAACTGATGACACATACACACTTAAAGTTAAACCACTTTGAGATTTTATACCTTCCTAGGAGTCGATTTCCAGATTTATTTCAGAAAATAAAAATAAAAATCTTTATTTTGAACAAGGAAATGCTACTCCACCATTTTTGCGTGTGTATTTTGTATTTATTTATTATAAATACACAGCAACGTTAAGTTATCTCCCTTGTTTATTGCAAGGAGCCATGTTTGATCAATATAGGCCTAGTTTTAATTATGAAATTAAAAGCTGTATGTATTTAATTTTAATTAGAAAGAAATTTGCCTAACATGGCTCTTACATTTAAAATAAATTAATGTTAGAATTTCTTGATGCCTATTTTTGCGTGTATACATAATCACCCTTACTGTCGATAGAAAATACCCATCTTCTCAGAATGGATTGATTGAATTGATTGAAAATTATTTTTTGCGAAAGCAATTTAAAAAAAAAAATTGATTGCTAACTGCTCTTAACGTATGACTAATAATTTAAAGACGACTATAGAAGCATTTAGTAGTGTTCGTTTTTCCTACTACTTGATTTTTTTTTTTTGTATTTTTAGAGACTTAAAACTTAACAATTAAATTTTAGATTCTGAATGGTGGAAATTACAGTTGTAAAACTAGTTTCCACCATAAAATACATCCGACAAGAAACTGTAAAAGTACTAAATTATTTCATTTGTACGTGTTTCGTGTTAAGTCAGATTCATTTATTTTTGCAATGTTATTGTTATCTACCAAGAAAAGCTAAAACTCTGGAAAAAGACAAAGTAATATCAAATTTTACAAGCATTTCCCCATCTAGGCTGTATAGTTTCGTTCTGTACGCACAGTTACGTCAATTTCCAGTGTTTTGTTACTGAGCCAAGATCTATTACTGAAATTGGCATTTATACAAAAACTTATGACACCCCCCCTTAAACTAAGGGATTACATTTTTTTCTTCCGAGCTGCTTGATTCTGAAAAACCTTTCCAAAAATGTAAAAACGACTTTGAATCCTGTAAGCGCAAAAAGTTGCATATTCTTTGAAACCTGGTCTTTTTTGGTTGAATAAAATAACTGAAATAAATCATTAAATCACTTTTATTTTTATAGTAATCTTTCTTTGCGGTAGTGTAGAATGCCTACTGAACTAGTAATAAGTTAAACGTATTAAAAATCCTTGCTTAAATTCGGTTTAAAACTGGTTTTGACAATTATTTGCATCGATATGTCTTTTTGTTTTTTACTCTTGTCATTTGAAAAGCGCACAGGTGTTTATGGAAATACTATATTGCACAGTTTAAAACAGTTGGTCAGTATAGTAACTCAGTGCACATCAACTTTTTGATTAATTGAAAAATCGGATTTTTTTCTCGGGGTGGGGGGTATCAATTCATCCTAAGCAAGGCAATAATGCTACTAAGGCACTAAGAGCTACTGGAAGTGAAAGAGGAAAACTTTAAGGAACCGAAAAGTTTATCCTAAGCGTGGAAACAGTAAAAAAAAACTATCAAAGCTGGTAACTCTGAAGCTTAAAAAGCTCTTCAGATGTAAACATGGCAGTCTCCTAGACTGCCTGCCAACCAAGATTTTACAATTTTAACTGGAAGAAATTGATTTATTTTGAATCTAGAACTTTGAATCTTTTCTGCGTTTCTGAAGAAATCCGTTGGCAACGAAATAGATAAATTAGCTAGATTCTTCCGACACAGACTTCAAAAACAAAATACTTACCAAAAAAGATGGCAAGTGATGTGGTATTCAAAACCTAACTATATACAATTTTCAAACTAATATAGGATACTGGCTCCTAGATCTCGGAATTTGAATAAAAATTCCGAATAGGACGTATACATATCAGATCTACTCACCCCCCCCCCCCACCCCGCCATCATGCAACAGATCTTCGTAAAGATCCCACCTAAAAATAACAATGCAAACTTCCAACAAACTGAATACAAAACAACTTGTATTAGGAACCTAATAACTGATTAAAAAGTTACACCAACCAACCTGTACTGAAAATGATCACTTATCCACATATAACACACCCCACCAAAAAAAAGATAACTGTTCAAAATGTTTGCTTGTTCGGCTGTGAAGTAGAAAATAAACAAAACTGTCTTTTTACTCTTATACTTGTCATGAATTTTGGATTAACATTTTCAAACTAGCATGTATAAATTATTTTATTTTAATTTTTTATGTATAGTCTTGTTCATTTATGTAATTTCTTTTCATAGCTGTAGGGTTTTTTATCGTCTCTCTCTTCCTCAGACTTAAAATTCTTGAGTTTGATTTCTAAAAGGTCATTTACTCTTGGGATAGTTCTGCCATGACTGCTGGTTATTTGCTCGTCTGTAATATTCAGTTGCTTTAATAACAAATTAGAGATGGTAGTAAATTCAATATAATTCTCATTTCTACTTTAACATCTAGAGCTGCTGCTATGCCCAGACTTCCTGCAATTTAGCAGTTTTGGTAAATGCCTTGAGCTTGAACTGATACTATCATGTCAGTTCATGGTCAAGGAGGAGTGAATGAAATACATCATCTTTATCCGAGGAGAGGAAGACAACTTATTTTCAATTATTAAAAAAAAAAAATATATATATATATATATATATATATATATATATATAAAGGTGGATATAAAAGCTCATGATTGTTACAACTTAAAAATTTCTATATGAACACTAAGTGAATGCCTTTTCATTTTAGAAATAAACCTGAAGAATTAAACTTTGTCTAGAAATCTTTTACATTTGTGAACTTTTAGAATGAAACTAGGTACATAAAGCAAATCTATTGGAGTTGTAAGTATGTGTTCATATATTCATGCATTGAGATGTTTTGTTCATTATGTAATTCATCAGTTAAAATTCTAATTTTTTCACTCCTTGATTTAGACTTCTGCTCAAAACACTAATTTTCAAAAATCTTAACCAGGGAGAAATGGGTATAAAGTATTATCAACCATCTAGAATATATAGTTTCTATGACAAATTTTATTTTTATGAAAGGGTTAACTTTGCTGTAGACTGAAATCTGACTATTTCTTGGAAATCTATCAGGACCTTGAATAAGTTCTTGCTGTCTTCCAACAAATGGCATTCCCAGAACTGCATGCATATTGTTTCACATGGTAATGCATCCTAAAGGAAGTGCTATAAGCAAACTTGAAATTCCGTGTATGCCATTTAGTTGAAGTGTATGCAACTTTGTTTTTCAAAGTGTTAAACATGTTAGATTTCATGTCAAAGAAAGTGTATTTTCAGGGAATTTTACTGTACTACTTTATTCAAAAGAAATCTGCAGCTGTAACACAATTCTTCTGACTGCTGTCAGAATCAACATGCAGAGATTGGTTTAGATGCTTCAAAAATGATTTTGATGTTTAAGATAAAGAGAACTGGTGCACTGAAAAAACTTAAATGAAGAATTTGAGGTATTACTTCATGCTTGACTCATGTCAAGCACAAGCTGAACTTGCAGAATCATTAGGGGTTGATCACACAACCTTTGAAATGTCTGAAAGTATTAGGAATGATTTAAGCAGACGCTGTTCCATATAAATTGAAACCAAAACACATCAAATGGTGTCTTGTGTGTGAACAGCTGCTTTAACAGCAGGAAAGCTTTTTCTGCATCATATATTGACCAGCAATAAAAAGTGAATACACTGATAACCCTAATTGTAGATGGAGCATGGAAGTCTGGCCGTACATCTACAGCAAAGCCGAATAGCCATGGTTTGAAGCTTCTGTTTTGCATTTGGTGGGATCAGTTGGGTATAGTTTATATGCTGTTCAAACTGACCATGATGGGGAGATTGCTGTCGACTACAATTGATGCTGAGAATTGAAGAAAAAAACAGCTGCTATATGAGCAGACATATGACGGTGATTTTGTGACATGACAATGCTAGGTCACATGTTACAAAATGGGTGAAAACGGCTAAATGGGAAGTCCTACTCCACTCACTGTATTCATCGGACATTGCCATGTCCAATTATCACTTGTTCCACTTGATGGTACATGGCCTGACTGAGCAGCACTTTCATTATGAATTTGATTTTAGCCTCTTGAGATTAATCATGAGTCAACCCCCAAACATTTTCTTCCTCTAGCTATAGACTTCTATAGTCTTGGTTGATAACCAGTCTACCACAGAAAGAAATGGCAACCTACTGTAGTAAAATATTCTTCCTAGTCATTGATCAGAAGATGTGATTGCCCAAGTGTATCACATACATCACTTCACTGACAGACTGATCTTTGTTCTGATTTTGTTGTCAGTTTATGCAAGCATTGATTACAACCTTTACAAGGTCTCCTAATTCCAGCTCTGAAATTCTCAAAGTTTACTATTTGATATCGACAAAGGTTCTCCTCCTTTGTCACAGATACCAGAATGCAAGTTCTGTGACTAAGAGCTTAATGATCATGATCAAAGCATCCTTCACTGTGAACGACTCAAATGTTTTGTCTGCTTGCACCATCTTAACTGATGACCTAATGCAATATTAGTGTATTCTTGATCATTGCAATGTTTCTTTGCTTGAGAAGCTGTAATACTGAAGTAGTTTTTTTTTTTTTTTTTTTTTTTTTTTTTTTTTTTTTTTTTTTTTTTTTTAGGGAGTGTCCCAATAGCTAATTCTAATTAGTTGCCTTTCATACAGTGACCTTACATTTTCAGTAAGCAAACAGTGTGATTGAATGACAAAAGTGAATATCATTCATTCCTTATTCTGTGACTTGTATTTTATGGAGATATGAATTCCTGTTGCAGCTCTTGATGCTAATGTGGATTAGCCCAATGCATTATGCAGAAGAGTAGTAATCTCTGAGTGGTATTTTGAAATGTGGTATTGATGTGGAGAAAAATGTGATCCTTCTGCACTTTGTTCTGTAGATAAGCATTTTATTTAGCAACAAAGGTTTAAAGAATCTACTTTTAATTAGAATTGTACAATTGTTAAAGTTTCTAATTTTTGCAGATAATGGATCTTAATTTTGGATGTTCCTGATATCCTCCGTAAATTTCTGTTGCCCATTTGAAACTCCTTAATCAGTTCAAGGTTATACTGTGATTAGATTTGGTGTGCTTCACTGGTATGAATTTATTCATACACTGATAGTTTCTTGTAACAGTAGGTCAGAGAAAGCCACAAAATTATAGCTTGGCTGATGAGTTTCTCAATTGTTACTCTTGCTTTTTTCATGTGGGATGCTATTGCTTTTCTAATGTCATAATCTTTATTGCCTTTACAACTATTCAGATGTAAAATCTTTGGTCTAATTCAAAGGAGGGTTGCAATAGGCTCAATTATTTGGATATACTAGTAATGTAATGGTTAGCAGCTTGGAAGAAATTGACAAAATAAACTCATTTACTTTTGTGCAAATACTCTTGGGAAGAGCATGAATCTTTCTCCAGCTGTAGGTTAAATAATAGTTTTTAGCTTTGCTTGGCATCTAGTCTAGGACAGTTCTGAACTCAGTCTGTTGGACATGAGGTGCACAAATCCATTCAGCAAAACAAAAACTCTTGCATACAAAACATAAAAGCTACTCAAGGTTGAAGACTATTAAGAGGCACATTCCATGAGGACATATGCAGGAAGATAAGTTGGCTCTAGACTCGAACAGGTTGAGATTGCAGTGATTGGGGGAAGTACCCCCTTTGGAGTCTGTTCTACAAAGCAGCTGGTTGAGTGGATTTTGCATCTCACCAATGGGACATAAAGGGATATGCCCTGTTCAAAGTAACTCACTTCTAACACCTATGTTACAGATATATTAAAATGATTTCAACATTGGTTAAAGTGATAGTCATCAAGCCAATTGTTTTCTGTTCAAACATGAAGACAGTAATAAACTAGTTATAGTATCGAACTTGGGATATTTTTAAG
The DNA here is from genome assembly GCA_037127315.1 of Ascarosepion bandense. Taxonomy (NCBI): domain Eukaryota; kingdom Metazoa; phylum Mollusca; class Cephalopoda; order Sepiida; family Sepiidae; genus Ascarosepion; species Ascarosepion bandense. Next base: position 1,474,888 of record JBBBDQ010000504.1, on the reverse strand, counting down.
TTCAAATAATCTTGGTATTTTACTTTGAGTTTTTGTTTGGATATTTGGTCTCTGGTTAACAATATCCTACTGTATGCTCTCCATGATCAACCAGTACTTATCAATAAAATAATTTTTATATAAAATTCCTAAAAATTGTTTTTTGGCACAGGAGTTGATTATAATAGGTCTCTTTGTCTGCTCATAATGAATGCAAGCATGTCCTAAGTGATGCAAAGTTATTTTCTGATAGAATGAAACCATGTACAGCATCTTGCAAGTTTGGTTCCAAAGATTACTGATGGCTCTGTAAGAGTGTGCTGAACAACAGAAAACTTGCAGTCTCTTCTCTATTCAGTCAATTTGAAGTTCTGACATCCACAGCAGATAAGTTTGAGTGCCTCGCTCACAAATTCTCATCCAACTCCACAGTTGACTTGTCTGGGATACTTGACCCAATTTGACACTGAGAACCGAGGCTCAACTGAGTTAGAAATTTTTTTTTTTTTAAATCTTTTTATAATAAAGATAGTTTACTGCAACACAAGAGCCATTGTGTTTTTTTTTTTTTTTTTTGCACTATCTTATTAGCACCTCATCAGGCAGTGAAATATTTTTTTTTCTCTTAGGAATCATATATAGAAGCTTAAAAACAACACAGTTTACCCAATCCAGTCAATTAAAGTGGTGGGATTTTTGAAGAATTTCTCTGTGAACCAATAGAAAATCAGGTCCTGATGTATTGGAAAAAATTGATTGTAAGAGTAAACAGGGATAAACTTAAAATGACAACTCAGACATTTTCCATGACGGTGATGAAATAAATTGAATGATATATATGTAGTAAGTCTGAAAAATTGTCATTGTGAAACCGTTACAGGATTTTCTTTAAGTTATTATTCAACTTGAAGTAGTGAACCAGGCAGATGGGAAAGTTTTTTTTTTTTTTTTTTTTCTCCGCCTCCTTTTAAAGTAGTGGGGTTTATTGGCATCATTTAATTTCCAATAAGTAGAAAGTGGTGTACTATTGCAGTAAGTCTTATTTAAATATAAAAAAAAATTATTTCCACTTTTTTTCTCCTTCATAGGATGTTGTTTAGGTAATTATATATATATATATATATATATATATATATGCCTAAAATTGTTTTTTTGATCTTAATTATCACTACAGCTATAGCTTAATTTCAGTATTTCTGTTAAAAATTTTACTAAGGCTATTTTTAGGGAAGTGTATACCAAATATTATTTTTATAATAATTATAATAATACCTGTATTACTTTTATTTCAGGTCAGGGTATTTATGGCCTTATGCCCTGACCTGAAATACAAACATAAAAACAAAGATACAAAGAAATATCAATTTAACAGAAATATTTTGAAATTGAGCTGTAGTGATAACCTTGAAGATTAAAAACATAATAGAATTTAAAACAGATATAATAAAAACACAATTGCAATTGTCAAAAAACCTATTGTGTTCATTTGAAATAAATAACTATAGTCTACCTATGCTCTATTTCTACCACGGAAAATCCCACAGTAATATCAGTTTTACCAAGAATACTTTTAAAACCCACCATTATCTTCACACCTTGTCTTTTAATAAGGAAGCTTACCACAATAGCACATCATGTTTACTTTTTTTTTATTTGCAATTAAAAGCTGCCAATAAAACCCTTACTGTAAGATGGAAAATATTAAAAAACAGAACTTGTAAATTTTTTACATGAGCCATGTTTGTAATGTTCACAAGAAAAATTACAAATTTATCATTCTCAAAACTAAACTTAGTCAATAAACATAACAAACTTACATCCATTTTGTCATCGTCTAAAATATACCCTAAAGTATAGTTAATTTTTCCTTATATAACTAGATATCTGTAATCTATCCCCTAGCATATATTGATTGATTGATTCTCTCATCTTCTGATAATTAATTTATGGCTTAATGGATAGATCACCCACTAAGTAAACTATATATACTTGACATGTAGTGTATTTTCGTTTTATTTTATAAATACAAAGCTTTCCCGTCTACTACTTAAAGTAGTAACTTAAAGAAAATCCTGTAACTGACACGTGATAACTTTTCTGACTTGCTGAATGCTATTAATGTAAAATTCAATTTATTTCATCACTGGCATGGAAAATGTCTGGGTCTTAAGTGATTTTAAGTCTCTGTCTCTCCACGTTACTCTTAAAATCAAGTTTCTCCTATACATCATGACCAGATTTTCTATTGTTTCACTGAAATAAACCCTCCAAAAAAATCTACCCCTACCATAAATGTCTGGATTTGTTAGAAATTGTTTTTAAGCTTTATATATGATTCCTAATAAAAATATCTTGCTGCCTGATGAGGTGCTAATAAGATAGTGCTGAAACAACAGCTCGTGTTGCAGTAAGCTCTTTTTATTATAAACTTATAATAAAAATATTACCATATATAATGCTCTAAGTATCGAGCACTGTTAAAGTAAATCACTACAGTGGACTGCCAACCCATTAGTTTGTACTACTAAGATATATAAACCCAGTTTTTGATCTCTAAAATAATTTCTAAGCTTGACTCTCATAAGGCAAGTGGAAGGGATAAAATTCCAGTCATAGTCCTAAAGAAATGTGTCCCTGAGCTGGCTCCAGTTCTCTCCAAACTCTAAAATATTGCCTCCCTGCTTCCTGCTTGCTAGAGTCCTCATCTGTAGAACCCTCTATCACCCTATTAGACTCGTACCACTTTTTGGCAAAGTATTTGAGGCTCTAATCAATGTTGAAGTAATTAAGCATCTCACTTATGATCAACTCTGACAAACAATATGGTTTCTGCTTTGCCAGGTCTATCACTGATGTGTTAACAGCCATCACTGAATATGTATACCATGCTCTTGAATAATAATGGTGAAACTCAAGCTGTTGCTCTAGATATCTCAAGTGTCTGGCATGCTGGCCTTCTGTGCAAGCTCTCAGGGCTATGGTATTTCTGAACGGTTGTTTGATTGAATTAAATCATGAAGTGAAGGTTGTTTTGAACAAGCAAGTTTCCAGATCCTTTCATATGAGCATAGGTGCCCCTTCTGACTTTATTCTAGGTCCTACACTGTTTTTGATCTTCTTGATGTCATCAATTCCCAAGTAGGCATTTATGCAGATGACACAACTATTTCCTCCTAAATCTGACAAGGCTGACTGTTGCTCTTCAAACAGACCTCCAATCAGTGATTAACTGGGGAAATAGTTTGTAAATTTTAATGCTGACAAAACGAAACTGCTCTCTTTTAACCATTATAGAGAAACTTTCCTGCCAGCCATCAGCATGCCTGATGCAAGTCTCCTGGAGAGCAACACACTGCACCTCTTTGGACTTTTTTTTTTTTTTTTTTCAACTGACCTGAACTGGAATGACTGCATCTACTGTTAGGAAGATTGGAACTTTGTGTCTGGCCAGGAAGTATTTCTTATCAGAATCCATCTTGCATAGCATCTTCAATAGGAGCACCTGGCCAGATATGGCAACAGTATTCAATCTAGACAAATGGTAGACTTATAAACGTGCTTGAATACTGTTGCCATATCTGGCCAGGTGCTCCTGCTATTCATCTAAATGTTTTTGACAGAATCCAAAGTATCTGCAATGTAATCAGTCCTAACTTAGCATCTCAACTTCAGTCACTTTTGCACTGTGACATGACTTTAGCTGTCTTTTTACAAATATTTTCATGGCAACTGCTCTGATGAGCTTTTTTTTTTTTCTGGTGCTCTAACCATATAAATTTAAGTGTGATACTATATTGGCATCTGTAATTGTCACTTCTACTACAACAGTTTTTCTTCCACTTCCTGCTTGTGGAACTCCCTTCTCTTTATTTGCTTCCCCCAATAACTACAATCACAGTTTTAATTGCAACATCAGAATTGTCACCTTCCTAAATCCCCATATCCACTTCCCTAAATTCCTGTCTTTTCTTTGGTATCCCCCTGTACCCTGCTTTTCACTCTGTAACCCCCCCCTCCAAGTGTACCATTAGCAGTCCTGCCTTGCTTGAAGTGAAACAATTATAAAAAAGATAAAAACAAACCAGATAAAATGCTTAGTTGTGAAGGTGAAACTGGTGGTGGAGGAACTTGAAAAACTGGTTGAAGATTTTCCATTTAACGGAAGTCAAGTATTAATTTTCATTAGTTTTAGTTCAACCAGTTTTATTTTAATTTCCCTCCCACCCAGGCTTTTGTAAGTTTATAGTTAAATATCATAGACAATATAATGCCAAGACTTTCTCAAATTCTTTTAGAGATTCTTGTGACTTGCACAGGTTCAATCTTTGATTATGAACTTGGATTGCTTCTACTGAAGGTATGAAGAAATATTGGAATACCCACATTGAATGACTTATTCTTATTGTGCTGACTCTACTTTTGGTGAGAATTCATTTTAGTCTTTCATGACTTGCTTCCTTCTCCTCCCCTTTAAATAAAAAACAAATTTTGGTAAATGAACACTAATCCACTAAATAAACTTTTTCCTTTTTTTTTTTAAATAAGGAATCTAATATTAGAATTACTTTTAATTTCTTGTAATTTAGCAAAATTAGTAAAGTATTCAATTCTAAAGCAAATTGAGTTTTTGCTGTTTGTGTGTGTGTATAAAAATCTAACACAAATGATACTTATGAACATATATAATCTTTAATATTATAAAGTCTCAAAATAATTCAAATTGAAATTTAGCTTTTAATATTTTGCATAACTATTATCATTTTTAAATTTCTTTCACATGCTGACTCTAGTCACATTTTTGTTATCCAATGATATGTTCTAGTAATTTGTTCTATAAAACAATGACTTCATTTCTCATTCAGCGTTCTCCATTTATTAAAGCATGAAACCCAGTTGCTGCTTGTTGATCTCACTTTTCACTTCTATATTGACAGAATGCACATTCTTTTAATCGTAAATGTATAAGAACATCATTGTTATAATAGTTAATTTTATATCGATTTAATAAATTTGCCATGAAGATAATATAACAATGATTACAGAATTACTTAAATACTGCTTTTTATTTTAATTTTTCTTTATCAGGTCTTTAATAAAACCTGTGAATTTAAAATACTTAGTTACAATTCCACTCTACCTCAGTAAGAGTATAGATGTAAGTATTTGGCTATTGAAACTTATTATTTATCCTAATTGTTACCAGACAGTTGTAATTCCTTTTTATAATATGCTATTTAAGGTAGGACACATACTATACCAGTGACAAAATTTCATAGACTATATACTATACCAGCACCACTTTCAGTATAAGCTCACTAAATTAATTGCATGACAATTTACTTCAACTATATGCAGGACCTTTGATAAATTTGTGCCAGATTCTCTCTAATGTTAATAGTGGAGATAAAGTGTGTGTGTGTGTGTGTGTGTATATATATATATATCAAACCTAGTTAATGTCGACTTACTATGCCAATTATTAGTCAAAAGAATGTTTTCTCTGACTTCAGCAGATTAAATATTTTTGTTCATGGAATTATGGAGAAAAGGGAGATAGAAAAACAAGTCAGTTATAATTAATGCACCAATAAGAAATACTAAAGATTTTAAATTTACTTTTTTTAAAGACCTGTCTGGGCATGTACTCTAACCAATTTTGTTTGCTTATGCTTTTGCAATTTAAAAAAAAAAAAAAATCCTATATTGTGATAATAGGTGAAATGTAAGGACCTAGATGTGAATTTACCATGGATCTATTTATCAAAGCACTTTCTATACGTACTCACCTTGGTAAATTGTTTTCTTTAAAGCAGCATTTTATTATATACAATAGCAAGCATAAAGATCAGTTATCAAGGAAAAATAAGGATATAAAGGTAATTTATGTAATTCTAAAATATAAAGCTCAAAATCATGCTATTATAATGGATACATCATATCCAAATGAAAATAGCATTCATAATTCATTAGTAATTGATGTGAGAAACCTTTTACTTTCAATAACAGCTTGGCATCTTTTGCTACATGAACTAATGTCTAGTATTCATTAACGGATATTTTCTCCCATTTTCCTTTCAGATTAGTCCGCAGTTCTTCATTTGAATTCTTTTCCTTAGCACTTTCATTTAGTAACTTCCAAACATTCTCAATAGGATTCATGTCTGGCCTTTGAGCGGGCCTCTCCATAACAATAACATCCTTCTTAGAAAGAAATGTCTTAACAGACTTCGCTGTGTGACATGGCACGTTATATTGCATAAATACAGCTGGTTGATTAATCGCAGTTCTCAAATTAGGTACATGTTTGTTTGTTTGTTTGTTTTTGTTCTCTTTTTCATCTTTGTATACAAATGCATTAATTTTACCGTGTAGCTTAACATGACATTCTGTACCAGCAGCTGAAATCATGTCAAACACCACACTTCCTCCAAATTTAATGCTACTTTTAGTACACTGAGGCAAATATCATTCCTTAGTACTATGTCAAACGAACCTTCTCCTGTCACAACCGAACAAGTTACACTATAGTCATCTGCAGACAGATCTGTTTCACTGTATTACAGTTATGGGAAGAAGTGGGTCAAGAGTGGCAAAATAATGTTGCACATACTTTATAAATGAACAGGGCAAAGTATATGTGGGATGTGCTGAAAATAATTTTTAAAAAAACTGGTATGACTACAAAAAAAAATCCTCAATTGGAGTAGATAGACTAAACTATCGCCCGGTTCACACTCCACCCACGTCTATTGAACAGGTGTAGAGGCTCATCCCTTGTTCCCTGGTTAGGATGTGGTTCCCGGCTTTCTCTTTTCCAATCTTTTCATTCTTACGTAGCCCCCTGTTCTTCAGTGGCATTACTGCCTTGCTTGGGGTGATATGATTTTAAAAGAAAAAGTTAAATTTTGACTCATTGCTGAAATGAACACAATCTCACTGTTCTTCATCCATACAAGGTGTTCAGTGGCAAATTTCAATTGGCTCATTTGATTCTTTTTAGAAATGCAAGGCTTCGTAGAGGCTACTTGACTGTTCAGATTTATTTCATTAAGTCTTTGGGAAATAGTGTGCCTTATTTTAATGTCAACATTAGCATTAACTCTTATTCTTTACCAATCCATCTGTCTTCCCTTGCAGTAGTTTTTCTAGGCCTGCCAGGTCGTTTCTTGTCTTCACATGACCCACTTTCCTCAAGTATTCTTAAAATACTATGAATAACACTTTAGATTTACAATGCAAGAGCCATTTAATTATTTTGCATTATTGAAAATTTTTAAAGGGTAAATCGAGAGTTTCTTTATGTAACTTTACTACCAGCTTTTTAAGTTTCAATGACGTCACGGATATTTTCGCCATGTTTACAATGCAAGGGCCAGTAAAGAGCTGGTGTAATTTAGTAAAATACCTGATTTTATATTCTTACCCCTAAAAAAAAATTTCAATAATGCAAAATAATTAAAGCTTTATGAATTTATTTAATTGTTCTGTTTTTTATTTGTTTTTCCTCCTTGATAAAATGTTCTATAAAGCTTTAAAATTAAGTTTTCATATTTAGACTTTTTCTTAACATGGCTCTGATCTTTATGCTTGCTATTAATATATATATATATATATATATATATAAAAAATGTTGTTCATTAGCTTTTTGTTTCTTTTTCTTTAAATTCCTAAGTTTTTTTCATGTGTTCCTTTGTCATTCATTGCCTAACATTGTTCTGATATATAGAAATATTCCGTATTAAGCAGTGATTCGCACAATTCCTGTCAAAGGGAATGACTAGATTTGGTAAGTCTTTGTGAACCATAATTCACCCACAAAACAAGTCCTGAAAGAATTCTTGCATCACAACAATACAAGGCTGCACTACAGTCAACAGATGCAAAGCCATACATAATTTGGTTCTTGCATACTTCCTGTGCAGTCCTGATCTGCACTATTAGATTGCTTCTTTCCAAAGTTGGAAGGTGTTGAAAGATCAATATTCTTCATTTGATGTAGTTGTTGTGCACAGCTGGGTCAAAAGTAAAAATGGTAAAATCATAGACAAAGTGGATGAAACATTTTGAAAAATACCCAACACTAAATGGTAACTGTAAATATTTCAGATGTATTTAAGTGCAAATACCCTTGGAAAATGTATGATTCTATGCCCACCACCTATGTGCTAAATAGAATTTACATCAGGAAAAATCACTTTTAAAAACTGCTAATGCAATATTCACTTGCAAATATTTTTTTTTTATTTTTGTGTGTGCGTGTTTGTTTTGTGTGGTTGATAAGCCATAAAACTTAAAAGTTAGTTCTCAATAGGAAGAGAATTAAATATACTTAATTTTTGATATTGGCTTCATTATTTTATTTGGCCTAAAACTTAAGGTCACCCATCCTACAGATCAATCCTGATATACATCTTGTAATTAAAGGTAGATGAGTCATTAACTTCTAAAAACGTTCATTGTTTTCTAGAATAGCATTACAAGTTGTTAAAAGGAAATGCATTATGGCATTTTTTGTCCTCCCACTCCTCATTTTTGATTGGCTAATCCCTCCCCTCGCACCAAATGTTTGTCAAAAACTTTATCTTGCTTTGCATTCTATCAATCTGAGTAAAAAGTAATGAATTTAAAGTCTACTGATCTGTTAATTGCTAATTTGTAAAATCAACTAATGCTTATTTAATCACTTAAAATGGTTCTCTAGATGTGGTGAGAGATGAAGCAATATCTTTTTTAGAAGAATCTAATTCAAAGCTGTGGCACAATTTTCAATGCATTAGGGAAAGAAGGTCTAAGAAGTTCATAAAGTAGACATACTTTGCATTATTTTAATCCAAATATGTATACAACAGCCTAAACCAAAAAGTTGTCATGGAAAGAAAGAACTTATAAAAAAATATATTTGAAATGTAATTTGAAATGTTTTACTTCTAACAGGAGGTATGGCAAAAACCACTATACTCTTCTAACATATATGCTTATGCTAGGTGTTGCTTCTGTGGTTTCTATAGCAAGTGTGGCTTTATTGGATATGGAGCTGCTAGCACTGTGCTCAACTGGATTTGATTTTAGCTGTCCTTCTCCATAAATTGCTAAAGAGACCAGTCTTCTTTATTTAGCTATAATTGAGAGGGTGCAGATATGGATTAATACCATTTTTTCCCCAAGGATGTTTGTGTGAAAGTGAATGCCATTGTCTCAGCTGGAATTTTAATTCTGTGTAGCATTTCCACTTAATACACCAATAACACAACTTGAAATCAATATTGGAAATTCCTTAACTGAAGTATTCAGGTTTTAGATACTTATGCTGCTGTTACAAAATCCTGTATTTATGTGATTTTCTAAGTGTAGCTTAGATGTGGCAGAAGGTATGGGATGCCCAGTGAGGATCGAACTTGCTACTCAATTGTAATGATTCTAACAAGACTAGTTTGGACACCTGGAGGTGGTATAATGGTTAGCAATCCTGTATTTATATGTACCTACATTTCAGAGGATTTTTAGGCTATTGCTAAGTCTATGGGTTGAAAAATTGTACCCTATCTTGTGGCTTAAGTATAATTTAAATTCATGATAAGCCTATTTGTAAATGCTTACAGCCATGTCATTTTGAAACCCTGGTTCCTATACAATTACTAAAATTTAGTAACATCAGGCCTGGTCAGCATTTAGATGGGTGACTGCTTGGGAATACCAGATTCTGTAAGTTTGGATGTGCTAGTGGTGTAATGGATAAATGCTTGTTGACAGAGCAGTTCCAATTCCAGCTGGGTTTGCTATATTCACTGGTGTACAAATACCATTGAGCTATAGGTTAATTATAACTTGTATCAATAAAAAAAAAATTTATCTACCCCAAAATTTTAAATCTATTTTCTGGCTTTAAATAACCTGCAAAAGGTTAATAATAATAAAAAAAACTTGCAAATCTACCTATTTGTAAACTATATCAGTATATTGATTTTCTGTCCTTGTCTTAAGCATCAAATGATTATAATTGCAACCCAATACTTTACTAACATCTTTATATTTGGCTGTTTATATTGATGTTTGATTGTACTTATGCATTGGGTGTGTATCACTCTGTCAATATAATCTTTTCTTAATGTACTGCATAACAAGCCATTCTAGTTAGCAACTTTATGAAACTTTTTACCTGCCCTGTGTGTGGTCACATTGTTTCAGGTGAACTTTAAAATGGCCTTGAATTTGTCATGCAAATTTTTCTCCATTTGTCATTTTCTCTTATAGAGAATGCATAATTTGTAATATAATTTTATATTTTGCTGTTCTGGAAAAGGTCATGTCTACTTTGACATTAATTCTTCAGAGGTTAAATTTTTGAGCAAAGGTCAAAAACTTCTGATCTTTGTTTATGAAATAGATGAACATGTGTACTAAAACTTGTGAACAATTTTGTTTATAAACAAAATAAATTCAATAGTCTGGTTGGATTTTAAATCTAAAACCAGTTTTGTATTAGCAATTTATTGGCAAATATTTCCAGAAATACTCTTATTACATCCCTGGAGTGGTGCTGAAAAAGGTTTCTGCTTTTTAGTTTTTCCTCAAAAATAAAAACAAGTTTTGGTCCACTACTTTCAAAGAAGTGGATTAGTCCAAACACTCAATACACCCACATATATAGGTACCTTCCTACTCTTTTAGAAAAGAGCATATCTTGATGAAAAAAAAAGGACCCCAAATTTAATAAATATTTTGATTACTCTTAATACAAAGAGTTAAGATGGTTGTGTGATGGTGGGGGGAGGTGCACAGTGAATGACTATGGAAAATTTAGCATCTTTAACATTTAAAAAAAAAAAAACTCTGAAATTCTTGCAAAAATCCAATTGTTAGATTTTGAGGAAATTTTTAGGGCTCAGTATTTTTTTAAATTTGTTACCCCCACTTAATTTTATGAAATTGAAAAATTAATATTTCAGCCTCTTCATATTTGTATAAGTTAAAAGCAGTACTCCTTGAAGAATTTAAATACTTTTGTAAAACTGCAACCCCCAAATTACCAAAAACCTGCTTTGAATCCTGAAATAAAAAATGCAATGAAACTTAGAATATTTAATTAAAAAAGCTTTTAATTGCTTTTATAAATGAGATATTATAGATACCATTTTTTTTTTGTTTTTTTTTTTTTGTTTTAATTCTTTTAAAATACTGTATTCGTTTTAACCTATTAAGTGAATACTATATTTAATAGTAAATGGAAAAGATGAATAAAAATCCTCAAACACCAATATTTTTTAATTTTGTATGTGCCCATTTTTGTAAGTTTGGGCTACCATACATACTATTATCAGAAAGTGTTAACATAGTAAATTTAACTCAACATTTCTAAAACTTTAGAACATAAGGAATAATTTTTCTAAATTAAGATTACTATATATATATATATATATGTGTGTGTGTGTGTGATAGTCATCTACATACAACTAGACACATCCCCTTGCTTCTGGCTGGGATCGAAACTCTACCGATTTGGTGTCAGTTGGAGTTGCTACACGCTAAGCCTTAGGCACATGGAATCAGAAGGGAGATTTTAACGTGTTATATAAGCAGTGTATACACACGCCAGTCACAGAACTATCTTCATTTCTGAAAAGTCAAGCATATATATATATATATATATATATATATATATATTGCACTAGCATTTTTCGTGACTTGTTTTACAGATAGGTTTAATGTTTATAGACACTATCATCAGGCTGTCGACACATCAAAACAGCTATCATTGGATTAAATGCATTTGTGCAATATTCTAAATTTAAATATTTATTCAAATCAGATTAATTATACTTGAAATGAGCTAATATTCCTCAGTTTTGGAAAGTATATTATTTTTGGGTAGATTTACTAAAAGAGGGTGCAAATCAGCTTCCAGTGTATTTAGTTTTGAAATACAACAAAGTATTTTGCTTATTTGAAATATTAATTTAATCCATTAGCATGAAATTTAAAACTAAAATAAGTGCTTCAAAAAATTTTTTTAAAGTCAGCAATAACTTCATCTCGAATATTTCTTGCTCTCTTAAGAGTAAGATTTCTAGTTTGTTTGTTTTTTTTTTTTTTTTTTTTTTTTTTTTTTTTTTTTTGAAACCAACTTTTCACTATATACCTACTCATAACAGGAAACTAAGGATGAAGCTCACTTGTGAAAATACAATACATACTAAAAACATGTTTGAGTGTGGTAAAGAACTTTATCTAATTGTATCTTAGTGCCTCTGCTTTTTACTTGAAAATTATTTGCTCCCAAATAGTTTTTAATCTCTAAACATGTGATTTATATTTGTGAATGAAAATAAACAGTGAGATATTAATGGAAAAATGAATTTTCTTCATTGCTTAAACTTATTGGCCCAAAAGCAATGCTCATTACATTATTGCTTTTGGTATCTCAACAGTTAATACTGTAAACTCTGAACCATCTTGAAACTCCTTTTTAAGACTTGGATGTTCTGACATTTGCATAATCTGTGCATTTTTAAGACTAAATAAAATAGGTATTTGTAAAGTTTTTCTCTGCCTCAACTTAACATTTATTTTACTTAGTTAACTATGTAGAAAGGTTTCTTTCACTCTAACTGTAGATTAAACTTGCCCACATTATGCCATCATTAGTTTTAATCTGTGAACCATGATAATAAAAGCAGTATTTCCATAGTATTACAATCAAGATCTAAATTTAAGAGTGATGTCTATTTAAGTGAAGTAGATCCTATTTGGTTGTTTCAGCAATATTGTACCCCCCCCCCCCCCCAACCTGTCTTGGCACTATACCTCCTAATATTCTACCTCTCGGGATAATTCAAGACTTCAATAAGTATGCATACTAGCATTGTGAAAAAATTTTTTAAGTATCTTTACAAAATAATCAAAAGCTTCCACAGTAAAGATGAAATTCATTTTTATAAAATGAAAATGGCAAAATATTTTTCCATCTCTTATGCAGATGCTTAACCTTTATTCCAATGATTTGCAGTCGGTGAATATTTATACTGACGTCTTCTAGAAAAAATTGCCTTAATGTGCATGAACAGGTTACTTGAATTTATTGATAGTATGTTAGCTGCATGACCAATCTCTTATGAAATCAATAAGTGTCTTAGCTTGTGGATTTCTTTTACTTAGTCAGCCTAAGCTGAATAAAATATCTGCAATGATACAGTGATCAATTTCTAACTTGATTTGTGCTTTCTCAAAATCTCTTAGCATTATGAAAAAAGAATTTTCTTAATCTGAAAAAGTTACTATAGTTATTCTAGATGTACAATCTTCAAGACTGAATTAATTTCTTAAATTCTGTGCAAAAACATTTGAAATTTGTTTTAAATCCTAACTCTAAAAAGGTAAAAAATACAATTAGGCAAGTATGAATTGTGCATTTAACTGATTTTCTATAACAAATGACTATATTACATCTGTAGATTTTTTTTTCTATGTACAAATCTTTGTTCAATACTTTTCAATTTTATTAACTGTTAAATTTTCAAATTAACCATGTCATTTAGAAAGAAGTAAGCAAGGTTGCCATTGTAATCTTTTTCCTTCATTTCTTTCCCTCTCCAGTTTTTCTGTTTTACTGAGCAAAGTGTTAATAAAAATCTGTGGTTTTCACATTTCATCTGGTTTATTGTTTTGAATATTTCCTATTGGTCATTTTCCAAACTGACAATTTTTTTTTTTGCATAGTGTGAATTTAAAAAAAAAGCCAAAGTACAAGAAGCCTTTGTTTGAAGCTATAGAATGTAAATCTGAACTCGTAATACACACTACGTCACTACAAACTTCTAATCATAAATATTTAAGAATGCAATTAAAAAAAAAAAACTTTCATAAGTTGAAAGTTCATCATTGCAGCAGAAAATTGATGTTACAATTGCAGCATGGTAAATGAAACTATGCTCATTCATAAAGTGCTGGTTGCTTATCAACTGGCTAGATTTGTGATGGTATGGCTTATTCCAAAATTTAATTGGTTTATAGAGGGAATCTGTCACTATTTCTGTGATATAAACTAAAAGAAAATGAGCCAGCATTGGTTTGACATGTGTAGGGTTCTTGCCAACCATTTTCAGTGCTAAAACAATCTGTTCTGTGTAAATGGGAAACAAAGCTATAAACCTCTACTCCTGTTTAAAAGATCATGAAGGAGTCTGAACCAGACAATATAGATTTTAAGTAAAATTTAAACATAAGACATTTTGATTTGTTGGATTTTAATAAAACCTTGAGAACTCATTCAGAAATGAATGAACTTTCTAAAAGGTGAATTTTTTTTTTTTGTTTTTGTTGGGGTGGGGTTTATTTAGCAAAAACTGTTTTTGATTTGATGAACAAAACGTTCTGGACACCAGTTCTTAAAACATTTCAATGTGCAATCAATTTTTATAAAAATTACTTTTTATTTTAGAATTTATAAACTTCTAAAACTTATTGGTAATTTTCTAACATCTTAACATTCCTTTATTCCTTTGTAAGTAACATATGTAAAATTAAAAATATAGATTGTTAAATATTTCTTTAAATATAACATTGGATAAGAAGACATTTATAGAATATCATTGAAGTTGTATTCAAGTAATTTTCTTCAGTTCTGGTCCCCCTCCCCATTACTTACATTTTCTAACACTCAACAGGTCATCATAAAAATATCTCTGGTTTTAAAGCTTTTCTGCAATATCTTAAATTAAAAGTAATGTTTTCATTCAGATTAAACTTTAAAGCAACTTTTTTTTTTTTTTTAGAATTGATTTTACTGATAATGAAAAGCTAAACTAAACTTGGCTGTAAAAACTTTAAATGGTCCTTTCCTCGACTTTGCTTACATATTCAATTTTTAATGCTCCAGGTTTCACAATAGTTGTTCAGATGCCCCAAGAAAACTTGGACCTTTCTGTAACCAGCACACACGCTAATATAACTACCCCACACAAAAAGACAACCAATTATTAAAAGCTACAGTAAGCGAAATAACTTTCCGGTGCTAAACAAGGTGTGACTGGGACAACAACACTGAGGTAGCCTTTTATCTTTCATTGCTCTTACGAAAGCGTTTGTCATCTACACCGTAATTCTTAGTCTGTGACTACTGCATCATCATTGGCTGTAGTTTTTTTGTGTTTGTGGTTCTTCCTTATCTATTCTATGTACATAACTCTTATTACACTTCTTCCCTTTATGCCAGAAGCCCGATTGTCCGCCATGATGAAAACGCCACACTTTCTCAACAGCTCATATCACTATTTCTCTCTCTCTCTCTGTCATAAGCACCTTTCTCCCCACCCACCACTTTCTATAACACATTCTTCTCAATCTCTTAGCACGTTTTCTTCTGTCTCTCTAACCAACGCCCTCTTTTTTTTTTTTTTTGCCTCTCCTTATCATTGTTTTCTCATCCTACTCCTCTCTTTCCTATTCTGTAATCCTTGGCAGCCATTTTGCCCGACTGAAACACTCCCTCCAACAAACAGCAGCAGCAGCTAGTTGTTGTTTGTTCGAGGTGAGTTTTCCAGGCATACATACCTAACCTACCTAAGTAAGTAAAAACGTTAATTCCAATCGATTTTTCTTTTACCTCTCGCCTAAACTTAAATCTACGCTTATTATACAGGTCTCTAATTTCTCCCCCTTTTTATTATAAATAATCCATATTCTCTTACTTTATTTTTAAGCTAGTTTAATCTCTACCGCTTCATAATCCACTTTTTCTGTAAATTTTTGAGCGACTAGCTCTGCTTCTTTTAATAAAGAAACGAAGCAGTTGATTGGAATTTCAGTTATAGGCTTGCCAAGCCAACAACTGGTTAGGAAAAAGAGGCTTAATCATATAATTGTCGGCACTTGTGGCTGTCTTTTTATATAGGCTTATATTTATCAGTGTTTCAAAGTATCTCTAAACCTACTACTGTACTCGTCGGTGGTTTGAACTTCAACAGTGAAGAATTATTTGCTGAACGATTTTGGCCCATTACTTTTCCTTTTTTCCGTTGGTAGTAGCCACTCTGTCGTTAATTTTATATACTGTTCTATAACAAATGTTTAACTTGAAGCTAATGCTGATAAATATTTGTTGTTCGGGAAAATCTTTTTGTAGCTTTCAAGCTGTTCAAAAATGACCCCAAAATGTTTAAGTTATTAGGAAGTGATGACTCAAAATGTCTGCATTATTGGATGTGAACAAATAGATTAAATGGTACCCACAACTAGTATAACTAAGTTAAAAACTCCCTTTATCAAAAAAAGTGGGATTTTACGTTTTAATGTGAGTTTTTTTTTTTTTAAGTCGTCATCTGTATTTGGAAACCTCTTTTAAAAAAGAAAACGGGCAGTGATAATGGCGCTCCGTTTTTTAGGGTTTGTTTTTCTCCCCCCTCCCCCGACAAACGGCCTTATAATATCGTAAGGTTCTTTTCCCTTCGAGAAATAAAAATTAGCCCATAAATATAATGTCCCGTTTGTTCTACAAATAACAAAACCGGTTTGTTTTTCCTCTTCCTCGCTTCATTAACGACATGAAATTGTACACAATTTTTTTTTTTTTTCATAATGTCCTCTAGCCAAACGGTTATTCAGTTCTTGTATATAGACTTCACCTACCGAAATTACAATGCATAAATTGTAAATATTGTGATGGTTCTGTGACTTATCAAAATGAATTTCCTGTTCAGATCAAGAATTTTTTCTTGAAATTGTCGCATTGTTACTAACACGCGTATGTATGTGCGCGCGCATACATATTTAATTCATTTATAATATATATATATATATATATATATATATAGTTCGTCACGCCGATACTCTTCCTCGTCTAAAGCCAAAAGGTACAAATGAAGAGAGGGGAAGGGAGGAAAAGAATTTTAAATTCCTCGGTCGCCATATTGCTTTTTTACCAGTCTATTTCACTTGATACTTGCGTAACTTTTAGTAATGAAAATTAGTTCTTGCTCTGCTTTATGTAACTATATTCTGATTGTATTACCGATCTAAACCTTTTTAACAATAATAAATGGACGGATTCGTTTAAATAGCGGGTATGTCTGCATTGAGAATAATCAAGAAAAACCTCTTTCGTTAGACAGAAGAGTTCTTATGAAAGGGGCACTTACAAATTTTTTTTTTCTAATCGTTGAAGGTAACGTTTTCATTTTGTTTTAGTTTTTTTCTTTTTAATTGAAATAATTTATTCCATTTTTTTTTTTCTGTACGTTAACTTTCTAATCCGACTAGGAATAAAATAACTTTGTTTTTCCACTAGTGACTGTTTTCTAAATATGTACACCTTAATTATTTAAATAAGGGTTTATAGTCTTAAAAATTCATATTTGATAAATAAATTGAAGTCCAAATTATCTTTTTATTCCGCTCTTCCCTCCCTCTCCCTAAAATCAGACGATGTCTCTTGCAGAAGCTTTTATTATTACTCAACACTAACAGTCTACTTACAGCTATCTTGTTAAAAGCAGAATCAGATGTTCTCTATAATTGTTTTGAATTAAATCTGAATCTCTGCATTCTAATAAAAATATTTCTAAGATTTTTTATATTCATCCTAACTGAGACCTTTCTTTGGCCGACATTTTTTTTTTTTTTTTTTTTTTAAGACTTGCCTGTTTCCGGTTGGAAACTTATTTTCTAATTTTCACCCAAAATTCTCTTTAATTTTATTCACATAATTTTAAAACTGAAAATATTTCCCATCTTCCACCGTATGTTATGGTTAATCTGAAGAATTTAATAAATGGGCAGCGGCACCGTCTGGTTACTGACTTTGTAACCATCTGACCCTGCTGCTGCTACTAAGTTAGTTATTCACTTGCCCCACCCAAATGCAGTCAGTCTTTTTTTTTTTTTCTCTCTCTCTCTCTCTCTTCGTTCTACCTACACAATTTATACATTTCAACGACCTATTTTATTTACTACCTCCACTTCTGGCAATCTTGCTACCACTGAATATAAAGTTGAAATGAATTTAAACCTGCTTGACAAAGCTGCACTTGTCTTTCTGGTTAAAAATCTTGAAAGCTTTTTTCTTTCTGTTAATCTTAAAAGTTGCAAATAAGCCAAGTTCTAAGAAGTACTGCCTATTCCTATCAATGTGTTTTATTTATATATATATATATATATATACACGCGCTTCCTTTTATGTTAAAAAAGACCTTAAGTAAAAAATTCTGACATAATACAGGCGGTGATCGTCGCCACAAGATAACACTATCTTGCTTTTTTGCGTTACGTTTACATATCGCACCAGAAATAAAAAGGTTAGTGTTTATCAGCATCTGGGATAAATGTAATACGTATTGAAGTTCGTAAACCAAGACTGAACCTATAACTCGCTAGTTTTTTTTCGGTTTTTCTCATTCCTCTCTTTACTATTTATTCCCAGTATTTATTTTATTTTTTTATTGAATATCACAAAAAAGGAAAATGTAAAAACTTTGGAAGCATTGAAACAACAGTAACACCTATTGAAGTTTTTCCAATTATGCTCAACTTCGAATCTAGTATTTATCTTTTTCTGAACTTTTTTTTTCTTCTTGTTTCAACTGATCTATTCTAACTGCTTATCTCCAGTTTCTTTTTCTCTATTTCCGTAATAGAATGTTCTCTGGGGTGCAAAATAAGACTATTATTGATTCTAAATCGCTGAAAAAACAGCATGGTATGAAGAAAAAGGTCCCAAACTCTTTTCCATCCAAATGTTTATTAGGAAAGATTAAAAAAAGTTTTTTTTTTTTTTTTTTTTTTTTTTTTTTTTTCTAATCCTTTCGAACACGTTCGAAATTTTGGTAAAAAATCTTTCATTAGCGGAGAGCGAAAATCGTTACGATAGTTCAAAATGGAAGACATACACACTCACTTTTTCCAGTGACACATTATTAATTTAAAAACTCTTGCTTGAGTCTTGCAAAAATCAAATAGATTTTAATGAAACTTTCAGAACTTATTTGCAAATGAATATAATTTAAAAATTTTTTAGAAATCTTAGTGGAAAATTTTTTTTGACATGTTACCCTCCTCCCGCATATTTAAATTCTGTAGGCAAAAGTGGTTCTATTAGTTAAACGCGGGGGGGGGGGGGGGTGAATTATATATATATATATATAATTTTTTTTTTTTTTTTTTTTTTTAAGACTTTACCGAAAATCTGCTCTGAATAGTAAAATAAAGAATGCAATAAAACTGATTAGATAAACTTTTAATTACTTCAATGAATATGCGTGTCATAGAATCGAGAGAAAAAATCTATTAATAATGAATGTTTCAAAAATAGTAAAATATTTCCAAGTCTTGTAGACTGGCAGATTACATAGTGAAGACTCAATTTTACTTATTGAAAAGTTTAGCCATCGTATTGGGGGGGGGGGGGTCTGATAATATCTAAATTAAAAGGTAATGTTTGCAGGGCTTCTTCCCTTTACCGGAAGAGAATTTGTACAATTATGTCACTTGTGATCTGTCAACACATTTAATTACAGTGGAAAGGTTAGAAAAGTCAACTGTTAAATATAGTTTATTTTCCATTTCATGCTATAAATAATTAAAAAAAAATAAAATATAATAACTTTCGAAAACGTGTGGAGGTATCTACTTAGAATTCTTTTTGATTTGCACTGCCGAAAAGGAATTTCCACGTGGTCAGTACACCTGAAGGCCGTATGCCATCGCATTTTTTTTTTTTTTTTTTTCTCTCTCTCCTTTAAGAAAAATTATATACAAAATTAAAAAAAAAGCAATACAGATTTGACTTCTTCGGAAGAGTTAAACGTTTAAAAGAATAAAAAGATCTGATTCAAATAGCGAAAATACGAAATTACTAAAGATTAAAAAATAGATTTTAGGATGCAATATTTAACTTGTAGTCACTGAGTACATTAAAAAAAAAAAATATCAAAATATTCATACTATTCACGTTGAAAATAAATTAATAATCCTGAAAACAGGCTTTGGTTGTGAAAATGTATTGACAGTTTTACAATGTTATAGCATTGCTCTCCCTTTACACGATATTCCCATTGAATTGCAATTTTATAATCCTACCTGCATTTCGTTCGTTTTTTTTTTTTTGTTTTTGTTTTTTATAGCGTACGCACTCTTGGCTGTGCCCACTATTTCAGGGAGCACCAGTTTTTAAATTAGTACAAATATCAAAATAAATATATTCTATTTTCACTTTAGAAATAAATTTACAAATCTGCACTTCGTGATATTTGTTAAATGTTATAAACAAGAAATCTTATACTCTTTTTGATTTTTGAAGCTGTCATAACTTTATTTGAAAGCTAAAGAAATTTATTAAATTTACTTTTACTATTTCCAGTAAACAAAAATATTCTGTAGCTTAATTTTTCAGAAATTACATGAATTGAATTATTTTTTTTAAATAAGATTAACGCCTTTTTTTTCTCGTCTTTCATGGCAATGTAATTATTAAAAAAAAAAATTAATAGCTTTTGAATCTTGAAAAATATTTAGCTGCATATGTGTGTGTGTATAAGGACTTATTCACAAATGAACAAGCCCTGAAAATTTCATTAAAATCTTGCAATTTGATTTTTGCAACAATTTCCAAATTGTGTAGAATTCTCATCAATTATGGTTCCACACTGACACAATTTTTAACCAAAATTTCAAACCTGCTAAAGAGGATTAAAAAAAAAAAATTGGTCTACCCTCTTAATGATAACAGGTTAAACTTTGTCCCCCCCCTACTAAAACTTATTTCTCTTGCTTTTACAGTCTTGATTAAACAAAGATTTTTCTTTTTACATGTAAACTTCATCCCTCCTCATACAGATTTAATTCTATGAAATTAAAACTCAGTTTTGTAGAACTTTATAACAAATTGTTTTATTTTATGAATACTGAATTTTTACTTATTTGAATAGTTTTTAACATATTAAAATTATGTAATAGATTTTACATAAACTATATTTACTAATGAAGAGATTTGTAAACTATAGGGATGTCTGTACACATCTGTTGTGACTTAAACCTAGTACTTAAAATCGAAAACATTTTTCTTAATTTAAGATTACTGAGTAATTTTTAAAAAATACTTTACATTTATCAAGTACCTCCACTCATTTTCCATACTTAATTTTGAAATTTTATTTTTAAAAAGTTTTCTTGGAAATTACTTTTTTTAATTGAAAGGTAAATGATTAAATTGCTTATTTCCAATAAGCAAAATACTCTATTTACTATTTCAAATAAATTATATTAACTGAATCTTAATAGGAAGAAATGTATGTATATATATATATATATATATATATACACACACACACAATAAATTAAAAAAAAAAAATGAAAGCTCAACATTTTGTATTTACTTCTAAATTTTTGATTAGTGGTCTTCACTTAAGCTAACTACCACAAGGCTTTGTAGAATTTTTTTTTAAATTTGAAATTTCCTGAATTATTATAATTAAAAAGGAAACATTCTTTTAAAATTTCATTATTCATCATTTTTTTTGTCCTTAATATATATATTTATAAAAGAAATTAAAAGCTTATCTAATTAATGTAGTTTTATTGCATTTTTTATTTTACCATTTGGAGCAGATTTTTTGAAAAAGACCAAATGTTTGGAGAAAGAAAAAATGTTCTGAGTCTAGCATTTAAAACATTTTCTCTGCAAAACAAGAATTTCCAAATTGTTTTCCCCCCCTCCCCAAATCATTCCAATCAATTCTAACTTATTTTGAAATATTAAAGTAATTAAAACTTTATCAAAAGCATTTGCTTATTGGAAATATTAAATTTAACCTATTAGTTGGGAATTGAAACTAAAATGAAAGCTTCAAGAAAGATTTTTAATTTAAAAAAATTCTTTTGCACTTTATATACTGTTCCAGATTCATCAGCTTTCAAAATTTTAATTTGCATATTTCAATTTGATTTATGAAAACTTAATACCAACTATACATTAAAAGAAATCAATTAAAAATGTCGTCAGTATTGCCGTAATTTTATTTTTTATTTATTTATTTTTTCCAGATTTTGAAGCTCCAATGGCTGCTATTAGGAAAAAACTGGTCATTGTGGGAGATGGTGCATGTGGTAAAACCTGTCTGCTAATTGTATTCAGTAAAGACCAATTCCCTGAGGTCTATGTCCCTACAGTCTTTGAGAACTATGTAGCAGATATAGAAGTAGATGGCAAACAGGTGAGTTACATAATACCTTCAATAGTATCTCGTATCTTAAAAGGAATCTACAGAAAATTGTTCACTCCTTATTGCTCTCTTAATTGTTGCTCAGCAAATGCATTATTGGCTTGGACTCTTGAAATGTTCTGAAAAATATTTCAAGCATTTTATTTTACATGTGCCCGTAAAATTCTGAAATTTCCTCAATCTGCAAGAAATATCAACTTGTTTACCCCTCTCACATTATGGGTTATTGATACTCAAATTCCTCTTCCCTATTTTTGACTTTCTTCTTTCATACAATTAAGTTATAAAACTTTTTTTTTTGTGTGTGTGCTGATATCAGATTATCCATTTCCTAATAAATATGGAGGCCTGTTGTGACCCTCTCCCTGTTTTTTTTTTTTTTTTTTTTTTAAACAAGATTCTTTTTACATATTCACAAAAAGAAATTGACACCTTCTCTACTAAAATTAACTAGAACTCAATATCATGTTTAGGTTTAAGTGTCTTCCTTTCCCACTTAAGTTTTCCATTTTCTCACCTTCAATCTTTCTAATGGGTGATGTCTGGTGACCTTTCAGTTGTGATTGATTTAATTTTTAACCAACCTTACAGAAGTTACTTCAACATTCTGAGTTAGGTTTTTCAACAACTCTAACCCTTCCTTTCCAACAGTTGGGCTACTCAGTTATTTTAGTGTCTTGTGAAGGGCCAAATTCATGGTTTCCATAAACGCCATTAGCTATCAATTTGTGGAAATATCTACTTGGTCCATAACTTTTTACAGTAAAATTACCAAAGACTGAATAGGATTTTTTTTTCCTTTCCTTTTAAATTCTATACACAATCTCTCTCAAATCAACTGAAACTGCATATTTTTTTTATTTTAATTTTTTTTTTTTTCCCCCCTCCATTGGGATGGTAAACTTGGTTAGGTTTTAGTGTTGCTTTTGGTGTTTTCATTATTTAGTTGTTTTTGATTTTATTTATTTTGTTTTCTCTGCTAAAACTATTATGGGCAAGATGTTATTTTGCCAATATCGCGAATTTGCAAAAAGTGATTCTACAAGTGGTGTATTAAAACTGATCACTGGGCATTTTCAACTGAAGCTGCTGTATTGTACAGGTAAGCAAACCTTAAAAATTTAAGTGCATGCTGTATTCAGAAAAGTTCCTAAACTTAGATTTGGTTTCTTCTAAAATGTAAGTCACTATTTGAATTAGTTATAGTATAAAATGGGACTAATTTTAGTACTAGTGCTTTAAAAAAAAAAAAAAATTGTTGTGGATTTGGAAAAAAAAAAAAATTGCATGCAGTTAGTTTTTTTATTTATTTTTTGAGCACTGTATACTGCTGCTTGGCTTCTACTTTTCTGAAGAAAATAAATCAGTAAAATAAGCACCAATCAACCTGGACATGTGCTTCTTACTGCTTGTTAAGTCTTCTCTAAAGATGGGTAAAGTTATGTAGAAACAAAAATATTAACTGCTCAACTTGGCTTATATTTCATCTTTTTGGCAGATGTCATTTTATTGACTTTGTCTTTAATACTCCTCCCCCCCCCCCCCCACACACACACATTGAACTGAAGCTTGTTATTGAGAATAACTTCAGTCCTTTCTTGGCCTCATATATTGAATTTTATTCTTGCCAAGCAAGCCAGATAAACAGTAATTAACTTTGTTTAATTTTAAATTTTAAAACTGCTTTGCTTTTTAAGTTCAAAAGTCTTGAGCATTGCTTTGTTGCACTGATAAGTATGTGTCATTTGCTTTGATATATATTGGAATGTTGGTTATCAAAACACAGATATCTGAATTTCAGACTTCCTACAAATGTGAGTTCCTATGAATACTGAATTTTTATTCAGAGTACAAATCTGTAAGCGACTTCATTGAAATGATGGCCGTTTCGTTCCTGAAGAAAGTATTTAAAGTATTGAAATATCAGCATTTTAAAGTACATATTTAACATGAAAATGGTTTAAAATGTATGTTAAAACAAGGCAACTGAAAACTTGCTATATCTATTATTTAAATATAGCCTTATTTTAATTGTAAAATAAGGTATCACTGCTTTTGTAGCCAGATCCTGCATTTTTACTCATTTTATCAATTGAATAAATGCAAACCCTTTAAGCCTGCTTCTGTCTGTTTGCTATAAGGAAAAATCAATTATATCTGAACAAGTATTTTGTTCAGATAACTGATGTTCCACTGTTTTGTTAGTAAATTATGAAGTCCTGTCTTTTGTATCAAAACTTGAGCTTTAATGTCTGCTTATCAGTAATTATGTCTAAGCAAAAATCCTATTTGTTCTTTTTACATTTTTATGAAGAGAACATGAAATTTTAAATTTTATTTTAAACTTGAAAATATTTTGTAACTACTTTCAGGTGTGATGTTTTTGAATGAAGAAGCACAAATTCCAGGTTTTAATGTCTGTCATTCTATATCACTTGTGTTCACTTCAGAACCTCTCACTTGGAATGGAGGGGAAATTCCCACAGTAAAAATTCACTGTTAAGGGTGACTTTTCTTTTTCATAATTCTCTTCACAATGAATTTAGTATAGTTGTATTAAAGGTTACAAATTGGTAATTTAGAATTACCATAAAATGTCAGTTTGCAGTAAACTCAAGCCTTTACAATCTTTTAAACAAAAACAAAAAAATTTAGTCTGTCATGCATTTTGACACTCACTAGGGTTTGTGTTAACACCAAGCAGCAAATTTACTTCTGACAAAAATTTGGGTGTTGCCCTTACTAGCTGCTGCTGTCGTATGCAAATTTGGTTGATGTGTCAGCACTGAGGAATATCCGGTTCTAGTTACCTACTTCATGAAGTTTCCTGCCTTCTTGTTGCTATTAGTGCCCATAAAACTGGGTCAGCTTTCAATAATAAAAGGGTGAGACAATTGTACAGTTAATAATTCAGGCTCAACTTTGGAAAGTCTTGTCTTAACCAAGTTTTAGTCATAGGTTATTACTGTAGTTATATAACCAGACATCTTTGTAATATACTGCTGGAGCAGCAAGTTTTATTTAAAAGAAAAAAAAGCTAGTCACTGTGGTGTACTTGATGCTGCTAATATAGGGTATATTAGTAATGTTGGTAGGCATTTAATGTTATAACTTTTTTTTTTTTTTTTGCTTGGAAAAGTTCTCTTTGTTACTCTCAACAAAGTAATATTTTAAAGTTAGCTATGCCTTTTTTTACTTTCTATGGCTTCTTTGTTTGCTATATTAACAGATTTTTGCTTATATTATTACAGCCCCCCCCCCCCCAACTCAATTCTTTAAAACTTTGTACTGTCTTCCAAAAACTTGTAGACCCTTTCTTAAACAATGGTGGCTGTTATTTATTTCTCCTTTTCCCTTTGAGGTGAATATGTTGGTGTTCAGCTTGTCTGCTAGTTAAAATCTGTTTACCTCCTTATCTTTTATGTACATACTATTTTGATTTGTATTTTCTATGATTGAAATCTGATTATTCCTATTAGCTTTTTGAAGTCAGCTATATCTTAGAACCTTCTAGTTTCTTCATTCTTGTTGACTTTTTTTTTTTTAAGTAAAAAGGATTGAAGTACTTAGTTATATTTAAGTAGGCATGAAAATTAGCTATTCTAATTTTATATCAAATTGAAACATTTGTATTTTTCCCCACTTTAATCTCTTAAAAAGTATTAAATTCAGAATCCTAAAAATAAAATAGGATGCCTTGTATTAAGATAGTTAAGAAACATAAAGATGTTTCTATTGAACTAGTTTTTCTTAGACTTTCTGTTAATAGAAATTGGCTTCAGACCATCTAATTGTCACTTTCCTAGTTCTCATTTGTATACTACTGGAATGAGAAATCTTCAAGTCAAGTTCAAATTCCAGTCAAAATTTGTTGCATTTAGTAGACTAAACTATCACCTGGTTCACACTCCACCCACGTATTGAACAGGTGAAGAGGCCCATCCTTCTTTCCTGTTTAGGATGTGGTTTCTGGCTCTCTTTTCTAATCTTTTCACTCTTACGTAGCCCCCTGCACATCAGTGGTGTTACTGCCTTGCTTGGGGATATTTAAAAAAAAAGTCATCTGCAAATACCCTTTCCCAAGGGTATTTGCACATAATTTCTTCCCCCTCCAGCTGTGAGTTGAATAGCAGGACAGATTGGCTTCTATAGCTTTGGTTGGCAACCAGTCTACTTCAGAAAGTAATGGTAACTTACTATTGGGGACACCTTTTTTGCCTAGTCAGTCATGTCTCTTTAAGACATGATTGCCAAAGAGTGTATCCTGCCTGTAATTGACTATAAAATCTGTGCCATCTTATGTATGATGTTCTTGCAAATGTAGGCTTAAAGATGAATTAAGAAATTCACTTGCATATATAGTATTAAAAAATTTTTTTTTTTTTTTTTTTGTCCTTTCCTTACATTTAAAACAAAGTTCTTCAAGGTTATATGATTTTTTTTTTTTTCCTGCCCTCTCCTTTCTCCTTCATGAAAAATTTGCAGTGGCATCACTTCATAACTATGGCCTTACCTAACAGCTTTTATCTTTGGTCATTCTGCTTAATTATTAGTTCTTATTTGTCTTTTGCTGTAGTGAAGCAAGACTATTTGGGCATCAGTTTTATATTAGTCATATTCTGTATCTGCACTTAACTTTAATTGGGTTTTTAGTTTTTTAAATTCCCTTGCACCATGGCTAATTCTTGTCATATTTTGTAGAACCTTTTAAGTGTTTGCTTAATTTAATGTGGTTGAAAACAAAAAAAAAATTGCATGGATAATATACTTAAGTGCATGAAATAAACTTGTTAGCATGTTATTTGTGCAGAATCATTCTAGTGAAAGCAAACTAGTTTGTTTAGCCTTTCAAGTGTTTTTTTTTTATCATCCCCTTGTATGATAAAATGTCAAGGGGGTGAAAATTTCTTGGAAGTTTTAGTTTGCAAACTTTTGAAGCAATTTAGTTTTTGGTGTTCTTGTGTGTGTGCATTCTTTGTGTGAAAAATACTTCTGTAATTGATGTCAAACTTCAAATTTGACAGCTTGTGCAAATTAGACTTGAAAATTAGTAAAGGGCTTAATTTTTATCCAATCAGTAAATAATTTCTTTCACTGAAAAATACTTGTGCTCCCTCCCTTCCCCTTTGAAACTGATGCAAATATCTTCATCTTAATAATGAAATGAAACATCATTGCCCAGGTTTGGCTTGGCTGTTCACGGAGAATACAGGTAGACTTTTGATATATAATTTTTTTCCCCCCTAATGGACAATTTGCATTAAACCATAAAAATATTAACTTTTATTAATACTACTTAACTAATTTGTTTCTGTGACTACCAACTAGCTGGAGTGTTAATTTTATTTATCCCTTCCAACTATTAAAGAAGAACCTTAGTGATGCAACAGTGGTTAACACTACTCAATTTTTGAGTTGTTGAATCCACAATATACACACAAATCTGTCTATACTTCTGAGATGAGGTAATATTAACATTATTTACATTGTTCACTGTTGTCCTCATCTTTATTGGCAATAAAGATGACAACTGTCTGAACAGTAAATAGTGTATCTCTCTTCTCCCCTACCATTCCAAGCTTTCCTTTACCCACTTCTGTGTTTGTGTATTTTATTTTATAAAATACACACAGTATTGGAAATGACTTAAACTATGAAAATGAGACACACTTCTCATTTTTGGATCCTTTATTTGAAAGATATTGTATTTTAGCATGACTTCTGTCCTTCAGCCAAACATTTTATTTTATTTTGTTGATGCATTGTTGCAGCTGTTTAGAAAGCTGTTATGTATTCATTGATTACTAAATTTGATATTTAAAGCAATATTCAGGTTCTCCATAACTCTTCACTAATGCTATTTATTGGTTGTAAATACTGCCACCCACCCCACCCCACCCTGATGCTAACATTAATTTTCAGGTAAACCATGCTAAATGTTTGGTTATTCCTTTCCATATCACTTAAATTTTATCAATTCTCCCTCTTTAGAAAAGATATGCTTGTTTGATTCTGCTTCTAAGTAAGCAGTCCTCAATTGTTCTAGTGCCTCTTGGATATTCTCACCTACCCCCTAAGTTTGTTGCAGTCATGTCTCTATCCCCTAAGAAAATAGAAATGTCTCCCTTATAATGCTTCTAATAGATTTTGCATTACAAAGCCTTAGCCAAAAACCATGTGTTTTTACTATTGCTTGCCTAAATTTTTCATGGACTGCCAACTAAGACAGGCATGAAACTTTGTTTTTTTTTCTCAGTGGGACTGAGCTTCAGTTACAAAATATTGCATGTCAATTCTGATATTTGAATTGTTCAAATACTCATGAGTAGTGTCAAAATCTAGAAAATTATTGCTTTAATTCTGAGTTGTAGCATTTTTCAAATTCAGAAAATCTAGAGGTGTGGATTTTGGGATGCTTATTTTAAAACATTACTATCAGAATTTGAAGTTTAAAACTTCTGATTTTATAATACTAAACTATATTCTGTCTTGATCATCGAGCTGGATTCATATTTATATTAAGCTTAATTTGTCTAGAAAGTTTTAAAGTTGTATAACTTTAATTTATTAATGATATCTGAAAATGTTTGCAGTTTCTACATTTTTGTAGAGAACACTTAACTTTATTGGGGAACATCTTGTAGGTCTTAAATTTAAAAACACATCCTGGCTGGTGGGGGACTAAACAGTCATTTCATAATCTTAAATGTTAATTTAAATGTGGCTAAAAAAAAAAAAAAAATCAGCTTAAATTGATTCAATTTGAAATTTTAAAAAGAATTGCTGGATAAGTATCTTTTTTTTCTTTTTCTTTCATTCCCTTTTGAAAGATTCCTATTTATATATTTTAAATGTTACGTCTGTTAAGTTGTTTTTTTTTCTTTACAGAAATGTTGTATTTATTTCAGGTTGAACTGGCACTATGGGATACAGCGGGTCAAGAGGATTATGACAGATTACGGCCCTTGTCTTATCCAGATACAGATGTAATTCTTATGTGCTTCTCAATAGATAGTCCTGACAGTTTGGAGAATATTCCTGAGAAGTGGACCCCAGAAGTGAAGCATTTCTGTCCTAATGTGCCAATTATATTGGTAGGCAATAAAAAAGATCTGCGCAATGATGATGTGACACGCCGAGAATTGGCCAAGATGAAGCAAGAGCCTGTTAAGGCTGAAGAGGGCAAGTCAATGGCTGACAAAATTGGTGCTTTCTCTTACTTGGAATGTTCAGCTAAAACTAAGGAAGGTGTACGAGAGGTGTTTGAGACTGCAACCAGGGCAGCTTTACAAGTCAAGAAAAAGAAGAAAGGCAAATGTATTTTGTTCTAGGAAGGTTTTCATATTTTTATAGTCCAATGATATCTGAAAGATTCAATGGTCTTTCCAAATGTATGTGTTTGTCTTTCTTGATAAATATTCTTGACAGTTGCTGATTGTAATGGTATGCACAACCATTTTCAAAACCTTAAAAAAAAAAAAAAAATTTTTTTTACAATTCTACTGGAATAATTTTAATGGTGAAATAATATTGCCAGCATCAACAGTGGTTCTTTATAAAGAAAGTGCTAACCAGTTTTCAACATGAAATCCTGCTACTCTTGTCTGCTGTTCTCATTTGCATCTTTCCTAACCAGATTGTCGTGAGACAAGGCTTTTTTTTTTTTTTTTTTTCTCTTCAAAAAGAAAATGCAGCACTTGCTACTGCCCTCACCAACATGACATGACTGACCATTTTACCAACAAACCACTATCCCTTCAGCCCTCATCCCCCTTTTATCGCCCCTCTTCCCAATGTTTCCTTCAATGATTCTCCACTCCAAGCAAGCAGCAGTAACAACATAAACATTTTGGCCATGTTCAGCTGTGACCTTGGCTCTTCTGTGCAATTTCACCTCTTTCCTGTGTCTGGCCACCACCACTTTTTTTTTTTTTTTTTTTTTTTTTTTTTTTTTAAGGGAAGGGGATGGTGCATGTCCTCATGTTTTAGAAGAGGAGGTTGCAGTTGGATGGTAAGTGGGGAAGTGGAGTTTGACCATCTTTTTGGTTGGCATTAGCAGTGGCAGCACTGTTTATATGAAAAGATAAAATTTTAAATGTACTGGCAGTGGCAGCAGTAGTAGAATCTTGCATTATTCTCTGGAAACTCTTGTGAGGAAGAAATCAGGATGCTAAATAAGTCAATTCTGCTGGATACAAAAGGTTTAAAATTACTAATGACAGCCATTTACTCCTGTTACTGATTTTTCTAATAGTCATATTTGGAAGATATTCCGTAAACTAAAACCCCTTTGTTAATGTTACTAGATTCCCTCACTTGTATTGTTTCATTAAATGTGACAAGGTCTGTACAATAAATGCAGCCTTGTATATTAGTCACTTGCTAAGCTCTAAATTCTATTCCTTAATTTTTAGATGCCTTCTCAACACTTGCTAAGTTTCACATTCCACTAGATATTTTTTTTTTTTTTTTTTTTTTTTTTTTTTTTAGAGGGGGTTTGTTCTTGCTTTCTCTCATCTGGGATTGTTGTAGATTTCCAGTTCTGTTTTTGATCAGTTACTGCATTTTGTAATTTTATATTCTTGGCAATTCTGTCTTTTTTTTTTTTTTTTTTTTTTCCCCCCCCCAAATCAAGAAATTTTAGTTTAAAATCTAAAATATATTGCTGCTGCTCTTTTCTCTATAACCAAAGCATTGTTTTGCTTACTACTTAAGCAGCTGTCCATAGCAACTTTTTTTTTTTTTTTTTTTTTTTTTTTTTTTTTAAATGGCTTTGGTGCCTTACAAAAATTGAAGTTGTCTTCTGGCTTGCGATGAAAGCTGCTGTAGCATATGACAACTGTTGGTATATTTCCCAAAGTTTGCTTGCTTGCTTGTCTTGTTTCTTGAACTGGCAATACCAATATTAGTCCTCAGGAGAATTCTTAGTAGAATCTAAATTGGTATCCCTACCTTCCCCAATTCTTGGGCATTAAGAGCTACATTTACTTTTTCTGCATCTGCTCTTAATTCAACAGATTAGTCTTGACAGTGAAACATTAAAAGATGCAAATGTTAAACTTGCCTACCTTTTCAAAACTTGATGTCTCCTCCCACCCTCTCGCTACTAATGAAATTATTTCTCTATATCTATTATTAAATGGACGAAAAAACTTGTTACATAGAATAGTCAGAAGTAATTGCTCCCCTTCCCCCACCCCCTTCCTTCAGAAAAGTTACATAGGATTCATCCAGTATGCAAAAATAAAAATAAAATGCTATACCTCTTTTGATAGAGGTAGGTAAATGTAACTTCCTTCTGACTACCTCCACAAACATACAGCTCTTAAAAAGGGGGGGGGGCAATCAGAATTAATTTAAAAGCCAAAGCTGATATGACATAAACCTTTAATTTCGGTTAATTTTTATATATTTGTGCAGAAAGTTAATTTGAAACATTATTCAACAGCTTTAACTCTGACGAGAAAAGAACTGGTACGTTTAGTAAGACCTATAGCTTTACTTCTCTCTTTCTCTCTAAAAACTGCCTGCTTTATTTGCACTCCATTGCTTCTGTAATATCTCTCCCTCTGTATAGTATGTCTATATGAATTTTCTTCCAAGTATTAACCTATAATTCTTGTTTCTCCAATTTAGAATCCACTTTGTTAAGGCTACCAAAGTTAGTAAAAAAAAAGAAAAATCATCAAGAGTTAGTGGAGGGTGAACCTCTTAACAAAACTTGTGCATCATTATCATTTGTTTGGGCCATTGGTTGCCACTCCATCCCACTTCACCCAACATAACATACCCATGCAACTGGGGAAAAGAAAAAGCTCTAAAATTTACCTTCAAATTTCGATTTCACTTGATTGTACTTCTGCCATTCCTTTTCTGCATTCTTCCTGTACCAAAGGAAAAAGGGAAGCTGCTAATTCATGAAACTTTTCTTTGCACTACTTAATTTTTTTTTAATTTTTTTTTCCTACTGTTCTAGTTTCATATTTATTTCACTTTCAAATGGCTTTATTTTGACAAGTTTTTCTCTACCCACTAATCTTCATCCATCAATTTTAACCTTGACTGACGGAGACCTCGTTGGTATACCTTCCAATTTTCACAAGTGTTTTTTTTTTTTTTAATAACTTAATTTCAATAAAGCCTTTTCTTCAGACGGTTACTCTCCAGACTACAACTGGTTGTAGTGGATTCCACCCCACCCCACTCTCCTTCCTCTGTCAGTTTGATTGGATGACTCTCCTTTTCTTCCTCAGCAATGAGCCGAAGTTTCATTCTTCATTGTTGATTAGGGGCTGACTGCCCCATCCTTACCTGTCCTTTCCCTCGTCGACTTTCAATCCCCCAGATTGTAGTTAAAGTCTCTTCTACTTTGTATCATGTGCTCGAAATAAATTTTGACTGGTATTCTTCAATGTGTTTTGCCTTTTTTTTTTTTTTTCTTTTTTTTTTCTTTTTTTTTTTTCAGCTGCCTATTTATTGTTCCTTATTTTATCTTAATCTTAATAGCAGACTGAAAGCAGTTCAAGATTTTACATTATCTGTATACCCCTTTTAATCTAGGCTTCAAAAACGTGTGTGCGTGTATATGTACTAAATGTTTGTAAGGCAGAGCTCTAATAAAATTCACCAATATAAATAAATTTAAACTGAAGTAAATCCTTTTTATTTTTAAAGTATACAGGCGTTGACAGTATCCAATAAATTAGCTTTATTATAACCTTATAAATGTCAATCTTTATCAATCCAGCATTACTGGGATTGATTCCTCTCTTCCACCCCCTCCCTACAGTGAACTTCATTCTAAAAAAATAACTGAAGCTTTAAGCCTTGAAAGGCTACAATTTGAATTAGCGGATACTGATTTCTACAAGTAGATGGTTATTTGTACCAATTTCAAATCCTTGCTATGTACTTATTAAATTTTGATTTCCTTTTATCAATCTATTAGTTTTCTCAGATGTAATATTAGTTGAAGCTGGTTAACTGGTTTGATCTATTCCTAGGATTTGTTTTCCCTGCATTCCAACAAAACTATGGAAAATGTTAATTGGAAATGTTTTTGCTTTATTAATGTAATTTTATTTATTTTTTTTCATGTGATGCTGTCATGAATATTTAAACGGTGAACAAAGCTTTCAGTTGCAAGTCTAACATTTTCTTATGCTGATTTTAAGTTTTGTAAACCTTTTCAAAATCTTGGGACTTTAAACCAGACTTAAATTTGATTGTTTTTTTAAAAACCTTAAATGGTGAGTATCATTGTCTTGTAAGTATTTATTTTGACTTTCAACAAATAACAGGTATGGTAAAGGCTAAACATGAAAAATGTTGGTAGGAAACCTGTCTCATTAATGAGCACAAAACTTATTGAAATTTTTTTATTTTTTATTTTATTGAATTTGTAGTTAAATTTGTAAATCAGATTATCAGTTTACCTTTTATAGTAAAAGTTTTAATGCTGCTCTTAGCAAAGTATATTAAAATCTAAACTGCAAAGTTCTAAAGTTATTGAAAAGTATGGCTGCATTAAAAGGAAATGTACTCTCAAGAAGTCAACATTAAACTTTAAAAATTTTTTTAATGGGGTTTTGTTGTCTTTCAGGTTGAACTGGCTCTGTGGGATACAGCTGGCCAAGAGGATTATGATCGGCTGAGGCCCTTGTCTTACCCAGATACAGATGTGATTCTTATGTGCTTCTCAATTGATAGTCCTGACAGTTTAGAGAACATCCCTGAAAAGTGGACACCAGAAGTGAAACATTTCTGCCCCAATGTACCCATAATTCTGGTTGGCAACAAGAAGGACCTTCGCAATGATGAGAACACTAAGAGGGAACTAATGAAGATGAAGCAGGAACCTGTACGACCAGAGGAGGGCCGGGCAATGGCTGAGAAAATAAATGCCTACAGCTACTTAGAATGTTCTGCTAAGACCAAAGATGGGGTCCGTGAAGTGTTTGAGACTGCAACTAGGGCAGCACTTCAAGTGAAGAAGAAGAAGAAAGGGGGATGTGTCGTGTTGTAACTGGACTTTCATTTTTTTTTTCTTTATAATATCAATATCTCTCGCCATTGTTAATGAAACTACACAAAAGGAATTTATTTCCTGTCATAACATTTTCCTCCCCTTCCCCACAACTTGACCTGGTTTGTTGTTTTTAAATTTTTTTTTTTTTTTTTTTTAAATGGCTTGCTGCTTTCCCTTTTCTTTTCATTATCTTCTGTATTCATGTTTTAGTCCCACCTGTACAAGTGCATATGATGATCTATTATCACTGGTCTACATTTGAGTTTGGTCTCTGCAGGATTTCAACTTCTTGGAACTTTATCCTTATGTATATAAATACCTGCTTACATGCACCCCCCCTGCTTACATTTCATACTCACATGATGGCCTGTAAATAAAGGTGGCATATCAATAACATGAAAAAAAAAAAAAATCAAAATCAAAACCAATGGTTCTAATAAAGAACACATTCTTGTGCATGTTTGTAGGTATAGACCTTTTGTCTGTTACCAAAGGTGTTTGTTTCTGCTCACCTTATTTCTAGAAGCAACAATGGAAACCTGTTACTGTGCTAACATTCAGTTTAAACACTGATAAAGAGAGCACAAAAATCGTCAAAGCAAACAAGTGCATATAACTTAATCTGATGGCTTGGAAACTAGAACTTTTCTATTCTCGGATATCTACAGTATCTCAAAATGACTTCTACAATAACATTTTATTGTAGACTCATTTTGATGGAAATACTGTACATGTGAGTGTGTGTGTGTATATATGTACATACATTGTCACATTTCTGAAAACATTTCATCTTTTCCACGACAATTTCCTCTGACTTTCTCTCCGTCATTTTTTTCAAGTTTGGTTGATCTAAACATTTTATCTTCTGCCCAACCCAAACATGGCAAATGCTTTTCTTTTTTCTTCCTCTTTTATCCAAATCCCTTCTCTTCCCTCTTCCGTATATAAAGAACTATTTTCCTGGTTCAAGTGATTCTTTGTCCAGCTCCTGACGCCTGTTCATACATAGTGAATCAGTGACGTGGAAAGTTTCTTTCTATAAATTTAGCAATTTGGAAAATAAATAAAAATTAAAAAAAAAAAAAAGAGGAAAGGAGCCATTAGTTTTCCTCTCAATTTTAAAACAGCTAAAATAAAATTTTAAAAAGCTTTTTCTTGTTCCTGATTTTTTTTTTTTTTCCTCACTCGCATACATGCTCGCTCACTCGCTGCATTTAAATTTTGACATCCTTCATATTGCATGCTAACCGGTGCAGTTTCTCAGGGACCTGTTGGTTCTTGGTGATTTATATATGTGGGATTTTGTCTTGACAGCTTTAGCAAAGCTATATGCAAATTAGTATATTTAAAAAAAAAAAATTCTCTTGCTCTCATTTATTTATATATATATATATATATATATATATATGCCCATTTTAAGAAACTAGTTATTTTAATTATGTAAGGCATCCTGTCATGGAAATCTTTTTAAAACCAGATATGGAATTTCTATTCAAGTTTGGAACCTTTTTTTTTCTTCCCTCACAACCTTCCTTCTGCATGCTGGTTTAGTTTATTCTTTTCTTTGACTCACTTTTAGTTATTTGATTGTTTAACTAAAAGCACCCAGTGCATTTTCATTATACTATATGAAAAATGCATTTGTGTGTTTTAAGCAGACAGTCCCAGTTTATAGTTGCAATTAGTTTGAAATTTTATAACCTTTTTTCAAAGTTGTTTTGACAAAAATGTTTAAACAAGTGACAAAGTGAAACAAAATAAAGCATGCTATCCTTACCTAATCTGTGTAGAATTTCTAGCAAATTATCAAAATTCTCCCAAAGAAAAGTCAGCACAACATCCTCTTTTAAGTTAATAAAAAGTAGTCTTTAAAAGAATTTTAATGGTTTCTTTAACTGGATATAAAAGACTAAAGTTTTCTCGTAACCTATCTATTGTTTCTCTTCATTATAGTCTTTAATGGAATCCAATTAACAGATGATTACTTTTGTATCTTAGTTTTCTTCTGAATATGTTTTAAAGTGGTTTAATAAAAATCACATTTGTATTTATTTTGGTTTTCTAAGCCTTCTCTACCAGGTACTTAATTCCAGTTTACTTTTTGAGTGGTGGGAGGTAGAGAAGGCCTGTGGCAAGTTGATTAGAACTGTTGCTTAATAACTACTTTGTCTAATCTGGAAAACCTAGATAGGTACAAAGAATGTTTAGTGTCACTATATAGGTATAACTTTAGAACACTACTTCAAAACTTGATATGAAAGGTGATTTTTCCTTCTTCCTCTCCTCTGAGCACAATTGAAACCACGGGGAACACCATTGACTACTCTAATAGGTTTTTGGGAGACAAGTATCACCATGTCGCGTGCTCAAATGAAAGACTAAATTAGTAAAAAGGGAAATAACTCATGTCGCTTGTCAGCAATTGGCAGTTGTGACCCATCTTAAATGATGTTATCAGCTCAAAATTATTGCACATAGTATGTGGTTCTGATATCAACTGATTTGATTTTAGAAAATTTAAGATGTACAGCTAATACTTGGTGCATGTTCACTGACCCAGGAGAACACCATAACTTCCATTAATTCCTTTTTTTTTTTTTTTTTTCTTTTTTTTGCAAAAAAAAAAGATATGGCAACAGTGTGCAATGCACGGACGAATGGTAGATATATAAATGTACGAAATGGATTCAGACGAGAAAACTTCCTGGCCTGACACAGTTCCTTGTAGTAGATGCAGTTATAGATTCGATGTCGCCATTCCATCTGCGGTCGTTTCAGAGAATGAGGCCAAGGAGATGCAATGTGTTGCTTTCTAGGAGACTAACGTCAGCCATTCTGATAGTAGATAATTAAGTTTTTCTATGGATTTAAAGAAGAGTAGCTTCGTTTTGGAGGCATTAAAATTTAAGTCATTTCCTACCCCATTCAATCACAGATTGAAGGTCCCTTTTGAAGGGCAATAGAATAACTGTTGAATAGATGCATACAAAATTTCAACTTGTCCAATTACAGTTCTGCTATATGTTACTTGAAGCTTTGCAAACCAAACTTCAGCTTAGGTTATTACTGTGTTAAGTAGCCTTACTGATATCTGCCTATTCTAATATATATATAAGAGAGAGAGAACAAAAATTGTGTTATTTTCTAAAATGTCTTCTCTCCAAACCTCTAAAAGTGAGTATGTGGGGAAAGAGCTTTCCGATTGGTGCCTTCAAAAACTGGGGTTAAAACAAGGCTCCGTTGATTGTCTGTTA
Source organism: Ascarosepion bandense (assembly GCA_037127315.1). Classification (NCBI taxonomy): domain Eukaryota; kingdom Metazoa; phylum Mollusca; class Cephalopoda; order Sepiida; family Sepiidae; genus Ascarosepion; species Ascarosepion bandense. The sequence continues at coordinate 1,437,422 of JBBBDQ010000504.1, read as the reverse complement.
AGGACCATATGACAAATTAAGATTGGGGTATCTAAGTGAGAAACAACTGTAATGTTCTGTTTGCGAACATTTTCAGTTAGAATTATGATAGTTAATTTTTCCACAAGTATTTTTCGTTTTGATTTCAATCACATTTTATCGTAACTTTCAGATCGACGTTCATCAGTAGTTAGAAAACACCAAAGATTTGAGTGACATGATAAAAAGCAACTGGTATTGAGATGAAAGAAATTAAAAATATATAACTGAATTATCCCTTCTTTCGAAAGTCTGCTTCAACTCTGTACTCTTAACGCTTGTTCTTTCCTGTGACAGTGAGGCTCACTGAAGAGTAATAAGACTAAATATAAGGAAGAGGAAAGGCTTTGCGAACTGAACGATAATTGTTGAAATTGAAGGAAGTTGGATTGAGAAGCAAATTAAAAACGGAAGTGCGTTGAAAAATCATGTTTTAAAATAATTCCAAGGAGAATCGAGATTAGAATTAACTAGACGGAATTCAGTAAGATTGAGCAAAACCAAAACCACTGCTCCTCTCTACTTTTCGCTGATAAGAAAAGTTCCATTAAACTTATACTAGATGTTAAGTAGAAGGAAGAATGTTGTTGATAAAGAAAATTCAATGATCATCCGAATAACATTTATGATTTCTCTGAACAAAAGGGACCAGGGAAAATCTGTTTTGGATCAGCCACACAGAAGCGAAATATCCCCTACGAAGAAAGAAGCCTGTCTGAAGCATTCATCTCTAGAAAATGTCCAAACATTAATTTCAATTTCTTTAAATGCAATTAGACAAGGAAAATCTATTTACTTTGTGAAGTGATCATCGACAAACAAGCAGTGTGGTCTATTGATCGAAAAATGCATAGGCAGAAAAACAAACTTCTTTTAAAAAATGGAAACAATTTTCTTTCTTTTTCTTTTGAGTGGTTTGGCCAAGAGAGATCACAGCATGAGAAAAGCTGAAGACTGAAAATCCTTTTCGTTGCGCTATTTTGAAAGTTTGGATAATTACAGGAAGCTGAGAATGTGGAAAAATGAAGAGAGATTAGCGTCTCCCATATGGAGCGGTAGTATGAGATAAGATGTATAGAGAGTAGGAGTAAAAAAAGGCGGCTTGACTCCTTTGACCACTTTTAAGAAGGGGCTGGACAACCCAAAATTTGGAAAACCACTCGAGTAAAAATATTTTGAGAATATGGTGTTTTAGAAAAATGTACAATTCAACCAGACCCAAACCTTTTGCCAATCTCTACTCCTGCCAGACGTAGGACTTTATATAAGCCGGAGAATTTAGAACAGAGGAAACGGAAAAAACCGGGAGACACACGGAGAGTTCCCACACTACTACAACCGGAGTTAATATGATATGCCGAGACCTCCTGACCAAGACCTTGTATCGGCCCAGAAAATAGGAGACGTCGAAAGAGCAGATCAGAAGATCACAGAAGACCAGATGAACTTAGACGAGAAAAACTTAGGTGTGGATGGTCGTGAATAGACAAACAATAGCCAAGTCGAGTGGAACCGTGCCGCCAAAATGATACCAGAAGCAAAACGGACGAATCGAGTGACGAATTAGCTAGATGGTAGCCACAGAGTCTGAAGGAACTTGAAGACCAACGCAGGTCTTAGGGCTATATTATTGATTACCGTTGACTAGAACTCATATAAATGTAATATATTGGTTGCTGCTGACCAGGTTCAAAGCAGTTGAAGAGTTATATTCTACGCTAATATAAGTTCACACAGTAACCCTTCTACCTTGGGTGACCTTTAGGCCTTGTATTGATTAAACGCCAGTAAAATAAAAATTGACAGATACACTCTTGTGATTATTCATGTACCAGTTGAAGAGTCGTAGGAGTCACAAAGTAATTCGGAGAGAGTTGCAGTCGGAGTTCAAGTCACGGTTAGAGAAAGCTATATACGGACTTCTCGCTGGTCGAAAGGAAGATCTGGTTCATTAGTCTGCCGTGAGAAAATAAAAAGTTAAAATCAGAGACGGTCCTAGTGTCACTTAGCTATCTCCAGACAGTACCAGGTAAATCCATGAATAAAGAACTTACTATTCTGAAAGAACGATTAGTGATTTCTTCCCTCGCCGTGGCGATATTTCTCATGTTGTTTCTTTGTTGAACGTACACTGGGTTTTTTTTTTTTTTTGGTTTTTGTAGATGTAAAACGCGAAACCAACCACGGCGTAGAGCAAAAGTAGATGAAAAACTGCTCGAGTGACTGTTATAGTAACAAAGGGTGAGTGTGAAATCGGGGCATACAGTTCATGATGACTACTAATGGTTGCAAGAGAAATATGGGAAAATTACAAACTCAACAAATAATCATTTGTTTAAAAAATATTTGTTAATAAATTAACTATTATTTCCTTTTGTTTTGGCAAATTTTTCGATCACAGCGCTCTACCTTTTTCTTCTTCAAAACATCTTTATTCTAGATAATGAAACCGGAATTATTTTCAATCTATATTAATTTTTGAAAATAAAAAGCAACGCCTAACTTCTTTCTTATTTTTAATTTTCTCACTCATTTAGACGTTCTCTGTGCATACAGTTGGTGCGAGACTGGTACGGAGGCAGGAGTTTTCTCTGCTTACATAATTATAAGTAATGCCCGTTATTTACAACTTATCTTAAGAAATGGGAGGGTTTAGAAATAAACTAAAGTGAAAAAGGAATAGTAAAAATAATATTTACGACACAAAATTTGTTTCACCTGGAAATAAACTGATAGATAGATAGACAGAGACAGAGAGAGCGGCCACTCGACTCGTCGTAGTCTGATGTTCCCTCGTTCACGTTGCATAAACCGAAAATTCATGTCACAAAATCTCTGAGCTCCGAAATCAAGTTGTTCTGAAGTTGTTGCTGTTGGATCACCCATATTTTCTTTCACGTATTTTGCATGAGAGTTACGTACCACCATGTTTTTTTTTTTTGTTTGTTTGTTTTTTCTAAGAGGTAAGCTGTTTTCCTTTCTATAGAAGGCATCCTCTCAAGTGTCTATTCCACAAAGTAGTCGTACCTGGGAAGAAGATGCCTGTGTGAAACTTCCTTCTTACTGATGGACTAATCTTTCGTTTCATTGTACGTGGCATGGCAGGTCTTAGCTGTGGAGGGTAGAACTCGTGAAACTAAAAGATATAACGCGTCAGAACAACAGCGATAGAGTAGTGAGAGGCTTGGAAAATAATTCGTCACCCCAAAAAGCCGCATAGACGTTTTTGAACTATATATATATATATATATATATATATATATATATATATATATATATATATATATATAAAGGTTAATTAGACGGACATGACTAAAAAAAAGTCATCATTATTATCTTAAAAAAAAATCTTACAATGTAAAAATATTTTATGGCTTTAGTAGCTTCAGAAGTAGACACTATAGACATTTTTCAAATATGTTGAAATTTTTTCCACTTATATATATATATATATATATATATATATATATATATAGTCATCCGCAGACAGATCTGTTTCGCTGTATCACAGCTCATCAGTACGGTTAGACTCCGATTGCTTTTTAACCCAGGATTGAAACCCGACCGAATTGGCGTCAGTCGGCGATTCTACCTTTGGGCTATGAACGTTCGGTAGAAGAAGGCAGACTTTTTAACGTGTATATTATCATTATACCCGCCCAATAGCCAGAGTGCTTTAACTCATTTTACTGAATGAGCGATGCATACATGCCAGAGTAGCTACTGTTTTTCAAAGTTTACCATTCTTCCAGAGTGCTCAGTCAGGGTGTGATATATATATATTAATCATTTCACCCCAAGCAAGGCAGTATTACCACTGATGCGCAGGAGGCTACATAAGAGGAGAGTGAAGGGTTACAAAGGAAGAGAGCAAAGAGAAAGAAGAACCGTTTACAAATGGTGTCAGAGAATGGACAAGAGAAGGATAGGAATACTGATGTAAAGAGAGTTGCGTGAGAGTAGAGTGAAAAAGAGAGAAGAACAAGATTCAGGTGGTGTTGGGGAAAGGATAAGAGACGTATGACGCATTTAAACTCTAGGAGATTTTAGTTATCAGAGAAGCAAGTATATGGAAGAGAGTTCCACAGGCGGGAAGTGCGAGATAAGAAGCTGAGAGTATTTTCGTGCAACGCATAATTTGTGACGTTTTTTTTTACTCAGTATTGTTCTTGATATATAAAAGTTTAGATATCCTTATCTAATATATATATATATATATATATATATATATATATATATATAAGATAACGTTATATAGACTTTTTATATATCAAGAACAATACTGGGTAAAAAACGTATCAAATTATGCGTCGCACGAAAACATTTCTCTACTTTGTTATACATTTTCCCTATATATATAGAGAAAGAGAGACAGACAGACAGACAGACAGACAGAGGGGAAGAGAACAAATTTTTCTTTCAAAATTTTGAGTCTTCGTCGCTTTTAAGGGAGGTAACTTTGGTTTTAGCCATCAAGAGTTGTATGTTTTGAATCCTTGAAAACTATATTATGTGAATTTGTGAATTATATGTAGTTTATCACGACACAAGGTAACAAAAATGAAAGTGTAGGCGAAAATGAAACTTATAAGAAATCATTTAAGAGTCAAAACTGCGAAATATTACCGGACGAAAATGTGCGCTTGCACACACGTCTAATCACATAGTCTACATTAATGTCAACAACATTCTTCCCTCGTTTGATTGTTTACTACACTAAGTGTAAAGGAAGTATGTGTGTCGCATGGAATGTTTAGGATGATCATTTTAAATTTTAAAATTTCATTAATGTGAAATTGCAGATACAATTTATTAAACAAATACACTAAAACTTGCATTAATTTTAACAACAAATAACCTTTCTTTCAGTTGGCAGGACTTGATTGAAGTTTTTAGCTTTTCAGTATTGCATTTATGCTATTATTTATGTTAGATCGGCTTCTCTTGTCACTAATCAATGATTTTAAACATTACTTTACCCGACCGCGTTCTTTTTAATTTATTTTACATTTTTTGCACTTACTTGGTATTCCTGGTAGCAGGAAAAACACTTTTAGAACATTGCCTTAAAGTCCCTTAGAGGAGGAAACGCGTCTGCTAAGAACAGTATTTTTTTTTTTTTTCCTCTTGTCTCTTTTTTATTTATTTTCTCTTTTACACATACTTTTTTACATGCGTCCGGTGAACCGAAGGTGAGTATCTGAGAATGAGAACAGATATTACACTTTGGTCCTGCCCACCGGACCACAGAATGTTATTTACCCACCCTTCTCCACTGAGGTGAGATGTGACACAAGGTCGTTTTTTTTTTTGTTTTTTTTTTTAATGGAGACCCCGGACGCGAATTCACGGGTAACTGGTCAAAGATTACCCAGCCCTCGCCTACGCGGTAACTGGGTACAAAGCTAGTCTTAACTGGTTATAGATGGTCTTAGCTGGGCAAAGCTTGTAATTGCTTTCCAAACTTACTCACCTGCCACAAGTGGCGAGCGCTGCAGACAGCCGGCGGCCAGCGAGCAGGAAGTGAGCATCCGAGAACAGAAGAGTCTACACTTTGATTCTGCCCGCCGGGCCACTGAAGGCAATTTCAACAAAAGTGATAAAGGGTTCAGTCGTCAGAAACATCTCCTGGCTGCTGATTTTTGCATGCGAAGTTGAAGTCGCTCTTTTGGTAAAAAAATCATGACAACTGGGAGCAGTAGGCTCCAGCAGATTTACCTCCAAGCCGTTTTATTTTGTCGGATTTATAACCACTATATATATATATATATATATATATATATATATATATATATATATATATCACCAGAAGAGGAGCATGTGTGCCCCGAAACATGAAACATTTTGTGAAGTGATACTATGCTTTTATAAACTATTGTAACAACTATTACTATATATATATATTACGAAAATTCCGGTGATTAACGAAATGGAATTAACAAAAGACATATTTCAATTTATTTGTTTGAACATTATTTTTAATCGAATTCGTATTTGATTAGATATTTTGTTTCTAATTAAAACAGTATATTCATATATATATTTCTACCGACCTGATTATTTACGAGAAGTTTTGTGACGAAATTTTCCGTAACATACAACTGTGTATATTAGGCTTGATTTAACTTCGATTAGACTGTGGAATCATTCGTGGTCGAGCAGTCTAAGGCGCACCAGATCAATTGGTGACTTTCCTTATATTGTTAGGGGTCGAAGGTTCGAATACTGCCGAATGGCATACATTTTCGTATCAAAATTTATCGTAAATAACCAGGCCGGTAGAAATATATATAAATATACTATTTAATTCAAAACAGAATATCTACTCAAATACAATTGTCGATTAAGATTAATGCACACACACACACACACATATAAAAGTCAAAACTCTCGAAATCGTATGCCCATTCTTTTTTAACAATCAATATTAATAGGATCTCCTTTGGGATTTTACCATCAAGCTGCTTCCTTTATATATATATGCGCCGATGACTTAGGGAGTAGAGACTCCGACTGACACCAAATCGGTCGAGTTTCGATCCCGGCCAGAAGCAAGTGGATATGTCTAGCCACGTGCTTGTATGTGGATGACTAATATATTATGCTCTCATTACGATTGAGCACTCTGGAGAAGAAAATTTTAAAAACAGTTTTCACTTCGGCTATAATGCGTGACTCTTCAGAAATGAATTGAGTTCTCTCGGTGACTGGCGTCTGTATACACTGCTTACATACAAGACGTTAAAATTTCCCTTCTCTGACCCCATGCGCCGATGGCTTAGGGAGTAGAGACTCCGACTGACACCAAATCGGTCGAGTTTCGATCTCGGCCAGAAGCAGGTGGATATGTCTAGCCACACTGATGAGCTGTAATACAGCGAGACGGGCTTGTATGTGGATGACTAATATATAGATAAAACAAACGATAACTATGGTTTAAATTTTTAAGTTTTTATTTTAGCTTTAATTCCAAGCTAATTGATTAAATTTAATATTTACAATACGCAAAATACCTTGCTGTGTTTCAATTCGAATTTAAATTGCTTGAAATGATTTCTGTCTCTGAAATCGCTAACATCGGCTAAATTGACAAATCTATCAACACAATATACTAATGTTTTAGAAAAATCTATAAGAATCAAATTTACTTTCCTGAAAGTTTATTTGAGGAAGATAATTTGATTTCAAATTTATTTAATCTGAATAAAAGAAATGTTAGTTTTAATTTAAAATATTATAGAAAAACAATTTTTATGAGGCCTTGACAGATTTATCGATAACTTAATGTGTGGCATTTTTAACTGTAAAAGTTACTTGAAGAATTCAACGTGAACGCTAGTTTTATATAATTTTCTTTAACTACCCTGTAATCTTAAAAATTTGAAAAAATTTTCCCCATAATCTAATACTTTATTGAATTTTAGGTACTAAGACTTTATAGTCTTACTTACGAGGACGCTTGTTGAGGTAATTTTAGAAAATGACCAATAAATTTTAAATTTATTATACTTACCGCCCCCATGTTCTGATAATATCGTGTATTGATTTCCGTATTTACAAAACCGGTACATCTGTGGTGAATACAAAATAAAAATAAACCTCTTTTCTTCATTGTGCGAAAATTTATTTTAACCAATAGGAAATGGGCTTGGCTTCGGATTGAGGAAAAGATCAAGGCAAAGGTTAGTGAGCCTACGTGAAAGTTTACTTTGAGCAATGAAAAGGGAGCGGCTTACAAACTAAAAGGTAACGAGCCGATGTCAAATCGCTTTTTGATATGAAAAGTCAGAGAAAGTTGAATGGAGCAAGAAGAGAGAGAGAGAAAGAGAGAGAGAGAGAAAGAGAGAGAGAGAGAGAGAGAGTGTGTGTGTGTGTGTGTGTGTGTGTGTGTATGTGTGTGTGTGTGTCACGCGTCTGAATAATGCCGGTATCAACTACACACTGATCAGCCTCTAATTAGAGCTGAAGAATTTCAAAGAACTCTATTAAACTCCTAAACTAAGTACCTTAAAAATATTTTTTTATTCATGTTGAATACAACCATATAACCTTTATGTGAGAAACAATTTCTCTCAATTTGTTTTAAGCATTTTTTTGGAATATTACTTCTTGCCCGCTTGCCCGATAATTTATGAGTACTTTTTTTTTTTTTTTGACAATTCATCGAAACTACGAACCTTTAATGTTTGATTACTTGTCCTGGAACAAGAAGCTACTGAAATTTAAAATGTCTAAATTTGTAAATAAATTCTTTATCTTGTTTCGTTAAAAATAACACGTGTTTTTCCTCGTCATTATCCTTACATACTTCACGTCTCTACACAAAAAATAAAAAACAGAAAATATTTTTTAAAATATTTTAAAACTACAGTAGGTCGATGAATTGTAGTAAACTTTTCCATTTATAATTAGCAGATATAGTTTTTATTTAACAACAATATCACCTAACCACTACAAATTAATACAGAATTTAGAAATAGTTAAAAATTCATAAATCACCCGAATTAAAATTGAAAACAAAAGTAAACAATTCTTGTAAAAATTCATTATTCATCGAAAATTTTCCTGGATTTTTCTAATCCTTCCTAAATAAATCAAGCTTACCTAACCTTTCAAATAGTTCTTTGCAAAGCCGAGTTCGAATTCCAGTTGAATCCATTGTATTCACTTACGCGCAAATACCCTTGGGAAAGGTATTAATCCGTCTCTTCCTTTCAGTTATGGGTTAAATAGCAGGACAGATTGGGTTCTATAGCCTTGGTCGGCAACCAGTCTACCGCAGAAAGCAATGGCAACCTACTGCGGGATAATCTTCTGCCCAGTCAGTCATGTCTCTTTCGAGACATGATCGCCCAAGCGTGTATCACGTATGGCACTTAACTGACTGAATGTAGTTTATCAAAAGCTTTTGCATAATCAGTAAAAATTAGCTATACATCCTTTTGCAATTCTATTGCACTTTCTAATCTCACCATGAGTAAATGTAGCATTCGTTGTTATTAGGTTTTTAACGAAACCGCCATGTTCTTGTTCTATTTTCGGTCTAATTCTGCTAATTCTGCTACTCATCAGATTTCTGATTTAAAAGTTTTGTTATGTGGCTCACATCACTTCAGATTTTAATATTTTTAGTCTTTCCATATTTCTTTGTTCTACTAGTTTTCTTCTTTCATTGTGGAAGAGTACTCCCATACATTCATTCCATCTCTGAAAAATGTCCCCACCATTGGATTTTGTTGGGGCGCTCTGCACCTTTCCACGGAAATGGACTATTCGAATCACTATATAAAAAAAGTGTGATTATAGCTCGAGGAAGGAAGTCGAGTGAGCGAGTTAGTTGGGTATTTCCGGTATTGCACCGGAAGTGTTCTACTAGTCAATCTATCACGTCTCTACGACGATACTGTATACTAATTGCCTTGTTCTGTATTCTACTCATCCTCACCTCTTGTAAATACTTCTCTTTCCTGTCAATACACCTACTTTTATACTATTACGTTGTTTTGTATTATTTCACATAATTCTGTAACCCGACGTAACAGATTTTATGCATCCTGTTGATGCATATTTTTTTTTATCTGTTATTCTTTTATGCGTATCTTCTTTATCTATAATACTAAATTTTTATATTTCTTCACAACTTTCATTCGTTTCTATTTTTTCTCACAATGTTCTATATTATGTGGCATACCTAAGCATTGCTTGCTCTCTCCTTTCCATCATGTCGATAATTTCATCTCTCAACCATTGCTTTTTTCCTTGTTTAGTTTTCTTTATGGTAATTTCGTTTGCTGATTTTATTAAAATTTCTCTTAATGTGTCTCACTTCGAATTTCTATTTTCACTTAATACATTGTAGTTGCTTATGACGATGTATACTTCTTTCAGTTCGGGTCATTCAAGAGTCTGTCGTATTGGGTGCTCCAATTTCTGTAGTTTTACACTAAGGTAGTCACTTCCACAGTCGGCAATTGTGCATATTTTACAGAGTAAAACTATTTCTGAATCTTTTGCTGAGCGTTATGTAGTCAATTTGGTTCTTCGTTTTTCGTCATGAGCTTCACCATATCCACAAACGTCTTGAGTGGCCTCGAAACCTGATCGTTTGCCATGCACAATTCGACCCATTTTTCTTTACATTCGTTACCAGTTCCTAGTCCGGATTCGACAACTATTTCACCATATTTTCCCGACCCTACTTTGGAATTCAGGTCTCTCATGACGATTGTAATTTCTTACGATTTGCATTGAGCGTTGGCGCTGTCTAACGTACAGTAAATTTTTTAAATTTCCTTTTCCATACTCTGTGCTGTCGGCGCATATGCAACTACGATGGGCATATTAAGAGACTTTGCTTTCAAATTGACAAGAATTCTATCAGATAATCGATAGTATCTCAGAACACATTTCTTTATGTCACGGTCTAAAACGAATGCACTTCCATCTGATTTTTCTCTCTGCCTGCATATATGGCCATATGTCTGTCAATGATGAAATCTCCATTGATTGCCCACCTCATTTCGCATACACCTTAAATATTAACATTAATCTATTCATTTTTTGTGTTATATTTTCTAACTAGCCATATGGATTTAATGTTCTGACGTTCCAATCCCTAATCGTGTATCTCTCCTCTCTTCAGTCAGTCTGATGAAGTAGAATGTTTTGCTCATAAATTCGTTTCCAATTTCTCTCTTGATTCATCAGGATTGTCTTTGCCTGATTTCCGACCTAGTACCGAGTTTCTACTGCGGGATATACATATAAATCGATGATTTTCGTTATCATCTCCAAACTAGATCCCCACAAGGCGTGCATACTTGAGAGTATCCCAGCAATTGTGCTAAAGAAATGTGCTCCTAAACCAGCCCCTGTTCTCTTTAAACTCTACAACAAATGCATTGCTGCTTCTTGATTTCACCTTGTTAGAAATCCTCTTCTCTTTTTAAGAACTCTTATGGACCGTCGAATCCTTTGAATTATCGACCTATTAGTTTTCTATCTCTTTTTGGCAAAGTAATAGAAGATCTAATCAACTACGAATTGGTTAAACATTTGCGTGGTTTTCTTTCGGACAATATGACTTTCGCTTCTCTAGGTCAACCGCTAATGTATTAACGGTTATTACTGAAAGTGTTTATCAAACTTTAGATAAGAATATGGCTTTTCTTTACAAGAAGGTCTATGGTGCCAAATTTGAGATTTTATCTAATTTTAGCAAATCACTTAATGGATACCTTATTGAACGGCCACTCTTCTAGATCCTTTCATATTAATAGAGGTGTCCTCAAGAGCTCTATCTTTGAAACTACTTTGCTTATTATCTTCATTAACGACCTTACCGAAGCTATCATTTCCCTACTAGGCATCTATACTAATGTTTATTCATGCCTTTTTTGTCTTTCGGCAAAAGTAAAACTGACATCTGTATATAAAACATGATCTTCAATCCGTTGTTAGATGACTGATAAATTTTAACTTCTTCAAAATGAAACTACTGTCTTTAGTCACTATTCTGTTCCATCAGCATGGCTGATGCTAACCTCCAGGAGAGCAACTCATTGCACCTTTTCGGTTTCACATTTGTCATTGACCTGAAGTGGAACGATTATATTGAATCAACTGCTAGACCTGCTTCTAGGAAAACTGATTCACTGTGTCGCGCGAGACAATTTTTCTCACCGGAATCCATCTTGCACATTTATAGTTCTATCATTCGACCCTGCACTGAATATAACATTAAATTCTATTCTAACAGATTCTTCTCTTACACTTCTCGACTCCTAAACTCTCCTTCAGTTTCTTGCTTTCCTATGATGCTCTTATTCTTCATGTGCCGTCTTCCCCCAGTACGTAGACGGTCATGGCTCTCTACAATTTCCTGTCCTTTGTAGCTTTTAATAAGTTTTGTCTTTTTGTTATTTCTTCTAAACCTGTTACGTCATCCATTTATTAAATCTCACTAAATAGGTTATGCATTGTTTTTCATTGTTCCTCTTGTCCTCAATCTGTACTGTAAATATTATATTTTCGAAGCCATCTTTCCTTTGTATGTGCCCAAGAAATTCCAACGTTATCTTTTTCACTTTCTTTAAGACTTTGTCGTTGCTCAAATGTTTGGTCTGTGGTATCCTTAACATCCTTTTGTAGAACCACATTCAAGTCTCTTTTTCATCTTTGAGGAGATTGTTCAGCATTCACTGCCAGATATCACGTAACAGCTCAGTACTCTTTGTTTGTTTCTAACAATATTTTTCTGTTTCTAAATACTCAGCTTAGCTTGATGGGGAAGAACTCTTGACAAGTCAACGTCCAGCTAACTAGAAGTGGCGTCTTAATAAATCACCGTGGAGAATATATGGGAAAACCATTTCACTATCTAAAGAAATCTCATGGCATTTTACAAACAATTTATGAAAGCTAACGGCGTGAAGGGGGTTAAGTTTATTGTTGTTACTACACGTTTTAAATTGAATAAAAACGAGTGATCTTTAAAATCCGAGACAATAATGTGGGACCATTCACATAATACCAGCAGAGATAGCCTCGTGTTCACACAAATACAAGGAAACAAGACTAAAAGCACGTTAAATTGTAATTTAAAATCATACAATTTTATTTATTTTGTATACTGGTGTGTGTCTGTGTGTATTCTAGTTACATGTGCAAGTTGCTTGCAACAGAGGAAGAAAGTCACTTCGTCTTATGACAAGCTTTATGCCAAAAAGAGGAAATGGACGTCTTGACCCACCCCTACCCACCAGGATCGGCAGAAAAGAGAATAAGTTCAACGTTTTTCTGGTGCGTTTTCAGGCAGAAAAAGTTTCTGTTGCATGCTAGAAGAACGTTTATTATTTCGGCTTTTAAACAAAGTTTTAATGTTATTTGTTTTGTTTTATTTTATTTATGATATTTATTGTTATTTTATATTTTTATTTTCATTTATTAATAACAATGTCTCTACAGTAACCAGGAAATGTCCAGTTGAATTGGTGATTTGTAAACTAACAAAATTCGTTAAAAGACCGACATCTTCGTTAAACGAGTCAAAAACCATCGTTCAAAATAAATAGAATCGTCAAACAATGAATTATGGTCCATGATACTGTAACATTCAGTAATTGTCTTTTTCAAGGTTGGGTAATCTAGTCACATTGTGCATGTACAGTCGGGAAAAAAATCTGAATAATTTGACTGAATTCATTTGTTCGTCGTTTTTACTTTTCCCCAAAATAGCTGCAGAGATATTGGTGAAATGTAGAAACAACAAACAAATGAATTTAGTTAAATTATTTTTCTCATTTCTTTGATTGTTTAACTGATTATTCAGTTTCATGAATAACTTATTTAGATTCTTTTTTATTTTTTTGCGCTACCCGGGGTGGTCGTAGAATTTGCTACTCCTTACTAAAAACATTAAAAACTAGACAACTTTTACAAAGTATCTGTTAGTTAAGTGCCATACTTGATATATGGTTGGGCGATCATGTCTTGAAAGATATATGACTAACTGGGTAGAAGATTATTCTGTAGTAGGTTACCATTACTTTCTGCGGTAGGCTGGTAACCAGCTAAGACAATAGAACCCAGTCTGTCCTGTTGTTTAATCCATAACTGGAGGGAAGGGACGGATTAATACCTTTCCTAAAGGTATTTGCGCGTAAATGAATACAGGGCATTCAACTGGAATTCGAACTCGGTTCCCCGATTTCTCGTTCCGAGCCGATATCCACTGTACCACAACGCATGTCAAAATATAGAGATTACAATTACGGCCATTTTTTTCTTCTTCTTCTTGACTGCGGAAAAAAGGCTACAAAATAAAAAGATGGGAATTTTTAAAAAATAATTAGAAAGCTTTTTAAACAATATTTTTAGGATAAAATATTATGACATGAACAATATAGGCAGTATGAAAAAAAATTTTTTTTTTTTTTTTAATCATCTCACCCCAAGCAAGGCATTCCACTGCCACTATTGCGCATGGGGCTACATAGGGGAAGGTAAAGAGAAGGAGTGGATAGACATAGGGAATGTCAGGAGAAAGGTGATAGATGAGTAAGGATAGCGAGGATGAGTGTCGAGTAGGTTAGTGTGTTAGGAGGTGTCTATTGACCTTACATTTAAACTCCTGGAGATTGTAGCCGTCGGGGAAGCAATCGTTTGGAAGAGAATTCCACAGTCGGGAAGTGCGAGGAAAGAAACTGTTGGAGTAGAAGTTACGGCTACATTTTATCGGTTTCACTGTAAAAGGGTGGGATCTAGTTGCTAATCTAGTATCTCGTGCAAATTCGTATTTAGGGAGCACCAGTGATCTAAGTTCATCGGAGCAGAAGCCGTGAAAGTATTTATAGAAGAGACACAGCGAAGCCACGTCTCGCCGGTGGGAGAGAGACTGCAGGCGGTCTGCCAAGTCGGTATCTATCACATTACAGACCCTCCTCTGAACCTTATCGAGAAGCCCGAGGAGAACAGCAGGGGCACCCGACCAGATATGGCAGCAGTATTCAATGCACGGGCGGATGGTAGATTTGTAAATGTGCAGGATAGATTTAGACGGAAAAAACTTCCGGGCCCTACACAGAGAACCGACTTTCATAGCAGCGGATTTAGCAATGGATTCGATATAGTCATTCCATTTGAGGTCCGCTGAAAGTGTGAGACCAAGGAGGCGTAGTGTTTTACTCTCTGGGAGGCAAGCCTGGTCCATGCTAATGGGAGGTAGGTGAGATTGTCGATGATGGTTAATTGACAGTAGCTTCGTTTTAGAAGCATTAAAATTTACTAGCCATTTCTTACCCCAGTCCAATATGGATTGGAGGTCTTTTTCAATCTCGGCTGCAAGTTTAGCTTTGACGCCTACACCAGATTTTTGTTGGAGGCGAGAGTAAACTGTGGTGTCATCGGCGTACAAACCTATTTGGGTTCTTATGGAATCAGGGAGATCATTAATATATATCAGGAAGAGTGTAGGACCTAAGATGGAGCCTTGGGGGACACCTGCGTTTGTATGGTAGTTCTGAGAGACATGTCCGTTTAATACCACTTTCATTGTGCGGTTAGAGAGGAATGACTGGATTAGTTCAAACAAATGTCCAGTTATACCATAGCTCCGCAGTTTACATAGAAGGCCAGCATGCCAAACTCTGTCGAACGCCTTAGATATATCCAATGCAACGGTTCGAGCTTCGCCATTCCTGTCGAGTGCCTGGTATATGTACTCGGTGATGGTCGTTAGCATATCAGCAGTAGACCTGGTGAAGCGGAAACCATATTGCTTGTCCGAGAGGAGCCTGTGTGCTGTGAGATGCTGAACCACCTCGGCGTTGATAATGGCTTCGAACACTTTGCCAAAGATCGGAAGAAGGCTGATAGGGCGGTAATTTGCAGGGTCAGAGGGTTCTCCAGTGTTTTTAAATATAGGAACTATAGAGGAAGATTTCCAACAGGCAGGAAAGCAGGAAGCAGATAGGCAGAGGTTGTAGAGCTTAGAAAGGATAGAGGAGAGTTCAGGGGCACATTTCTTTAAGACTATGGTTGGGATTCCGTCACCACCGCTCGCTTTGTGAGGGTCAAGTTTTAAGATTATCTTAGAGACAAGCGAAGGTGTAATGTGGACATCATTCAGTTGTGCCTCGGTTCTAGGTGAGAAGTCGGGTGTAAAAACTCCAGACGAATCCAGACTCGAATTGTTCGAGAATCTGCGGGCAAAACATTCAGCCTTATCTGCTGGGGAGGTGAGGACCTCAAATTTGTTGATTAGCGGGGGTATTGTGGACTTGCTCTTTTACAGAGTCGCCAGTAGTCTTTAGAGCCGAATTTAGAGCATGCTATGCGTTGCTTCATTCTGGCAGCAAACAACATCTTAGCTTCGTTAAGTATCCTTTTACACTTATTACGAGCTGAAGTGAAAAGGCGCCTGTTTTGTTCCGACGCATAGTTACGATAAAGTCGGAAGAAATGATTCCGGTGGGCAATGGCAGCCGAACAAGCGGGTGAGAACCATGGAGACGAATGAGATTTAAGCTGGAATTTCCTAGCAGGGATGAAGGCATCGATGCCAGCCTTAACCCAGGAGGAGACCTCGGATGCACATTCTTCGATGGGAAGACTAAAGACGTTGTTCCAAGGGATGTCACAGAGGAAGTCTCGGAACGAATCCCAGTCTGCTCTTTGATAGCAGTATGATATTCTACTTGTCTGTGTTTCATGGGTCGGGCGGGAGTGGAGTGAAATATTGATGGACACTACAGTGTGGGCAGAGTTGTCTGGTAGTGCAAAAGTCTGGGATGGAAGTGAAGCAGAAGTCTAGAAGTGAGTCCCTTCCGTTAGGGTTGTCGGAGAAACGCGTTGGGAAGTCCACTACTTGCGTAAGGGATTGGGTGATTGAAAAGTTCATGGTGTGGACACCAGCAGGGTCAGTGACAGCGTTCTCCAGCCACTTGGTATGGTGGGCGTTAGTCACCAAACACGAATACATGGGCAGAGAGATGGGAAGAAATGGCTTCGTCGATATTGTCAGAAATGATGTCATGTAACAAACAGTCAGGGGAGGAAGGAGAGTGGTAGAGAAAGAAGAGATAGCTAATCGAGCTGAGAAGTGAGAGGCGGAAGCACATGAAAGAATGATCTGGGGATTCAAAAGATGACACCCTAGCTAAGGGAAGGTGTTCGCTGACATAGACACCAAGCCCATGCATATGAACATTGGAATCCTTCCTGAAGAGGGGAAGGTAGCCAGGAACGCAGAATTCAGATGAGGGGATAAAAGGGTTAAGATTAGTTTCACATAGGGCTAATATATCAGGTGAGTTATTATGGAGGAAAGAATCTACGCTGGGGAAGTTGGTGCGGATGCCGCGTATGTTAGTGAAAGAGATGCAGACAGGTTTGGGCGTTTTCAAATGAGCTGGTTTAGTTTTGTTATTATGTTTGCTTTTTTCCATAGTAATTCAGTTAAGGAGTGGTCTTAGAATAGAATCAGTCGGTCAATCATTTGCAACTTGTGAAGGATGGAGACTGGCGCGGCCTACAACATAATGTGGCCTCGGGGTTGCCCACCGAACGTTCATGCAGGGACGCCCGTCCATGCGCGATATGGCACTACAAGAACCCCGGTATTATTCAACTGTTGATCAGAGCAGCCCCTCAAGACGCTACGCAAGAGTTCGGGCTCCTAACTACCAGTCGGAAGCAGCAACCAGGAAACTGCCAACCCGGTACCCTCAGAATGTAAAGACGTTGCCACCATACTCCGTAACTGCAAAGAGCTTCCAGCTGAACTAACACCAAGACCAGAGAAAGGGGATGAACCGGGAACCCCTTCCTAAACAAGAAACAAGGTGATCACCTCTAAACTCATTCAAAAGAAGGGGGTGGAGTGTGAGACCGGGCGATAGTAGAAACTATCTACTCCAATTAAAAAAAAAAAAAAAAAAAAAAAAAAAACAAGGAAAAAGTGACTGAGGCTTACAAAGTTTTAACTTAGTAAATGTCGAAAATACCCTTGAATAGCAAAATTATTTACACAAATTAAATGACGAAAAAAAAAACAAAAACAAAGACGGCCAAAAGACGAAAATAAATAAATAAATAAATAAATAAATAAAATAATTTCCAAGAAATTTCACAAAAACAGACTGAAAAATGGACTGAATCCCGGTTGACTTACCACAAGCAGCTAACACTGTAAAGTTGATTTAATTCAATTTCTGAAGACAAAAATAGAAATTAAACCGTTTTTTACAGAATATAGTCGAGTTATGTTGCTTGCGTTCGCTTGCCAAACCGTTAAGAATTCAATCTCTCGAAGACAGAAATTTAAATCTTCTACAAGACAAAACTAATGGAAATAATTGAACCGTGATGCTATTTATCATTAGTCGAAAATACCCTTGAATAGCAAAATTATTTACACAAATTAAATGACGAAAAAAAAAACAAAAACAAAGACGGCCAAAAGACGAAAATAAATAAATAAATAAATAAATAAAATAATTTCCAAGAAGTTTCACAAAAACAGACTGAAAAATGGACTGAATCCCGGTTGACTTACCACAAGCAGCTAACACTGTAAAGTTGATTTAATTCAATTTCTGAAGACAAAAATAGAAATTAAACCGTTTTTTACAGAATATAGTCGAGTTATGTTGCTTGCGTTCGCTTGCCAAACCGTTAAGAATTCAATCTCTCGAAGACAGAAATTTAAATCTTCTACAAGACAAAACTATCCGTTATAAATGTCCGATATATTCTTATTTTATCTGCTGTGTCCTTTCAGATTGTAGGTGGTCACGACTCTCCACATCTTCCTGTCCTTTGTACCTATTAATAAGTTTGGTCTTTTCGTTATTTATTCCAAACCTTGTACTACCATTCATTTACTAAAACACATCAAGTATGTTATGAGCTGATTTTCTATGACCTTCTTTCCATCTACTCATCCTGTGAGTATCAGATTTTCCAAGCCCTCCTTCCTCATTAAGTAACCCATAATTTTCAATTGCCTCTTCCTGATGTTAAGTATAAGTTTCCATTTTGGGATATTTTCTGTTAATTCAGCCCAAATAACGTTTAGTTCTCCTTTTTCTATGTGCCGTGTCCCCTCAGGACGGAGACAATCATGGCCTTCCACATCTCCCTATCTCTATTGGCTCTTAGCACGCTTTCTCTTGTTAACCCACACCCCGCGCTGCCATCCACTTGCTCAAGTCCGTTAAGTATGTTACACGTTACTTTCCCCTGACTGTCTTTCTCTTTACCTAATCTGTGTGTATCATATTCTCCAAACCTTCCTTCCTTATTACATGTCCACGAACTTTAGCTGTCTTTCCCGTCTTTAAGCATTAGTTTCCTTTTCGTTTACATTCTACCCCGAAACCTCATCGTTGCGCACAGGTTCGGTCCATGGTATTCTCAGCATCTTTCTGTAGAATCACATTTCGGTTGTGCTCGTTGTGGTACAGTGAATATCGGCTCGGAACTAGAAATCAAGTAGCCGAGTTCGAATCCCAGTTGAATTCTTTGCATTCATTTCTGCACAAATTCCCTTGGGAAAAGGTATTCATTCATTTCTTCCCTCCAGTTATGGGTTAAAATAACAGAACAGATTAGGTTCTATAGTCTTGGCTGGTAACCAGTCTACCGCAGAAAGTAATGACAACCTACTGCGGTAAAATCTTATGCCCAGTCTGTCATGTCTCTTTCGAGACATGATTGCCCAAGCGTGTATCACGTATGACACTTAACTGACTGACTGGATGCACGTTGTGGTGCGAATGTACGTTGTGGTACAGCGGATATCGACTCGGAACGAGAAATCGAGTAGCAGAGTTCGAATCCCAGTTGAATTCCTTGCAATCATTTACGCGCAAATACCCTTGGGATAAGTGTTAATTCGTCTTTTTCCTTTAGTTAAATAACAGGACAGAATGGGTTCTATAGCCTTAGCTGGTAACAAGTCTACCGCAAAAAGTAATGGCAACCTACTGCTGGGAAATCTTCTGCCCAGTCTAACATGTCTCTTTAGAGACATGATTGCCCAAGCGTGTATCACGTATGGCACTTAACTGACTGACTGGATGTATGTTGTGGTGCGGATGTACGTTGTGGTACAGTGCATATCGGCTTGGAACGAGAAATCGAGGAGCCAGTTGAATTCCTGTCCCATTTCATGTCCGTTTCCAACTTGTCCCTCGTATTTGTTTTTCACACCGTCAGTGTATTTTTCCTGCAGGTTGAGGTCATTCACAAGTCTGTTGTATTGCAGTCTGGGTGATGCACTAGGCTTCTTCAGTTTCTGAAGTTTAATGCTTAGATTACAAATTACTGGGCGGTGGTCGCTTTCACAGTTGACACTTGGATAAGTTTTGCATTGAACAAATGGAGACTTGAATCTCCTGTTTATAGTTATATAATCGATTTGTTTTTTTATGTCACTTCCTGGGCTTCTTCATATCCATAATCGTCTTAGATGCTCATGAAACCAGGTATTGGTTATTACCTGGTCATTCACTGTGCACAATTGGACTCATTTTTCCTCAGTCATTGCGGTTTTCTAGTCCAAAGTTGACAACTGTCGCCCCTTCCCTACTCTTACTGTTATGGTGCCCTTTTCCGTGGAATGGACTCTTCCTCCTGCTATAAATAATAACAAGCGTGACTTCCGGGGACGCAGCTAGAGGCAGTTTAGATACAATTGGGACGCAGGTTATTTTTACAGCAGGAGAAAGAGTCCATTCCACGTAGAAGGGCACCATGACACTTACCTACCTTGGCATTTGTAAAATTACTCATCGCAAATATTAACTCACTTTAAGAAATTATAAATTTTAAATCAAAGTTTTTTCGTTTATTTTATTTTATTTATTTTTTTTTTGGCACACTTTAGAAATTTTAAATCAAACTTTGTTTACCTTACCTTACAACAACTGCAACGTTCAAAATAAAAAGTTATCAAAAATCAAGGAGTTATTTATCTATATATATATAAAAAGCAATCTGTGAGTCTGTGTGTGACTGTTCCCTATGCACGCCTACATTTTATGAGCTATGCCATTCAAATTTTCTAGGGATACATATCTACAGGGAAGCCAGGTCGACACATACATTTTGGGTTTAAGTTCAGCAATTTTCCCTTTCGTACTTTTTGACCAATGGAGACGATTGTTTACATTTGCTCCGTAAAACATCTAAGATGATGTCTAAATTACGTCTCAGAAATCAAATCACACGTGTCAAACACGACTAAAATAATTTTCTTATTAAAAAAAAATGAGCCTTTATATTTAATTTTTATTCCGACGTTTTAAAAATTCATTTGGTCAACAAAAAAATGTGAATATTTTCCCCGTAATTTTAAAACAAAACCCCCACCCCCTTAAAGGCGACTAAAGTATGACCGGCACTAAAACTACACTTTATACTCCGTTCGAATACTACAGCAACATGCATTCAATGCCTTCTTTTTAATGCTGAAAATGGTTACTAACAGCCTCAGCTCTCCTTTCCAACTTTCAATAAATGATTTCCATCTACTCCTCTCATTGGCATCTTCTCCTATTACTAAAATGTTCTGAGTTGCACGGGCAACGCCGGGCTATGATGCTAGTATTACATAAGCACGAATGATATTCTATGTACTTATAAGGATTCTTTTACAATAAGATAATATAATCTGTTTTTGGCTTGTTTATTGAAGTGAGCGCAAACGAAGGCCCACACCCAAATCGGCCACATTTGGATCAATCGCAAAAGTCAACACAACCAGAGTGCAATGGAATGGCCTCACCCAGAGAGAATATGGTGTGAATTTTAGTAAATATAAATTCTTGGGATTATTTAACAGAAAAGAACCCTTCTTTGTTTCCATTTTCTCTAAAAATCCATTTTCTCCGTTGCTCACATGTTTGGTCCATGCATCTTCAGCATCTTTCTGTAGAACCATATTTCTGATACTTCAATTTTCTTCTTCATCTTTGAGGAGGGGTTTCTAACCAAAAATGGCAAAAGTAGAATGAGAGAAAAAATTGCCCAACTAATTTTGTATGAGATTTCTTTGTATAATAATAGTAAGTGCGTTTGTTGATTTGATTTCTACTTTCATCATCCTCAGAAATAAAATGTTTCGTTCATTAAAACAAGTCTATTGACGAGTTAGCATGATACGAAAAATATAAAAATAGCGACAAAAAATGAACTGCAATCTTTTGTTAAAAACTATTTACTGGACCACCCATAAACTCGTTGGGCATCTTTTAAAAGTAGTTCGTCATACAAAATGATGAATTAACAATATTATCAGTTTTATTATTAATTACACATATTTTAATTTGTATTTATAATACAAGATATTGTAATAATTATTACTACTAACATTATACAATATTACTTAGGTTGTAGTAATTTGAAATAAAAATTCAAATTTTATTTTTTTCTATCTCCTTGTGTGTGGAATGTTTGGTATCCCATTAAGACTAAACTTATCTTTTTGTGCTGACTACGAAATAAAAATTACTCTCTTTTTTCACTGTTTGCGAATTCGCAAGCCAGTGTGAAAATCTATTTCTAACCAATAGGAAAAAAGATTACTCCCGTACTAAGAAAAAAAAAAAGCAAATTTCTCGAGCAAGTGTAAAAATATTTATAGACCAATGAAAAGAGAGCGATTTACAGAAAACAACAAATTGAACTTTCAATGACCCGTGTCATGTTGTTTTCCTGCCCAAAGATGAGCCGACCACGTGATTGACTTGGCTACATATTTCACGTCTTTCGGTCAGTCTTTCGGTAAATGAGAGAGAGAGAGAGAGAGAGAGAGAGAGAGAGAGATAGATAGAGAGAGAGAGAGAGAGAGAGAGAGCAAGCAGAGAGCGCTCAGCCCAGTATTATATGACAGAAATTGTCGACCGCCGATCGGGCACAACTGTCCTGGTGACCCACATTCGCACCCTCTCACTTTCTCTCTCGTGCTGTTTTCTTTATCTCTCCTTCTTCCTCTTCACCTACTCCCCGTACGCAAAAACAAAGAGAGGAACAAGATATTACGATTACCCTGTTGATACATCATATCGTAAACATGGACTTAACCTTTTTCTGTACAAATCAAATTTCACATTTCACTAAAACAGTCGAACTCAGTGACAAAAACTAGCAACGCACTATCTCTCACCCGATAACGAGCACTTAACGATAAAATTTGCTTGCCAAAATACTTGTTATCACTGAAAAAGCAATCTATAAAAACAAAATATCTATTATAATTCTGAAAAAAAAAAACAACAATCTTGGGGCCAAAAACTATCACAACTCAACACTATATATATATATAGGAAGAAACAACAACAGTTTTTGGAAGAGCCGAATATCAAATACAGAACTGGTACCCATAGGATGCCATAAGGTCATCAAGCGATCCTCCGCAGGTTTTGAGTTCAATAAAACAGCAAATACACCAATTTATATATAATATCTTGGAAGTGTTTTAAGAGAGGGCGCAAAGTGCAATGCCTAAATCCGAAAATGCATTGGGATAGCGAAAGATGCATTCCAAAAGCTAAGTAAAGTATTAAGAAATAGAAAAATATCGTTAGAAACGAAAGCTAGAGTACTGAGATGTTATGCGATATCAGTCCTTTTATATGACACTGAATGCTGGACAATCTCCTCACAGATGAAGAACAGACTTGAAGTAACAGAAATATGGTTCTACAGAAGAATGCCACGAATACCCTGGACTGAACATTTAAGCAATGACGAATTTTTATAAAAAATGGAAACAAAAAAGACGCATCAGAAAGCAACAGTCGAAATTTCTAGGGCACATAATGAGGAAAGAGGATTGGAAAATGTAACACTCACGGAACATATTGAACGCCAGATACAGCGTATAACCTACCTCACGAATGGCTGGCAGAATAGGGTTTAAGAGAGATAGCAAAAAGACAAACTTTACTAAGAGCTAAAAAGGACAGGAAATTGTGGGGAGCCATGATCGCCAACATCCTGATGTGGTATGGCACATAGAAGAAGTTTTGTTTATTCTCATTACAATTTATATATTTTAAAAGAAATATTTTATACTAATGTTCATCCAATACAAGGCCCAAGAGCCTTTAAAGTTAGAGAGTGACCAAGTGGTGTTGTAACATAACAAAGTGCAAGAAGTGAAATTCATGAGATTATGCAAGAAAGATAACGGTTCACTTTAGACTTGACGAGGTCAAGATTGCAGTGATTGAGAAAACACCCCAACTCCAATGAGCAGTTCTTGGAAAGAAGCTGTCCGAATGGGAATGTAGTTTGTCAGAACACATTCAATGGAAATACTGATATAGCAGCAACATGCTCGTGACGTTCAGTCTGTAGGTTGTGGGGTGAAAGATAATTCATTACCCACAAGGACCTTTGAATTCTATGAAGAGAAGCAAGTGTGGACTAGACAACGCTGTTTTCAGTTATGACGGCGATACTCCATTTTTTTTCTTTGATTTGGCTCTTGTAAAGATAGAGAATAGCCAGTGGGAAGCAGATACTTACTGCCGCTGTACCAACCATTTTATAACCCTTGCTATAATAAGAGAGCTGTACGTCCGTTTGTCCGAAGCTATCAGTAAGGAGGAGGTAAATAAGAGTTGGTAGAGTTAGGTCTCTTGCTGTTTATCATCAGGATATGACAGCCTGTGCTGACATCACATTCACTCACACACCAACAACCACATACTTCTTTCTCCTTCACCGTATTAGCTTATTCCGATTGATGACGTTTCAAGAGACACACATACACCAATAAGTAAATAAGTAGCAGCTGAAAATAGAGCAAATGACAGTGTTTATTTCAAGCGCATAAATAAGAATTATGGGTACACATTTTGATTTACTTTTTAATTTTTTTACGCGTGTTGAATTCCTCGTTGGATTTAGTACTAGCAGTATAGCCCGGCGTTGCTCGGGTGTAATGAAAGCTTTAAAACTAATCCATGGTCCTGGAGCTCAGACTCTTTGGATGTTGGCACGAAAGACTAAAAAGCAATAGTTGTTTCCAGTTAAAGCGAAACTGTAGACTGAAAGAAAAATGAATGGATGTAAGTCAAATTTTGATTTCCTGGTATCGATATCAAATAGGTTTTTTTCGTCGTAAACTGAATTTTGAAGGCTAAATATGTCCTCTGAGTAAATCTTAACATGGCTGAGAACTACAATTATACCTACTTGCCAAACCTGAAGCAAAAATTAAATAAAAATGCTAAAAAAAATACAGACACACAGGTAGATAAACAGACACACACACAAACATCTTGCCTTTTATATATATATATATATATATTATCGATTTTCTGCACTACTGTGAGAACTGCAACCTTGAAACTTCTGAATATCGTTTCTTATGTCTTTGTCTATGAGTGTATCAAATTTGATTAAGATCGGACCACTCATTCTATAACGCGATTTTTTCGATTATCGATTTTCGATATTTATCGGGTGTACCTCGACACAAAACCTAGCTAAGAACACTCGCAGACGCTTATAGTACAACGGTGTAAAATTTCAAGAAAATTGGTTCAGCCGTTTCGGAGTCTATAGGTAACGAACACACACACACACACACACACACACAGTTCCATTTATAAATAAGTTTAGATTGTTGAAGTTATCGCTAACATTTTCTGCCACGATTTACAAACTCTACGCTTCGTTTAATTTCGCAAACCAATCGATGAAATTTGAATAATCTGATTTGTTTGGAAAAATATTTTGACAAAATCCCTACTTCATAGTTTCTTTAATTTAATCGAATTTTACAGGAGTTCATGATAAACAATATTTTCTAAGAAAAATTCTTTTTTTTTCTTTTTACCTTTAAACAAAGAATAATACATTTTTAGGATTTCTTACTTTTGAGCATGCGACATGCAACTGTCCATCCATAAACATTTCTTTCTGGAGCAAAATTCCAACATTTTGAAGCATTTGGCCTACAAACAGTTAAGTAAAATAAGAGCGGTTTGAGAAATGCCTTACAAATATCAAAGGTCAATCTCTCTTTGTTGAAAGGTGTGTGTGGGAGTTACTGACTGATTGAATTTCGTGGCTGCGGTTATCTTAATTGATATTTGCACCCCCCCCCCCCAAGCGTAGTATTGGGAGAAAGGACAATGATGACATGGAGAACTTAGTGAAATAATAAAACCTTTAATTTTTTCCAAAAAATATTGAAAATTTATTGTACTAAGCTACACACTCTAGTAAAATCAACTGTAATTTGTACTCTTTTACCTGTTTGCACTTTTTTTTCCAAAATTCTAAATGATCTGTCTTTAAAATAAGACTTTGACTTCTGTTGTGAAGATACTGAATATTTCAAATAAAACCTCATCCAGTCCTTCCTCTCTAACCGCACATTAAAGGTGGTATTAAATGGGCATGCCTCCCAAAACTACCAGACGAACGCGGGCGTCCCTCAAGGTTCTATCCTAGGTCCCACGCTCTTTCTGATCTACATTAATGATCTCCCCGACACCATTAGATCCCAAGTTGGCATGTATGCCGACGACACAACAATCTACTCCCGCATCGATCAGAAACCAGGTCTGGACGACAAAGTGAACCTCGCTGCCGTACTTGAAAGGGACCTCCAATCCGTAGTGGCCTGGGGTAGGAAATGGTTGGTAATTATTTATTTGCAATAAATTACAAATTCTGGCACAAGGCCAACAAATGGGAGGGGGAACAAAAACTTGGGATGGTCTTCAGTAACTATCTTATACCTAGCTAATCCGATTCACGACCCATACATACGTTACAATTTTCTCATTCACCATAAAAATTTGTCCATCAACACTCATACCTATCAAGCACCAAAATACCGCAAAATCATACCGGGGACCTAAAAACACCCCAAATGTACATAAAAATTTCTGATTTTTACAATATATACAATAGTGTACAAAAATAAATTTAAAACTTTATTCATGAAATGACATGATGGGAAGGGGGAATGAAGAAACAAAAGTCCCCAAAACAAAAACAATTTCAAATGAATATATATACACAATGTTAGTAAGACCCAAACACACCCACATAATTAAAGAGGCCACTGTATTCTGCCTTAAAAAAGGACAAAATCAAGCAGCTCTCTTTCTAAGGGGAATGGATAAGCAGGGGGCAAAAATAAATTGGACTGGAGAATGTATAAGGCTGACCCAGCCGAGAGTGAAAACGGGACAAAATAATACTTGGACAATGGGAATCTCGAACTGGATCATAACAAAAGCAATGAAGCCGGGAACAGGCCAGGACAAACACATTCACTCACATTAACTAGGCACAAAAGAGACTTCTACCTTAACCACGGGCGGGGTTCCAAAGGAATCCACCCCGATGCAACTAGCAGATCTAAAAGAGAAAATCAAGGCTAGCCCCGGTCACGCGAACCAGGCTCGCTGCATATACCCACCTTTCGCTGAACTCTGTCGGGTGCAGCCGTTTCCGTTCAGTTCTAATCTTAATTTTGAGCTGGTGCTCAAAATATCGGATTAGATCCTGATCCGAAAGACGACCTCCCCGCAAGACTTCCTCCAGACGCGTCATCCAAATCACCATTCTAGCCGTGGCCAGTAGCGACAGAAACACCATCCGCTTCACTCCAGAGTACGGGGGCGACACATTGTCCACAGCGTATGCGCGATCAATGAGCACAAGCTCCCGCGGCGCGATACGAGCAGTCAACTCGCCAACACGCGCCCACAACGGGCGAACGCGCGAACAATGGAAGAAGGCGTGCGCAGACGTCTCCTTAATTCCAAGGACGCAACGTTCACAATCTGGCAAATCCGCCAGGCCCATTGCGAAACGCTTGTCGTTGAGAGACAAACCATTCCGAGCCAATCGCCAGGTCAGAGAAAACTCAGAGTTGTTGAGCCAATCCGCACCTGGCGCCCAAGACCAATGAGAGCGATACTCCTCTCCCGACATGCCGAGCTTACTCCACAGTTCATCCTTCACGGCGCCCTCCACTAATCCCCGATAGAAGATTCTCCTAGGCCGTGAAAGGTCACTGGACCATGGAATGGCCCGAAGGGCCGTCAGACATTCGAGCAGGAATTTCGGCCGCCCCCAAGGCCTATTGCTAGTCCTTAGGAGCGGGGGAGTGACAGTGAGGCTAGGGAACATGTCCCTCACTACCCCCGCAAGCAACCGATCTTCCTCCAACGCGCGCCTGAGGAATGCCAACCTCGAAGCGAGCACGTGGCTCCTCAAGTGTGGCATCCCCAGACCCCCTTGACACGGACGGAGGCAACAGACTCCTTTGTCGACCATGTGTTTGCGTCCTCTCCAAAGACAGGAGAATAGCAAACGCTCGAGCGCCTTCTCATGATCGTCACAAAGGGGAAGTACAGACAGCCGGTAAAGCATTCTGGGAAAGAGGTATGTATTACACACCTCCGCCAGACCCTTCACGGAGAGACTCCGTCGACGCCAAATCTCGACCGACGCGCCGACCTTTGCCTGTACTTCTGACCAGTTTTTCTCCAACTGTAAGTCCGGACCGAACCAAACTCCGAGGAGCTTGACCGGCCCGTCCGTCCAGTCGAAGGGCCCCGGGAGGGAAACACCCTTCCAGGCACCTAACCGCAAGCCGGACGACTTGTCGCGGTTAATTCTGGCCCCTGTTACCTGTTCGTACCGTTCAAGCGCCTTCTGTACCGCCCTTATGTCCCTGCGGGAGGACACAAAGGTCGTTACGTCATCGGCGTACGCGGAAACCCTGGCTCGAGCTCCACCAGGGACAGCAATTCCACGCAGGACCGGACTGCACGTCTCGTCCCTTAGCCGGCGAAGGAGAGGCTCCAACGCCAGGACGTAAAGGAGAGGCGACAGTGGACAACCCTGTCGGACCGACCTAGACAGCGCGAAAGCGCTCGACAGCTTCCCGTTCACCTGTACCACAGCCTTGGGGGAGCGATACAGAAGGCTAATCCAGCGGCTGAAGTCGGGTTTGAATCCGGCGGCCTGCAGGACAGCAGCCAGGTAGCCATGGTCAATCCTATCAAATGCCTTGGACTGATCCAAATTGATCAGCGCGGCCTCTTCGTCGTCTTCTACACCCTCTACGATCGTGCGAATCAAGTGCAGGTTGCTCTGAATTGTTCGTCCCTTCACAGAACAAGTCTGATCCGGTTCCAACAGAGACTCGGCAACTAGCTGCAAGCGATTCGTCAGGATCTTGGCCAAAATCTTTAACTCTGTGTTTAGCAGAGTTATGGGCCTGTAATCATCTAATCCCCGCCCAACCTTCTTGCCTTTTCCCAACAGCGTGATCACGCCCCTGGTGATCCGACCGGGGATGGACCCCTGCCGAAACCAGTGGTTGAACACGACAGTCAAGAGCGGGACAAAAAGGTGCGACATCCTCAAGTACAATTCATAGGGCAAACCATCCAAACCTGGCGACTTGCCACTGCCGGTCTTCTTCAAAGCCGCGTAGACTTCGTCCTCCGTAATCTCCCCTTCGCAGCTAGCCGCTTCAGCCGGCAAAAGCCGGGGAAAGTCAGCCAAATAGCTGCGAAACTCCTCGTCACGGAGACCAGGCTCCTTGGTAAACCGGTGTTCGAAATGCTGCCGGAACGCCTCGCACATGTCGTCGGTGGACCGAAGGAGATGCCCCTCCGGGTCGCGCACTTCTCGAATGTACCGATCGCCGGCCCGACGAATTTCTTCCTTGCGCAGTTCTGCGCCCATGTTCACAGCTTCGGAAGACATCTTGCTTAACTTAGCTCTAATTACCTGGCCCATATAGCGCTCGCTAGTCGTGCGCCTCAGGGCCTCCCTGGCTAAGGCTATCTCTAGGGGATCCCCACCAGCCTCCGCCCGGGCGAAATTAGCACTAAGTGTCTTTGCCTCCGCAGCCTTATCTAGTTTGAGCCGCTGGCTATATTTGGTGGCGAAAGACCTAATGGAGTCCTTAAGGTTAACCCACCACTTATTCCCAATGACTCGCCCAATTAACGCCCGCTGAACTAGTTTTGTCAGCTGGTCACGAAAGTCCCGCCTGTCCAGTAAGGACTGATTGAACTTCCAATAACCAGCCAACCTAGGCCTAAAGTCTAACACCACACGGGCACAAACGAGTTTGTGGTCCGTGTAGCCTAGCCAGTGGAACGTTGGACATTCTAAGAAGTCTATGTCGGCCACTCTCACTAACATCCTATCCAGGTACGCAGATACCCGGGTAGAAGGCCAATTAAGCGCCCACGTCCACATACTCCCATCCGGATGATCGACCCGGTATCTATCGACGAGACCAAATTCGTCGATCAGATCAACCAGGCTACGATCATCATTCCTCCCGCTAGCGCCCCTCCCTCTATCCCATTTGGGGGTTAGGATGGCATTCCAGTCCCCAACTAAGATTAGCCGTGTTGAATGCACCATAAAGGGCTCCAACAGCCGAAAGAAAGAGACACGCTCACCTTGCTTATTGGGCGCATAAACCACAATCAGCCGGAACAATTTGCTTTTCACTGCAATATCGGCCACGATCAGCCGGCCCTCGGCACCGACATGGACAAGGTCAACCTTCGCGTCCAGGGTACGCTTGACCAGCAAAGAAACACCTCTGGCTTGCCGGCTCCCATATGCTGAATAGACGACAAAGTCGTTAGACAGCACACAAGAGTCGACTTCGCAAACAAAGTGAGTCTCTTGGATCGCGGCCACATCCACGCCGAAGGACAAGAGGTCACGAAGCAGGCGAGCCGCCTTACCCCGATCCCTCAGGCCCTTCGCATTCAAGCTGGCTATCTTAATAGACATCTTTTAGTTCTGAAAAAGAAAAAACAAAGAACATGCAACAAAGGCACTAGTCGCATACGGGGTAGAAATCTCGGGCAGAGGGGACCCCGACGGACTGTCCTAGGGACCCTGTACCAATGTCGGACGTAATCCGTCCGTCTAGGACAATCCCGCCGACGTCGGTGGGATATGTTAGTTTTACCACCCTATATAAACTGGGGTGGAGTAAAACGGGGAACCTCCCCGAACAATTTTGCGACATTTTTCTTAATTCAGGAGTCTTTTCCCTGATCATACAAATATTTGGGAAGCTCCTTTGGGCTTCCGCAATGTGCTCCCAGACCCGCAGGTTGCCACCGGTATTTCTTATCAGGGTGATGACACCTGGGGCCTGGGAGAAGTTCTTTGGGTCCTCAGTGGATAACCCATCCACTGAGGTGAGCTTAAGGAGTGGTCTTAGCAGCTTACGACGCTGTGACGACCACCCCGAAGAAATGTCCTCCTTCACCTTCATCAGCGCCTCCCCACGCGGGAGGTCCATCTTCTTCTTCGCCTTACTGGGAGTGGGAATAGGAGCAGGGGAGGATGTGGGAGTTAAGGAACTGATTTTCCTAAGGGGGGTCAAAAAGGGGGTTGGGGACTGGGCAGCTTTACGCGGGGACGCGGGAAGGCTTCTCGCCTTATCCGCATAAGTAGTTCTTGCAGGTGACACCGGAGCTGAGGCACATTTTTCTCTGCTGGGCTTTTTTTCCCTGCTCCTACTTCTTCTGCGGGCCTTGGGAGTATCCTTTCGTTCTTCCGCCTCCTCCTCTCTCCCCCGCTTTAGGGAAGCCGATCTATCAACTTCCATTTGTTGCGGGGAAGGAGTCCTCTCCTTCCTTTGTTTGGGGGGAGACTTCTTAGGAGGCGACTCCTTGGGTTTCACCGGCGTCTTGGCAGGTGGTGGCACCTTCTCAGGGGACGGTGTTTTGGCCTTCTTTCTGCCCACCACCTGCCATTCGCCCTCCTTGTTGCCCACGGGAGCTTGCGTGGGTGAAGCTGTTTTTGAGCCTTCCTTTTCTTTTGCCGCTGGCTGCTGCTTAGTTGGTTGAGCTGGTTGGGTCTTTGGAGTCGGATTCTTGGACGGGCAGACCCTCGCGACATGGTCCGCCGCCCCGCAGACCCAACAGCACGGCTTCCTCCCTTCTACTATCACGTAAATGACCCTACCTCTGCAAGTGAGCGTGTTGGGAACTTTGGCTATCTTCTCCTTAGACATCGTCACCAGCAGGGTCATGTCTCCCGTAATGTAGCCTGCCTTAGACCGCAGCGAGGAGACTCCGGCCACCTTTCCAAAGTTAGCAAAGAAGGCGCCAACGTGGTCCTCAGCAATGTCCATGGGGACGCCGTGCAAAGTGACCTTAACCTTCCGGGCACCCATGTATTCTGTATGGAGCTGGAGAGTTTTCGTCTCCAGCACCACACCGACCAGACGTTTGGCTTCGTCGGTCGTGCCCAGCAGGACGTCCCACATGGCACTACTCTTCCTCGCTACGGCCTTCGCCTTGATCTTAAGTGCCCCAATTGCTTCCTCAAACGTATCCCTCGGCACTGCGATTAATCTTTGGGACTTGATATCCTTAGTGATAAGAGTAATAGTCCTGGTTTGGATATCCGCCAATTCTCCGGGGACCGAGACCAGCTCGGTGCCTTTGATGTATTCAGCGTACTTTAACCTCATCCTCTCGTAGTACTCCTCATCCTTATTTATAGGTTTTCCTCCTGTCCAACCAGAAGTTGAAGGCTTGGGGGACCCGGGAGCTGATGGCACTCCTTCCGGCGTTGGTACTACTGCTGCTGCTACTCTAGGTACTGAAGGGGGATTATCCCGAGGCGGTAATGCCCAATCCCCCTCCTTTCCACCCACCGAGGCCGTGGTGGGAGGAACGATCACATCTGGCCTATCGGAGGCCATTGCCTCCTAAGAGGCTAAGCGCGAGACACCTGCCTCCGGTGTTTCGCGTCCTTCGCAGGTCGCTACTTTACGCAGCCCAAGCAATAAACTTGGGTGGAGACCACAATGCCACACTTGACCAAAGTAATAGTAAGTATCACTATGGAACAGATACTACACTTTGATCCAAACCAAACCGACCACACAAACACAAAAAAGTCTGAGTAGGAAATGGTTGGTACTTATTTATTTGCCAACAAAGTACAAATTCTGGCACAAGGCCAAACAATGGGGAGGGGGAACAAAAACTTGGGTTGGTCTTCCGTAACTATCTTATACCTAGCTAATCAGATTCACGACCCATACATACGTTACAATTTTCTCATTCACCATAAAAATTTGTCCATCAACACTCATACCTATCATACACCAAAATACCGCAGTAACATACCAGGGACCTAAAAACGCCCCAAATGTACATAAAAATTTGTGTATTTACAATATTTACAATAGTGTACAAAAATAAATTTAAAACTTTATTCATGAAATGACATGATGGGGAGGGGGAATGAAGAAACAAAAAACCCCAAAACAAAAAACAATTTCAAATGAATATATATACATGGGTTAGTAAGACCCAAACACACCCACATAATTAAAGAGGCCACTGTATTCTGCCTTAAAAAGAACAAAATCAAGCAGCTCTCTTTCTAAGGGGAATGGAGAAGCAGGGAACAAAATAAATTGGACTGGAGAATGTATAAGGCTGACCCAGTCGAGAGTGAAAACGGGACAAAAGAATACTTGGACAATGGGAATCTCGAACTGGATCATAACAAAAGCAATGGAGCCGGGAACAGGCCAGGACAAACACATTCACTCACATTAACTAGGCACAAAAAAGAACTTCTACCTTAACCACGGGAGGGGTTCCAAAGGAATCCACCCCGATGCAACTAGCAGATCTAAAAGAGAAAATCAAGGCTAGCCCCGGTCACGCGAACCAGGCTCGCCGCATATACCCACCTTTCGCTGAACTCTGTCGGGTGCAGCCGTTTCCGTTCAGTTCTAATCTTAATTTTGAGCTGGTGCTCAAAATATCGGATTAGATCCTGATCCGAAAGACGACCTCCCCGCAAGACTTCCTCCAGACGCGTCATCCAAATCACCATTCTAGCCGTGGCCAGTAGCGACAGAAACACCATCCGCTTCACGCCAGAGTACGGGGGCGACACATTGTCCACAGCGTATGCGCGATCAATGAGCACAAGCTCCCGCGGCGCGATACGAGCAGTCAACTCGCCAACACGCGCCCACAACGGGCGAACGCGCGAACAATGGAAGAAGGCGTGCGCAGACGTCTCCTTAATTCCAAGGACGCAACGTTCACAATCTGGCAAATCCGCCAGGCCCATTGCGAACCGCTTGTCGTTGAGAGACAAACCATTCCGAGCCAATCGCCAGGTCAGAGAAAACTCAGAGTTGTTGAGCCAATCCGCACCTGGCGCCCAAGACCAATGAGAGCGATACTCCTCTCTCGACATGCCAAGCTTACTCCACAGTTCATCCTTCACGGCGCCCTCCACTAATCCCCGATAGAAGATTCTCCTAGGCCGTGAAAGGTCACTGGACCATGGAATGGCCCGAAGGGCCGTCAGACATTCGAGTAGGAATTTCGGCCGCCCCCAAGGCCTATTGCTAGTCCTTAGGAGCGGGGGAGTGATAGTGAGGCTAGGGAACATGTCCCTCACTACCCCCGCAAGCAACCGATCTTCCTCCAACGCGCGCCTGAGGAATGCCAACCTCGAAGCGAGCACGTGGCTCCTCAAGTGTGGCATCCCCAGACCCCCTTGACACGGACGGAGGCAACAGACTCCTTTGTCGACCATGTGTTTGCGTCCTCTCCAAAGACAGGAGAATAGCAAACGCTCGAGCGCCTTCTCATGATCGTCACAAAGGGGAAGTACAGACAGCCGGTAAAGGATTCTGGGAAAGAGGTATGTATTACACACCTCCGCCAGACCCTTCACGGAGAGACTCCGTCGACGCCAAATCTCGACCGACGCGCCGACCTTTGCCTGTACTTCTGACCAGTTTTTCTCCAACTGTAAGTCCGGACCGAACCAAACTCCGAGGAGCTTGACCGGCCCGTCCGTCCAGTCGAAGGGCCCCGGGAGGGAAACACCCTTCCAGGCACCTAACCGCAAGCCGGACGACTTGTCGCGGTTAATTCTGGCCCCTGTTACCTGTTCGTACCGTTCAAGCGCCTTCTGTACCGCCCTTATGTCCCTGCGGGAGGACACAAAGGTCGTTACGTCATCGGCGTACGCGGAAACCCTGGCTCGAGCTCCACCAGGGACAGCAATTCCACGCAGGACCGGACTGCACGTCTCGTCCCTTAGCCGGCGAAGGAGGGGCTCCAACGCCAGGACGTAAAGGAGAGGCGACAGTGGACAACCCTGTCGGACCGACCTAGACAGCGCGAAAGCGCTCGACAGCTTCCCGTTCACCTGTACCACAGCCTTGGGGGAGCGATACAGAAGGCTAATCCAGCGGCTGAAGTCGGGTTTGAATCCGGCGGCCTGCAGGACAGCAGCCAGGTAGCCATGGTCAATCCTATCAAATGCCTTGGACTGATCCAAATTGATCAGCGCGGCCTCTTCGTCGTCTTCTACACCCTCTACGATCGTGCGGATCAAGTGCAGGTTGCTCTGAATTGTTCGTCCCTTCACAGAACAAGTCTGATCCGGTTCCAACAGAGACTCGGCAACTAGCTGCAAGCGATTCGTCAGGATCTTGGCCAAAATCTTTAACTCTGTGTTTAGCAGAGTTATGGGCCTGTAATCATCTAATCCCCGCCCAACCTTCTTGCCTTTTCCCAACAGCGTGATCACGCCCCTGGTGATCCGACCGGGGATGGACCCCTGCCGAAACCAGTGGTTGAACACGACAGTCAAGAGCGGGACAAAAAGGTGCGACATCCTCAAGTACAATTCATAGGGCAAACCATCCAAACCTGGCGACTTGCCACTGCCGGTCTTCTTCAAAGCCGCGTAGACTTCGTCCTCCGTAATCTCCCCTTCGCAGCTAGCCGCTTCAGCCGGCAAAAGCCGGGGAAAGTCAGCCAAATAGCTGCGAAACTCCTCGTCACGGAGACCAGGCTCCTTGGTAAACCGGTGTTCGAAATGCTGCCGGAACGCCTCGCACATGTCGTCGGTGGACCGAAGGAGATGCCCCTCCGGGTCGCGCACCTCTCGAATGTACCGATCGCCGGCCCGACGAATTTCTTCCTTGCGCAGTTCTGCGCCCATGTTCACAGCTTCGGAAGACATCTTGCTTAACTTAGCTCTAATTACCTGACCCATATAGCGCTCGCTAGTCGTGCGCCTCAGGGCCTCCCTGGCTAAGGCTATCTCTAGGGGATCCCCACCAGCCTCCGCCCGGGCGAAATTAGCACTAAGTGTCTTTGCCTCCGCAGCCTTATCTAGTTTGAGCCGCTGGCTATATTTGGTGGCGAAAGACCTAATGGAGTCCTTAAGGTTAACCCACCACTTATTCCCAATGACTCGCCCAATTAACGCCCGCTGAACTAGTTTTGTCAGCTGGTCACGAAAGTCCCGCCTGTCCAGTAAGGACTGATTGAACTTCCAATAACCAGCCAACCTAGGCCTAAAGTCTAACACCACACGGGCACAAACGAGTTTGTGGTCCGTGTAGCCTAGCCAGTGGAACGTTGGACATTCTAAGAAGTCTATGTCGGCCACTCTCACTAACATCCTATCCAGGTACGCAGATACCCGGGTAGAAGGCCAATTAAGCGCCCACGTCCACATACTCCCATCCGGATGATCGACCCGGTATCTATCGACGAGACCAAATTCGTCGATCAGATCAACCAGGCTACGATCATCATTCCTCCCGCTAGCGCCCCTCCCTCTATCCCATTTGGGGGTTAGGATGGCATTCCAGTCCCCAACTAAGATTAGCCGTGTTGAATGCACCATAAAGGGCTCCAACAGCCGAAAGAAAGAGACACGCTCACCTTGCTTATTGGGCGCATAAACCACAATCAGCCGGAACAATCTGCTTTTCACTGCAATATCGGCCACGATCAGCCGGCCCTCGGCACCGACATGGACAAGGTCAACCTTCGCGTCCAGGGTACGCTTGACCAGCAAAGAAACACCTCTGGCTTGCCGGCTCCCATATGCTGAATAGACGACAAAGTCGTTAGACAGCACACAAGAGTCGACTTCGCAAACAAAGTGAGTCTCTTGGATCGCGGCCACATCCACGCCGAAGGACAAGAGGTCACGAAGCAGGCGAGCCGCCTTACCCCGATCCCTCAGGCCCTTCGCATTCAAGCTGGCTATCTTAATAGACATCTTTTAAACCTGAAAAAGAGAAAAAAGAAAAACAGGCAACAAAGGCTCTCTAGATGCATACGGGGCGAAAATCTCGGGCAGACAGGACCCCGACGGACTGTCCCAGGGAACCAGTTCCTATGTCGGACGTAATCCGTCCGTCTGAGACAATACCGCCGACGTCCGTGGGGTACATTAGTTTTACCACCCTATATAAACTGGGGTGGAGTAAAACAGGGAACCTCCCCGAACAATTTTTAGACATTTTTCTAAGTTCTGCTGAGCTTTCAATGTACATCCTTAGTTTAGGATAAAGTTTTTTCGCTTCCGCGATGTGGTCCCAGACCCGCAGGTTACCCCCGGTATTCCGTACGAGGGTAATTACTCCTGGGGCCTGGGGAAAGTTTTGGGGTCCTCCGTAGATAGACCGTCAACTGTGGTCATCTTCAGCAGTGGTTTGAGTAGTTTTCGTCTTTGTGACGACCACCCTGCAGAGATGTCCTCCTCTACTTTCAATAGCGCTTCCCCTTTGGGCAGGGCTTTTATCTTTTTTGCCCGAGTGGGAGTGGACATAGGAGAAGGGGAGAGAGTGGGGGATAAAGCAACTGGTCTCAGGGGGGTTAATTTAAAGGTAGGGGACTGGGAAGCTTTCCGCGGGGACGAGGGGAGGCTTCTTGCCTTTTGCGCATACGTTTGCCTCTCCGGTGAGGCAGGAAGCGAGGAGCACCTGTGTGTTGTCGAACTCCTTTCTCTGCTCTTCCGCCGATTCTTGAAGTTCTCTTGCTGCTCTTCTTCGTCCTCCCGGCTGCGTTTCAACGACGCCGATCTTTGAGTCTCCATGGGCTCTTCCCTTGGTTGTTCCTTCGGGCCCTCATTTTGGGGAGGTTTTTTGCCTTCCCCTGCTTGGTAGCTGCTTTGGGTGATGAGGGCACCTTTGACTCCGAAGGCTCCTGAGGTGGCGAGGGCGTTTTGGTCGGAGAAGGCGTTTTGGTCTGAGAAGGCGTTTTGGCCGGAGAAGGCGATTTCTCCGCTAGTGCCTTCGCCTTCTTTTTCTTGCCGACCGTCTGCCACTCATTCACCTTATCCGGAACAGACGATTTCGCCTCCGTTGGAGCTTCTGGTTGTTTCGCTGCCGGTTTCTCCTGCTGCTGCTTTGCTGGCTGGGTCCCAGGGGCCGGATCCTTTTTCGGGCACGCCTTGGCGACGTGATTGGAATCGCCGCAGACCCAGCAGAAGGGCTTCCTCCCCTCAACGATCACGTAAATTGATCTTCCCCTGCAGGTGATAATGTTGGGGATATTCCCGATCTTTTTTTGCTCGACCGTCACCTGCAGGGTGACGTCACCGGTGAGAAAGCCCTGCTTCGAGGTGAGCGCCTTCACCTCTTCGACCATGCCGAATTGTGTGAAAAACACCCCGACATGGTCTAACGAGATGTCCATGGGCACGCCGTGGAGAGTGATCTTTGATCTGCGCATGCCCATGTATTCTGTATCCAGGCGCAACGTCTTTGTTTCCATAAAGGAGCCGGCCAGTTTTCTTGCTTCCTCCGCAGAGCCAAGTAGAACATCCCACACGGCGTGGCTGCGCCTAGCCACCATCTTTCCATTGATCTTCAAGGCCTTGATGGCCTCCTCCACCACGTCCCTGCTGACCCCGATAAGTTTGCGACTTTTCGGATCCCTGGTCAGCAGGGAAAGGATCCTGGGCTCAATGTTACTGAGCGTCTCGGGCACCGAGATAATCTCCGCTCCTGTCACGTATTTAGCGTATTTCTCCTTTAGAGACTCATAATACGTTGAATCCTTCCGCACTTTCTGGATGGTCCCCCCGGTCCAAGCCTTGTCGGGGGAAACCGTGTCTGCTGAACACCGCTGCCCGTCCTCCTTAGACGTAGAGGGCACCGGAGATGCAGGAGCTGCTGGTAGGGTTGCTACTCCTGGTCCTTTTTCCAAGGAGAGGGGTGAGGCAGGCAACCGCCAATCCCCCTCCTTTCCTCCCACCGAGGCCGTGGTGGGAGGAACGATCACATCTGGCCTATCGGAGGCCATTGCCTCCTAAGAGGCTAAGCGCGAGACACCTGCCTCCGGTGTTTCGCGTCCTTCGCAGGTCGCTACTTTACGCAGCCCAAGCAATAAACTTGGGTGGAGACCACAATGCCACACTTGACCAAAGTAATAGTAAGTATCACTATGGAACAGATACTACACTTTGATCCAAACCAACCCGACCACACAAACACAAAAAAGTCTGAGTAGGAAATGGTTGGTACTTATTTATTTGCCAACAAAGTACAAATTCTGGCACAAGGCCAAACAATGGGGAGGGGGAACAAAAACTTGGGTTGGTCTTCCGTAACTATCTTATACCTAGCTAATCAGATTCACGACCCATACATACGTTACAATTTTCTCATTCACCATAAAAATTTGTCCATCAACACTCATACCTATCATACACCAAAATACCGCAGTAACATACCAGGGACCTAAAAACGCCCCAAATGTACATAAAAATTTGTGTATTTACAATATTTACAATAGTGTACAAAAATAAATTTAAAACTTTATTCATGAAATGACATGATGGGGAGGGGGAATGAAGAAACAAAAAACCCCAAAACAAAAAACAATTTCAAATGAATATATATACATGGGTTAGTAAGACCCAAACACACCCACATAATTAAAGAGGCCACTGTATTCTGCCTTAAAAAGAACAAAATCAAGCAGCTCTCTTTCTAAGGGGAATGGAGAAGCAGGGAACAAAATAAATTGGACTGGAGAATGTATAAGGCTGACCCAGCCGAGAGTGAAAACGGGACAAAAGAATACTTGGACAATGGGAATCTCGAACTGGATCATAACAAAAGCAATGGAGCCGGGAACAGGCCAGGACAAACACATTCACTCACATTAACTAGGCACAAAAAAGAACTTCTACCTTAACCACGGGAGGGGTTCCAAAGGAATCCACCCCGATGCAACTAGCAGATCTAAAAGAGAAAATCAAGGCTAGCCCCGGTCACGCGAACCAGGCTCGCCGCATATACCCACCTTTCGCTGAACTCTGTCGGGTGCAGCCGTTTCCGTTCAGTTCTAATCTTAATTTTGAGCTGGTGCTCAAAATATCGGATTAGATCCTGATCCGAAAGACGACCTCCCCGCAAGACTTCCTCCAGACGCGTCATCCAAATCACCATTCTAGCCGTGGCCAGTAGCGACAGAAACACCATCCGCTTCACTCCAGAGTACGGGGGCGACACATTGTCCACAGCGTATGCGCGATCAATGAGCACAAGCTCCCGCGGCGCGATACGAGCAGTCAACTCGCCAACACGCGCCCACAACGGGCGAACGCGCGAACAATGGAAGAAGGCGTGCGCAGACGTCTCCTTAATTCCAAGGACGCAACGTTCACAATCTGGCAAATCCGCCAGGCCCATTGCGAACCGCTTGTCGTTGAGAGACAAACCATTCCGAGCCAATCGCCAGGTCAGAGAAAACTCAGAGTTGTTGAGCCAATCCGCACCTGGCGCCCAAGACCAATGAGAGCGATACTCCTCTCTCGACATGCCAAGCTTACTCCACAGTTCATCCTTCACGGCGCCCTCCACTAATCCCCGATAGAAGATTCTCCTAGGCCGTGAAAGGTCACTGGACCATGGAATGGCCCGAAGGGCCGTCAGACATTCGAGTAGGAATTTCGGCCGCCCCCAAGGCCTATTGCTAGTCCTTAGGAGCGGGGGAGTGATAGTGAGGCTAGGGAACATGTCCCTCACTACCCCTGCAAGCAACCGATCTTCCTCCAACGCGCGCCTGAGGAATGCCAACCTCGAAGCGAGCACGTGGCTCCTCAAGTGTGGCATCCCCAGACCCCCTTGACACGGACGGAGGCAACAGACTCCTTTGTCGACCATGTGTTTGCGTCCTCTCCAAAGACAGGAGAATAGCAAACGCTCGAGCGCCTTCTCATGATCGTCACAAAGGGGAAGTACAGACAGCCGGTAAAGGATTCTGGGAAAGAGGTATGTATTACACACCTCCGCCAGACCCTTCACGGAGAGACTCCGTCGACGCCAAATCTCGACCGACGCGCCGACCTTTGCCTGTACTTCTGACCAGTTTTTCTCCAACTGTAAGTCCGGACCGAACCAAACTCCGAGGAGCTTGACCGGCCCGTCCGTCCAGTCGAAGGGCCCCGGGAGGGAAACACCCTTCCAGGCACCTAACCGCAAGCCGGACGACTTGTCGCGGTTAATTCTGGCCCCTGTTACCTGTTCGTACCGTTCAAGCGCCTTCTGTACCGCCCTTATGTCCCTGCGGGAGGACACAAAGGTCGTTACGTCATCGGCGTACGCGGAAACCCTGGCTCGAGCTCCACCAGGGACAGCAATTCCACGCAGGACCGGACTGCACGTCTCGTCCCTTAGCCGGCGAAGGAGGGGCTCCAATGCCAGGACGTAAAGGAGAGGCGACAGTGGACAACCCTGTCGGACCGACCTAGACAGCGCGAAAGCGCTCGACAGCTTCCCGTTCACCTGTACCACAGCCTTGGGGGAGCGATACAGAAGGCTAATCCAGCGGCTGAAGTCGGGTTTGAATCCGGCGGCCTGCAGGACAGCAGCCAGGTAGCCATGGTCAATCCTATCAAATGCCTTGGACTGATCCAAATTGATCAGCGCGGCCTCTTCGTCGTCTTCTACACCCTCTACGATCGTGCGGATCAAGTGCAGGTTGCTCTGAATTGTTCGTCCCTTCACAGAACAAGTCTGATCCGGTTCCAACAGAGACTCGGCAACTAGCTGCAAGCGATTCGTCAGGATCTTGGCCAAAATCTTTAACTCTGTGTTTAGCAGAGTTATGGGCCTGTAATCATCTAATCCCCGCCCAACCTTCTTGCCTTTTCCCAACAGCGTGATCACGCCCCTGGTGATC
The DNA here is from genome assembly GCA_037127315.1 of Ascarosepion bandense. Classification (NCBI taxonomy): domain Eukaryota; kingdom Metazoa; phylum Mollusca; class Cephalopoda; order Sepiida; family Sepiidae; genus Ascarosepion; species Ascarosepion bandense. The sequence goes on along the minus strand of JBBBDQ010000504.1, from coordinate 1,395,879 downwards.
CGACCGGGGATGGACCCCTGCCGAAACCAGTGGTTGAACACGACAGTCAAGAGCGGGACAAAAAGGTGCGACATCCTCAAGTACAATTCATAGGGCAAACCATCCAAACCTGGCGACTTGCCACTGCCGGTCTTCTTCAAAGCCGCGTAGACTTCGTCCTCCGTAATCTCCCCTTCGCAGCTAGCCGCTTCAGCCGGCAAAAGCCGGGGAAAGTCAGCCAAATAGCTGCGAAACTCCTCGTCACGGAGACCAGGCTCCTTGGTAAACCGGTGTTCGAAATGCTGCCGGAACGCCTCGCACATGTCGTCGGTGGACCTAAGGAGATGTCCCTCCGGGTCGCGCACCTCTCGAATGTACCGATCGCCGGCCCGACGAATTTCTTCCTTGCGCAGTTCTGCGCCCATGTTCACAGCTTCGGAAGACATCTTGCTTAACTTAGCTCTAATTACCTGGCCCATATAGCGCTCGCTAGTCGTGCGCCTCAGGGCCTCCCTGGCTAAGGCTATCTCTAGGGGATCCCCACCAGCCTCCGCCCGGGCGAAATTAGCACTAAGTGTCTTTGCCTCCGCAGCCTTATCTAGTTTGAGCCGCTGGCTATATTTGGTGGCGAAAGACCTAATGGAGTCCTTAAGGTTAACCCACCACTTATTCCCAATGACTCGCCCAATTAACGCCCGCTGAACTAGTTTTGTCAGCTGGTCACGAAAGTCCCGCCTGTCCAGTAAGGACTGATTGAACTTCCAATAACCAGCCAACCTAGGCCTAAAGTCTAACACCACACGGGCACAAACGAGTTTGTGGTCCGTGTAGCCTAGCCAGTGGAACGTTGGACATTCTAAGAAGTCTATGTCGGCCACTCTCACTAACATCCTATCCAGGTACGCAGATACCCGGGTAGAAGGCCAATTAAGCGCCCACGTCCACATACTCCCATCCGGATGATCGACCCGGTATCTATCGACGAGACCAAATTCGTCGATCAGATCAACCAGGCTACGATCATCATTCCTCCCGCTAGCGCCCCTCCCTCTATCCCATTTGGGGGTTAGGATGGCATTCCAGTCCCCAACTAAGATTAGCCGTGTTGAATGCACCATAAAGGGCTCCAACAGCCGAAAGAAAGAGACACGCTCACCTTGCTTATTGGGCGCATAAACCACAATCAGCCGGAACAATTTGCTTTTCACTGCAATATCGGCCACGATCAGCCGGCCCTCGGCACCGACATGGACAAGGTCAACCTTCGCGTCCAGGGTACGCTTGACCAGCAAAGAAACACCTCTGGCTTGCCGGCTCCCATATGCTGAATAGACGACAAAGTCGTTAGACAGCACACAAGAGTCGACTTCGCAAACAAAGTGAGTCTCTTGGATCGCGGCCACATCCACGCCGAAGGACAAGAGGTCACGAAGCAGGCGAGCCGCCTTACCCCGATCCCTCAGGCCCTTCGCATTCAAGCTGGCTATCTTAATAGACATCTTTTAGTTCTGAAAAAGAAAAACAAAGAACATGCAACAAAGGCACTAGTCGCATACGGGGTAGAAATCTCGGGCAGAGGGGACCCCGACGGACTGTCCTAGGGACCCTGTACCAATGTCGGACGTAATCCGTCCGTCTAGGACAATCCCGCCGACGTCGGTGGGATATGTTAGTTTTACCACCCTATATAAACTGGGGTGGAGTAAAACGGGGAACCTCCCCGAACAATTTTGCGACATTTTTCTTAATTCAGGAGTCTTTTCCCTGATCATACAAATATTTGGGAAGCTCCTTTGGGCTTCCGCAATGTGCTCCCAGACCCGCAGGTTGCCACCGGTATTTCTTATCAGGGTGATGACACCTGGGGCCTGGGAGAAGTTCTTTGGGTCCTCAGTGGATAACCCATCCACTGAGGTGAGCTTAAGGAGTGGTCTTAGCAGCTTACGACGCTGTGACGACCACCCCGAAGAAATGTCCTCCTTCACCTTCATCAGCGCCTCCCCACGCGGGAGGTCCATCTTCTTCTTCGCCTTACTGGGAGTGGGAATAGGAGCAGGGGAGGATGTGGGAGTTAAGGAACTGATTTTCCTAAGGGGGGTCAAAAAGGGGGTTGGGGACTGGGCAGCTTTACGCGGGGACGCGGGAAGACTTCTCGCCTTATCCGCATATGTAGATCTTGCAGGCGACACCGGAGCTGAGGCACATTTTTCTCTGCTGGGCTTTTTTCCCTGCTCCTACTTCTTCTGCGGGCCTTGGGAGTATCCTTTCGTTCTTCCACCTCCTCCTCTCTCCCCCGCTTTAGGGAAGCCGATCTATCAACTTCCATTGGAAGATCCTTTTTCGGGGAAGGACTCCTCTCCTTTCTTTGTTTGGGGGGAGACTTTTTAGGAGGCGACTCCTTGGGTTTCACCGGCGTCTTGGCAGGTGGAGGCACCTTCTCTGGGGACGGTGATTTGCCCTTCTTTCTGCCCACCACCTGCCATTCGCCCTCCTTGTTGCCCACGGGAGCTTGCGTGGGTGAAGCTGTTTTTGGGCCTTCCTTTTCTTTTGCCGCTGGCTGCTGCTTAGTTGGTTGAGCTGGTTGGGTCTTTGGGGTCGGATTCTTGGACGGGCAGACCCTCGCGACATGGTCCGCCGCCCCGCAGACCCAACAGCACGGCTTCCTCCCTTCTACTATCACGTAAATGACCCTACCTCTGCAAGTGAGCGTGTTGGGAACTTTGGCTATCTTCTCCTTAGACATCGTCACCAGCAGGGTCATGTCTCCCGTAATGTAGCCTGCCTTAGACCGTAGCGAGGAGACTCCGGCCACCTTTCCAAAGTTAGCAAAGAAGGCGCCAACGTGGTCCTCAGCAATGTCCATGGGGACGCCGTGCAAAGTGACCTTAACCTTCCGGGCACCCATGTATTCTGTATGGAGCTGGAGAGTTTTCGTCTCCAGCACCACACCGACCAGACGTTTGGCTTCGTCGGTCGTGCCCAGCAGGACGTCCCACATGGCACTACTCTTCCTCGCTACGGCCTTCGCCTTGATCTTAAGTGCTCCGATAGCTTCCTCAAACGTATCCCTCGGCACTGCGATTAATCTCTGGGACTTGATATCCTTAGTGATGAGAGTAATAGTTCTAGTTTGGATGTCCGCCAGTTCTCCGGGGACCGAGACCAGCTCGGTGCCTTTTATGTATTCCGCGTACTTTATCCTCATCCTCTCGTAGTACTCCTCATCCTTATTTATAGGTTTTCCCCCTGTCCAACCAGAAGTTGAAGGCTTGGGGGACCCGGGAGCTGATGGCACTCCTTCCGGCGTTGGTACTACTGCTGCTGCTACTCTAGGTACTGAAGGGGGATTATCCCGAGGCGGTAATGCCCAATCCCCCTCCTTTCCACCCACCGAGGCCGTGGTGGGAGGAACGATCACATCTGGCCTATCGGAGGCCATTGCCTCCTAAGAGGCTAAGCGCGAGACACCTGCCTCCGGTGTTTCGCGTCCTTCGCAGGTCGCTACTTTACGCAGCCCAAGCAATAAACTTGGGTGGAGACCACAATGCCACACTTGACCAAAGTAATAGTAAGTATCACTATGGAACAGATACTACACTTTGATCCAAACCAACCCGACCACACAAACACAAAAAAGTCTGAGTAGGAAATGGTTGGTACTTATTTATTTGCCAACAAAGTACAAATTCTGGCACAAGGCCAAACAATGGGGAGGGGGAACAAAAACTTGGGTTGGTCTTCCGTAACTATCTTATACCTAGCTAATCAGATTCACGACCCATACATACGTTACAATTTTCTCATTCACCATAAAAATTTGTCCATCAACACTCATACCTATCATACACCAAAATACCGCAGTAACATACCAGGGACCTAAAAACGCCCCAAATGTACATAAAAATTTGTGTATTTACAATATTTACAATAGTGTACAAAAATAAATTTAAAACTTTATTCATGAAATGACATGATGGGGAGGGGGAATGAAGAAACAAAAAACCCCAAAACAAAAAACAATTTCAAATGAATATATATACATGGGTTAGTAAGACCCAAACACAACCACGTAATTAAAGAGGCCACTGTATTCTGCCTTAAAAAGAACAAAATCAAGCAGCTCTCTTTCTAAGGGGAATGGAGAAGCAGGGAACAAAATAAATTGGACTGGAGAATGTATAAGGCTGACCCAGCCGAGAGTGAAAACGGGACAAAAGAATACTTGGACAATGGGAATCTCGAACTGGATCATAACAAAAGCAATGGAGCCGGGAACAGGCCAGGACAAACACATTCACTCACATTAACTAGGCACAAAAAAGAACTTCTACCTTAACCACGGGAGGGGTTCCAAAGGAATCCACCCCGATGCAACTAGCAGATCTAAAAGAGAAAATCAAGGCTAGCCCCGGTCACGCGAACCAGGCTCGCCGCATATACCCACCTTTCGCTGAACTCTGTCGGGTGCAGCCGTTTCCGTTCAGTTCTAATCTTAATTTTGAGCTGGTGCTCAAAATATCGGATTAGATCCTGATCCGAAAGACGACCTCCCCGCAAGACTTCCTCCAGACGCGTCATCCAAATCACCATTCTAGCCGTGGCCAGTAGCGACAGAAACACCATCCGCTTCACTCCAGAGTACGGGGGCGACACATTGTCCACAGCGTATGCGCGATCAATGAGCACAAGCTCCCGCGGCGCGATACGAGCAGTCAACTCGCCAACACGCGCCCACAACGGGCGAACGCGCGAACAATGGAAGAAGGCGTGCGCAGACGTCTCCTTAATTCCAAGGACGCAACGTTCACAATCTGGCAAATCCGCCAGGCCCATTGCGAACCGCTTGTCGTTGAGAGACAAACCATTCCGAGCCAATCGCCAGGTCAGAGAAAACTCAGAGTTGTTGAGCCAATCCGCACCTGGCGCCCAAGACCAATGAGAGCGATACTCCTCTCTCGACATGCCGAGCTTACTCCACAGCTCATCCTTCACGGCGCCCTCCACTAATCCCCGATAGAAGATTCTCCTAGGCCGTGAAAGGTCACTGGACCATGGAATGGCCCGAAGGGCCGTCAGACATTCGAGCAGGAATTTCGGCCGCCCCCAAGGCCTATTGCTAGTCCTTAGGAGCGGGGGAGTGATAGTGAGGCTAGGGAACATGTCCCTCACTACCCCCGCAAGCAACCGATCTTCCTCCAACGCGCGCCTGAGGAATGCCAACCTCGAAGCGAGCACGTGGCTCCTCAAGTGTGGCATCCCCAGACCCCCTTGACACGGACGGAGGCAGCAGACTCCTTTGTCGACCATGTGTTTGCGTCCTCTCCAAAGACAGGAGAATAGCAAACGCTCGAGCGCCTTCTCATGATCGTCACAAAGGGGAAGTACAGACAGCCGGTAAAGGATTCTGGGAAAGAGGTATGTATTACACACCTCCGCCAGACCCTTCACGGAGAGACTCCGTCGACGCCAAATCTCGACCGACGCGCCGACCTTTGCCTGTACTTCTGACCAGTTTTTCTCCAACTGTAAGTCCGGACCGAACCAAACTCCGAGGAGCTTGACCGGCCCGTCCGTCCAGTCGAAGGGCCCCGGGAGGGAAACACCCTTCCAGGCACCTAACCGCAAGCCGGACGACTTGTCGCGGTTAATTCTGGCCCCTGTTACCTGTTCGTACCGTTCAAGCGCCTTCTGTACCGCCCTTATGTCCCTGCGGGAGGACACAAAGGTCGTTACGTCATCGGCGTACGCGGAAACCCTGGCTCGAGCTCCACCAGGGACAGCAATTCCACGCAGGACCGGACTGCACGTCTCGTCCCTTAGCCGGCGAAGGAGAGGCTCCAACGCCAGGACGTAAAGGAGAGGCGACAGTGGACAACCCTGTCGGACCGACCTAGACAGCGCGAAAGCGCTCGACAGCTTCCCGTTCACCTGTACCACAGCCTTGGGGGAGCGATACAGAAGGCTAATCCAGCGGCTGAAGTCGGGTTTGAATCCGGCGGCCTGCAGGACAGCAGCCAGGTAGCCATGGTCAATCCTATCAAATGCCTTGGACTGATCCAAATTGATCAGCGCGGCCTCTTCGTCGTCTTCTACACCCTCTACGATCGTGCGAATCAAGTGCAGGTTGCTCTGAATTGTTCGTCCCTTCACAGAACAAGTCTGATCCGGTTCCAACAGAGACTCGGCAACTAGCTGCAAGCGATTCGTCAGGATCTTGGCCAAAATCTTTAACTCTGTGTTTAGCAGAGTTATGGGCCTGTAATCATCTAATCCCCGCCCAACCTTCTTGCCTTTTCCCAACAGCGTGATCACGCCCCTGGTGATCCGACCGGGGATGGACCCCTGCCGAAACCAGTGGTTGAACACGACAGTCAAGAGCGGGACAAAAAGGTGCGACATCCTCAAGTACAATTCATAGGGCAAACCATCCAAACCTGGCGACTTGCCACTGCCGGTCTTCTTCAAAGCCGCGTAGACTTCGTCCTCCGTAATCTCCCCTTCGCAGCTAGCCGCTTCAGCCGGCAAAAGCCGGGGAAAGTCAGCCAAATAGCTGCGAAACTCCTCGTCACGGAGACCAGGCTCCTTGGTAAACCGGTGTTCGAAATGCTGCCGGAACGCCTCGCACATGTCGTCGGTGGACCGAAGGAGATGCCCCTCCGGGTCGCGCACTTCTCGAATGTACCGATCGCCGGCCCGACGAATTTCTTCCTTGCGCAGTTCTGCGCCCATGTTCACAGCCTCGGAAGACATCTTGCTTAACTTAGCTCTAATTACCTGGCCCATATAGCGCTCGCTAGTCGTGCGCCTCAGGGCCTCCCTGGCTAAGGCTATCTCTAGGGGATCCCCACCAGCCTCCGCCCGGGCGAAATTAGCACTAAGTGTCTTTGCCTCCGCAGCCTTATCTAGTTTGAGCCGCTGGCTATATTTGGTGGCGAAAGACCTAATGGAGTCCTTAAGGTTAACCCACCACTTATTCCCAATGACTCGCCCAATTAACGCCCGCTGAACTAGTTTTGTCAGCTGGTCACGAAAGTCCCGCCTGTCCAGTAAGGACTGATTGAACTTCCAATAACCAGCCAACCTAGGCCTAAAGTCTAACACCACACGGGCACAAACGAGTTTGTGGTCCGTGTAGCCTAGCCAGTGGAACGTTGGACATTCTAAGAAGTCTATGTCGGCCACTCTCACTAACATCCTATCCAGGTACGCAGATACCCGGGTAGAAGGCCAATTAAGCGCCCACGTCCACATACTCCCATCCGGATGATCGACCCGGTATCTATCGACGAGACCAAATTCGTCGATCAGATCAACCAGGCTACGATCATCATTCCTCCCGCTAGCGCCCCTCCCTCTATCCCATTTGGGGGTTAGGATGGCATTCCAGTCCCCAACTAAGATTAGCCGTGTTGAATGCACCATAAAGGGCTCCAACAGCCGAAAGAAAGAGACACGCTCACCTTGCTTATTGGGCGCATAAACCACAATCAGCCGGAACAATTTGCTTTTCACTGCAATATCGGCCACGATCAGCCGGCCCTCGGCACCGACATGGACAAGGTCAACCTCCGCGTCCAGGGTACGCTTGACCAGCAAAGAAACACCTCTGGCTTGCCGGCTCCCATATGCTGAATAGACGACAAAGTCGTTAGACAGCACACACGAGTCGACTTCGCAAACAAAGTGAGTCTCTTGGATCGCGGCCACATCCACGCCGAAGGACAAGAGGTCACGAAGCAGGCGAGCCGCCTTACCCCGATCCCTCAGGCCCTTCGCATTCAAGCTGGCTATCTTAATAGACATCTTTTAGTTCTGAAAAAGAAAAAACAAAGAACATGCAACAAAGGCACTAGTCGCATACGGGGTAGAAATCTCGGGCAGAGGGGACCCCGACGGACTGTCCTAGGGACCCTGTACCAATGTCGGACGTAATCCGTCCGTCTAGGACAATTCCGCCGACGTCCGTAGGGTAGTTTAGTTTTACCACCCTATATAAACTGGGGTGGAGCAAAACTGGGAACCGCCCCGCACAATTTTTGCTCATTTTTTTTAGGTCCGGAGTGTTCTCCTTGACCATACAAATATTGGAAAAATGTTTTTTTGCCATTGAAATGTGGTCCCAGACCCTCAGGTTGCCACCAGTATTCCTTATTAGGGTAATGACACCTGGGGCCTGGGGAAAGTTTCTCGGATTTTCTGTTGACATACCGTTGACCTTCTCCAGCCTCAACAAAGGCTTTAATAATTTGCGCCTTTGAGAAGACCATCCCGCCGCAATGTCCGGGTTCACTTTCAGAAGCTCATCCCCCTGGGGAAGGCCCTTTTTCTTTTTGTCCCGAGCGGGAGTGGGTACAGGAGAAGGGGAAGGGGTGGGAGTTGGTGAACGCGGCCTCAAGGGGGTCAACTTGAAGGTCGGGGACTGGGAAGCTTTTCGCGGGGAAGAGGGAAGGCTTCTCGCTTTTTCCGCGTATGAAGTCCTGGCCGGAGAAACCGGCAGCGAAACACACTTAGTTGACTTCCTCTCTCTGCTTCTCTCCCTGCTCCGGCTCCTTCTGCGACTCTTCGTCGTCTCGTGCTGCTCCTCCTCCACGAACTCCCTTCCGCGCTTTAGGGAGCCTGACCGCTCGGTGTCCATCTTCTCTGGTTTAGAAGGAGATTTATTTCGTTTCTCCTTTGGGGAGGGCGAAACTTCCACCGTCGGCTCCTTGACTTTTGGCGGAGCTTTGGCGGGAGTTTTGGCGGGCGCCTTGACAGGTGATGGCGCCTTCCCTGGTGAAGGCGTTTTTGCCTTTTTCCTTGCCACCACCTGCCACTCGCCCTCCTTATTCGCTACTGGTGCAGGTGAAGGTGCTGAAGGTACTGAAGATGGAGGTGCCGGCTTTTCCTTTTCCGCCTGCTGCTTGGATGCCTGGGTGCCGGGGGCCGGCTTCTTATTCGTGCACGTCTTGGCCACGTGGTCCGCCGCCCCGCACACCCAACAGCAAGGCTTCCGGCCCTCAACGATCACAAATATGACCCTCTTTCGACACGTTAACACGTTGGGGATATCTTCCAGCGCCTTTTTTGACAGTGTGACCTGCAGGGACATGTCCCCTGTCAGGTATCCGGCTTTTGATCTTGCCGAGGAGACCTCGGCCACCCTTCCATACTTTGCGAAGAATGCACCCACATGGTCTTCAGTGATATCCATGGGGACACCATGCAAGGTTATCTTCAGCTTGCGTGTCCCCATGTACTCCGTTAACAGGATCATTTTGTCAGTCTCCAGGGTGACTCCGGCAAGCTGTTTGGCCTCCTCGGCCGTTCCAAGCAAGACATCCCAAGACGCGTTACTCCTCCTGGCCACGGCTTTTGCTCTAATGTTGAGCACCTTGATGGCCTCCTCCACGTTTTCTCGGCTAACTCCAACGACCTTCTTGGACTTGGGATCCTTAGTAATTAGCGTTATAATACGCGCCTCAATGTCCGCCAGTTCATCCGGCACCGACACCAATTCCGTGCCCTTGATGTATTTCTCATATTTTTCCTTCAATTTGTCATAATATTCTTCTCCTTTTTTCTCCAGGACCTTTCCTTTCTTCCACCCCGAGGTTGAAGGTTTCGGGGAACCAGGAGCTGCTGCTGTCGGTACCGGTAATGGTCCGGTTCCCGTTGCTGGTCCTTGTAAAGCTGCTGATGCTGGTATGGAGGGTGACTCCCGTGGCGGTAATTGCCAGTCACCCTCCTTTCCTCCCACCGAGGCCGTGGTGGGAGGAACGATCACCTCTGGCCTATCGGAGGCCATTGCCTCCTAAGAGGCTAAGCGCGAGACACCTGCCTCCGGTGTTTCGCGTCCTTCGCAGGTCGCTACTTTACGCGGCCCAAGCAATAAACTTGGGTGGAGACCACAATGCCACACTTGACCAAAGTAATAGTAAGTATCACTATGGAACAGATACTACACTTTGATCCAAACCAAACCGACCACGCAAACACAAAAAAGTCTGAGTAGGAAATGGTACTTATTTATTTGCCAACAAAGTACAAATTCTGGCACAAGGCCAAACAATGGGGAGGGGGAACAAAAACTTGGGTTGGTCTTCCGTAACTATCTTATACCTAGCTAATCAGATTCACGACCCATACATACGTTACAATTTTCTCATTCACCATAAAAATTTGTCCATCAACACTCATACCTATCATACACCAAAATACCGCAGTAACATACCAGGGACCTAAAAACACCCCAAATGTACATAAAAATTTGTGTATTTACAATATTTACAATAGTGTACAAAAATAAATTTAAAACTTTATTCATGAAATGACATGATGGGGAGGGGGAATGAAGAAACAAAAAACCCCAAAACAAAAAACAATTTCAAATGAATATATATACATGGGTTAGTAAGACCCAAACACACCCACATAATTAAAGAGGCCACTGTATTCTGCCTTAAAAGACAAAATCAAGCAGCTCTCTTTCTAAGGGGAATGGATAAGCAGGGGGCAAAAATAAATTGGACTGGAGAATGTATAAGGCTGACCCAGCCGAGAGTGAAAACGGGACAAAATAATACTTGGACAATGGGAATCTCGAACTGGATCATAACAAAAGCAATGGAGCCGGGAACAGGCCAGGACAAACACATCCACTCACATTAACTAGGCACAAAAAGAACTTCTACCTTAACCACGGGCGGGGTTCCAAAGGAATCCACCCCGATGCAACTAGCAGATCTAAAAGAGAAAATCAAGGCTAGCCCCGGTCACGCGAACCAGGCTCGCTGCATATACCCACCTTTCGCTGAACTCTGTCGGGTGCAGCCGTTTCCGTTCAGTTCTAATCTTAATTTTGAGCTGGTGCTCAAAATATCGGATTAGATCCTGATCCGAAAGACGACCGCCCCGCAAGACTTCCTCCAGACGCGTCATCCAAATCACCATTCTAGCCGTGGCCAGTAGCGACAGAAACACCATCCGCTTCACTCCAGAGTACGGGGGCGACACATTGTCCACAGCGTATGCGCGATCAATGAGCACAAGCTCCCGCGGCGCGATACGAGCAGTCAACTCGCCAACACGCGCCCACAACGGGCGAACGCGCGAACAATGGAAGAAGGCGTGCGCAGACGTCTCCTTAATTCCAAGGACGCAACGTTCACAATCTGGCAAATCCGCCAGGCCCATTGCGAAACGCTTGTCGTTGAGAGACAAACCATTCCGAGCCAATCGCCAGGTCAGAGAAAACTCAGAGTTGTTGAGCCAATCCGCACCTGGCGCCCAAGACCAATGAGAGCGATACTCCTCTCTCGACATGCCGAGCTTACTCCACAGTTCATCCTTCACGGCGCCCTCCACTAATCCCCGATAGAAGATTCTCCTAGGCCGTGAAAGGTCACTGGACCATGGAATGGCCCGAAGGGCCGTCAGACATTCGAGCAGGAATTTCGGCCGCCCCCAAGGCCTATTGCTAGTCCTTAGGAGCGGGGGAGTGATAGTGAGGCTAGGGAACATGTCCCTCACTACCCCCGCAAGCAACCGATCTTCCTCCAACGCGCGCCTGAGGAATGCCAACCTCGAAGCGAGCACGTGGCTCCTCAAGTGTGGCATCCCCAGACCCCCTTGACACGGACGGAGGCAACAGATTCCTTTGTCGACCATGTGTTTGCGTCCTCTCCAAAGACAGGAGAATAGCAAACGCTCGAGCGCCTTCTCATGATCGTCACAAAGGGGAAGTACAGACAGCCGGTAAAGGATTCTGGGAAAGAGGTATGTATTACACACCTCCGCCAGACCCTTCACGGAGAGACTCCGTCGACGCCAAATCTCGACCGACGCGCCGACCTTTGCCTGTACTTCTGACCAGTTTTTCTCCAACTGTAAGTCCGGACCGAACCAAACTCCGAGGAGCTTGACCGGCCCGTCCGTCCAGTCGAAGGGCCCCGGGAGGGAAACACCCTTCCAGGCACCTAACCGCAAGCCGGACGACTTGTCGCGGTTAATTCTGGCCCCTGTTACCTGTTCGTACCGTTCAAGCGCCTTCTGTACCGCCCTTATGTCCCTGCGGGAGGACACAAAGGTCGTTACGTCATCGGCGTACGCGGAAACCCTGGCTCGAGCTCCTCCAGGGACAGCAATTCCACGCAGGACCGGACTGCACGTCTCGTCCCTTAGCCGGCGAAGGAGAGGCTCCAACGCCAGGACGTAAAGGAGAGGCGACAGTGGACAACCCTGTCGGACCGACCTAGACAGCGCGAAAGCGCCCGACAGCTTCCCGTTCACCTGTACCACAGCCTTGGGGGAGCGATACAGAAGGCTAATCCAGCGGCTGAAGTCGGGTTTGAATCCGGCGGCCTGCAGGACAGCAGCCAGGTAGCCATGGTCAATCCTATCAAATGCCTTGGACTGATCCAAATTGATCAGCGCGGCCTCTTCGTCGTCTTCTACACCCTCTACGATCGTGCGAATCAAGTGCAGGTTGCTCTGAATTGTTCGTCCCTTCACAGAACAAGTCTGATCCGGTTCCAACAGAGACTCGGCAACTAGCTGCAAGCGATTCGTCAGGATCTTGGCCAAAATCTTTAACTCTGTGTTTAGCAGAGTTATGGGCCTGTAATCATCTAATCCCCGCCCAACCTTCTTGCCTTTTCCCAACAGCGTGATCACGCCCCTGGTGATCCGACCGGGGATGGACCCCTGCCGAAACCAGTGGTTGAACACGACAGTCAAGAGCGGGACAAAAAGGTGCGACATCCTCAAGTACAATTCATAGGGCAAACCATCCAAACCTGGCGACTTGCCACTGCCGGTCTTCTTCAAAGCCGCGTAGACTTCGTCCTCCGTAATCTCCCCTTCGCAGCTAGCCGCTTCAGCCGGCAAAAGCCGGGGAAAGTCAGCCAAATAGCTGCGAAACTCCTCGTCACGGAGACCAGGCTCCTTGGTAAACCGGTGTTCGAAATGCCGCCGGAACGCCTCGCACATGTCGTCGGTGGACCGAAGGAGATGCCCCTCCGGGTCGCGCACTTCTCGAATGTACCGATCGCCGGCCCGACGAATTTCTTCCTTGCGCAGTTCTGCGCCCATGTTCACAGCTTCGGAAGACATCTTGCTTAACTTAGCTCTAATTACCTGGCCCATATAGCGCTCGCTAGTCGTGCGCCTCAGGGCCTCCCTGGCTAAGGCTATCTCTAGGGGATCCCCACCAGCCTCCGCCCGGGCGAAATTAGCACTAAGTGTCTTTGCCTCCGCAGCCTTATCTAGTTTGAGCCGCTGGCTATATTTGGTGGCGAAAGACCTAATGGAGTCCTTAAGGTTAACCCACCACTTATTCCCAATGACTCGCCCAATTAACGCCCGCTGAACTAGTTTTGTCAGCTGGTCACGAAAGTCCCGCCTGTCCAGTAAGGACTGATTGAACTTCCAATAACCAGCCAACCTAGGCCTAAAGTCTAACACCACACGGGCACAAACGAGTTTGTGGTCCGTGTAGCCTAGCCAGTGGAACGTTGGACATTCTAAGAAGTCTATGTCGGCCACTCTCACTAACATCCTATCCAGGTACGCAGATACCCGGGTAGAAGGCCAATTAAGCGCCCACGTCCACATACTCCCATCCGGATGATCGACCCGGTATCTATCGACGAGACCAAATTCGTCGATCAGATCAACCAGGCTACGATCATCATTCCTCCCGCTAGCGCCCCTCCCTCTATCCCATTTGGGGGTTAGGATGGCATTCCAGTCCCCAACTAAGATTAGCCGTGTTGAATGCACCATAAAGGGCTCCAACAGCCGAAAGAAAGAGACACGCTCACCTTGCTTATTGGGCGCATAAACCACAATCAGTCGGAACAATTTGCTTTTCACTGCAATATCGGCCACGATCAGCCGGCCCTCGGCACCGACATGGACAAGGTCAACCTTCGCGTCCAGGGTACGCTTGACCAGCAAAGAAACACCTCTGGCTTGCCGGCTCCCATATGCTGAATAGACGACAAAGTCGTTAGACAGCACACAAGAGTCGACTTCGCAAACAAAGTGAGTCTCTTGGATCGCGGCCACATCCACGCCGAAGGACAAGAGGTCACGAAGCAGGCGAGCCGCCTTACCCCGATCCCTCAGGCCCTTCGCATTCAAGCTGGCTATCTTAATAGACATCTTTTAGTTCTGAAAAAGAAAAAACAAAGAAACATGCAACAAGGCTCTAGTCGCATACGGGGTAGAAATCTCGGGCAGAGGGGACCCCGACGGACTGTCCTAGGGACCCTGTACCAATGTCGGACGTAATCCGTCCGTCTAGGACAATCCCGCCGACGTCGGTGGGATATGTTAGTTTTACCACCCTATATAAACTGGGGTGGAGCAAAACGGGGAACCTCCCCGAACAATTTAGAGACATTTTTCTTAATTCAGGAGTCTTTTCCCTGACCATACAAATATTTGGGAAGCTCCTTTGGGCTTCCGCAATGTGCTCCCAGACCCGCAGGTTGCCACCGGTATTTCTTATCAGGGTGATGACACCTGGGGCCTGGGAGAAGTTCTTTGGGTCCTCAGTGGATAACCCATCCACTGAGGTGAGCTTAAGGAGTGGTCTTAGCAGCTTACGACGCTGTGACGACCACCCCGAAGAAATGTCCTCCTTCACCTTCATCAGCGCCTCCCCACGCGGGAGGTCCATCTTCTTCTTCGCCTTACTGGGAGTGGGAATAGGAGCAGGGGAGGATGTGGGAGTTAAGGAACTGATTTTCCTAAGGGGGGTCAAAAAGGGGGTTGGGGACTGGGCAGCTTTACGCGGGGACGCGGGAAGGCTTCTCGCCTTATCCGCATAAGTAGTTCTTGCAGGTGACACCGGAGCTGAGGCACATTTTTCTCTGCTGGGCTTTTTTTCCCTGCTCCTACTTCTTCTGCGGGCCTTGGGAGTATCCTTTCGTTCTTCCGCCTCCTCCTCTCTCCCCCGCTTTAGGGAAGCCGATCTATCAACTTCCATTTGTTGCGGGGAAGGAGTCCTCTCCTTCCTTTGTTTGGGGGGAGACTTCTTAGGAGGCGACTCCTTGGGTTTCACCGGCGTCTTGGCAGGTGGTGGCACCTTCTCAGGGGACGGTGTTTTGGCCTTCTTTCTGCCCACCACCTGCCATTCGCCCTCCTTGTTGCCCACGGGAGCTTGCGTGGGTGAAGCTGTTTTTGAGCCTTCCTTTTCTTTTGCCGCTGGCTGCTGCTTAGTTGGTTGAGCTGGTTGGGTCTTTGGAGTCGGATTCTTGGACGGGCAGACCCTCGCGACATGGTCCGCCGCCCCGCAGACCCAACAGCACGGCTTCCTCCCTTCTACTATCACGTAAATGACCCTACCTCTGCAAGTGAGCGTGTTGGGAACTTTGGCTATCTTCTCCTTAGACATCGTCACCAGCAGGGTCATGTCTCCCGTAATGTAGCCTGCCTTAGACCGCAGCGAGGAGACCCCGGCCACCTTTCCAAAGTTAGCAAAGAAGGCGCCAACGTGGTCCTCAGTAATGTCCATGGGGACGCCGTGTAGAGTGACCTTAACCTTCCGGGCACCCATGTATTCTGTATGGAGCTGGAGAGTTTTCGTCTCCAGCACCACCCCGACCAGACGTTTGGCTTCGTCGGTCGTGCCCAGCAGGACGTCCCACATGGCACTACTCTTCCTCGCTACGGCCCTAGCCTTGATCTTAAGTGCTCCGATAGCTTCCTCAAACGTATCCCTCGGCACTGCAATTAATCTCTGGGACTTGATATCCTTAGTGATGAGAGTAATAGTTCTAGTTTGGATGTCCGCCAGTTCTCCGGGGACCGAGACCAGCTCGGTGCCTTTTATGTATTCCGCGTACTTTATCCTCATCCTCTCGTAGTACTCCTCATCCTTATTTATAGGTTTTCCCCCTGTCCAACCAGAAGTTGAAGGCTTGGGGGACCCGGGAGCTGATGGCACTCCTTCCGGCGTTGGTACTACTGCTGCTGCTACTCTAGGTACTGAAGGGGGATTATCCCGAGGCGGTAATGCCCAATCCCCCTCCTTTCCACCCACCGAGGCCGTGGTGGGAGGAACGATCACATTTGGCCTATCGGAGGCCATTGCCTCCTAAGAGGCTAAGCGCGAGACACCTGCCTCCGGTGTTTCGCGTCCTTCGCAGGTCGCTACTTTACGCGGCCCAAGCAATAAACTTGGGTGGAGACCACAATGCCACACTTGACCAAAGTAATAGTAAGTATCACTATGGAACAGATACTACACTTTGATCCAAACCAAACCGACCACGCAAACACAAAAAAGTCTGAGTAGGAAATGGTACTTATTTATTTGCCAACAAAGTACAAATTCTGGCACAAGGCCAAACAATGGGGAGGGAGAACAAAAACTTGGGTTGGTCTTCCGTAACTATCTTATACCTAGCTAATCAGATTCACGACCCATACATACGTTACAATTTTCTCATTCACCATAAAAATTTGTCCATCAACACTCATACCTATCATACACCAAAATACCGCAGTAACATACCAGGGACCTAAAAACGCCCCAAATGTACATAAAAATTTGTGTATTTACAATATTTACAATAGTGTACAAAAATAAATTTAAAACTTTATTCATGAAATGACATGATGGGGAGGGGGAATGAAGAAACAAAAAACCCCAAAACAAAAAACAATTTCAAATGAATATATATACATGGGTTAGTAAGACCCAAACACACCCACATAATTAAAGAGGCCACTGTATTCTGCCTTAAAAAGAACAAAATCAAGCAGCTCTCTTTCTAAGGGGAATGGAGAAGCAGGGAACAAAATAAATTGGACTGGAGAATGTATAAGGCTGACCCAGCCGAGAGTGAAAACGGGACAAAAGAATACTTGGACAATGGGAATCTCGAACTGGATCATAACAAAAGCAATGGAGCCGGGAACAGGCCAGGACAAACACATTCACTCACATTAACTAGGCACAAAAAAGAACTTCTACCTTAACCACGGGAGGGGTTCCAAAGGAATCCACCCCGATGCAACTAGCAGATCTAAAAGAGAAAATCAAGGCTAGCCCCGGTCACGCGAACCAGGCTCGCCGCATATACCCACCTTTCGCTGAACTCTGTCGGGTGCAGCCGTTTCCGTTCAGTTCTAATCTTAATTTTGAGCTGGTGCTCAAAATATCGGATTAGATCCTGATCCGAAAGACGACCTCCCCGCAAGACTTCCTCCAGACGCGTCATCCAAATCACCATTCTAGCCGTGGCCAGTAGCGACAGAAACACCATCCGCTTCACTCCAGAGTACGGGGGCGACACATTGTCCACAGCGTATGCGCGATCAATGAGCACAAGCTCCCGCGGCGCGATACGAGCAGTCAACTCGCCAACACGCGCCCACAACGGGCGAACGCGCGAACAATGGAAGAAGGCGTGCGCAGACGTCTCCTTAATTCCAAGGACGCAACGTTCACAATCTGGCAAATCCGCCAGGCCCATTGCGAACCGCTTGTCGTTGAGAGACAAACCATTCCGAGCCAATCGCCAGGTCAGAGAAAACTCAGAGTTGTTGAGCCAATCCGCACCTGGCGCCCAAGACCAATGAGAGCGATACTCCTCTCCCGACATGCCAAGCTTACTCCACAGTTCATCCTTCACGGCGCCCTCCACTAATCCCCGATAGAAGATTCTCCTAGGCCGTGAAAGGTCACTGGACCATGGAATGGCCCGAAGGGCCGTCAGACATTCGAGTAGGAATTTCGGCCGCCCCCAAGGCCTATTGCTAGTCCTTAGGAGCGGGGGAGTGATAGTGAGGCTAGGGAACATGTCCCTCACTACCCCCGCAAGCAACCGATCTTCCTCCAACGCGCGCCTGAGGAATGCCAACCTCGAAGCGAGCACGTGGCTCCTCAAGTGTGGCATCCCCAGACCCCCTTGACACGGACGGAGGCAACAGACTCCTTTGTCGACCATGTGTTTGCGTCCTCTCCAAAGACAGGAGAATAGCAAACGCTCGAGCGCCTTCTCATGATCGTCACAAAGGGGAAGTACAGACAGCCGGTAAAGGATTCTGGGAAAGAGGTATGTATTACACACCTCCGCCAGACCCTTCACGGAGAGACTCCGTCGACGCCAAATCTCGACCGACGCGCCGACCTTTGCCTGTACTTCTGACCAGTTTTTCTCCAACTGTAAGTCCGGACCGAACCAAACTCCGAGGAGCTTGACCGGCCCGTCCGTCCAGTCGAAGGGCCCCGGGAGGGAAACACCCTTCCAGGCACCTAACCGCAAGCCGGACGACTTGTCGCGGTTAATTCTGGCCCCTGTTACCTGTTCGTACCGTTCAAGCGCCTTCTGTACCGCCCTTATGTCCCTGCGGGAGGACACAAAGGTCGTTACGTCATCGGCGTACGCGGAAACCCTGGCTCGAGCTCCACCAGGGACAGCAATTCCACGCAGGACCGGACTGCACGTCTCGTCCCTTAGCCGGCGAAGGAGGGGCTCCAACGCCAGGACGTAAAGGAGAGGCGACAGTGGACAACCCTGTCGGACCGGCCTAGACAGCGCGAAAGCGCTCGACAGCTTCCCGTTCACCTGTACCACAGCCTTGGGGGAGCGATACAGAAGGCTAATCCAGCGGCTGAAGTCGGGTTTGAATCCGGCGGCCTGCAGGACAGCAGCCAGGTAGCCATGGTCAATCCTATCAAATGCCTTGGACTGATCCAAATTGATCAGCGCGGCCTCTTCGTCGTCTTCTACACCCTCTACGATCGTGCGGATCAAGTGCAGGTTGCTCTGAATTGTTCGTCCCTTCACAGAACAAGTCTGATCCGGTTCCAACAGAGACTCGGCAACTAGCTGCAAGCGATTCGTCAGGATCTTGGCCAAAATCTTTAACTCTGTGTTTAGCAGAGTTATGGGCCTGTAATCATCTAATCCCCGCCCAACCTTCTTGCCTTTTCCCAACAGCGTGATCACGCCCCTGGTGATCCGACCGGGGATGGACCCCTGCCGAAACCAGTGGTTGAACACGACAGTCAAGAGCGGGACAAAAAGGTGCGACATCCTCAAGTACAATTCATAGGGCAAACCATCCAAACCTGGCGACTTGCCACTGCCGGTCTTCTTCAAAGCCGCGTAGACTTCGTCCTCCGTAATCTCCCCTTCGCAGCTAGCCGCTTCAGCCGGCAAAAGCCGGGGAAAGTCAGCCAAATAGCTGCGAAACTCCTCGTCACGGAGACCAGGCTCCTTGGTAAACCGGTGTTCGAAATGCTGCCGGAACGCCTCGCACATGTCGTCGGTGGACCGAAGGAGATGCCCCTCCGGGTCGCGCACCTCTCGAATGTACCGATCGCCGGCCCGACGAATTTCTTCCTTGCGCAGTTCTGCGCCCATGTTCACAGCTTCGGAAGACATCTTGCTTAACTTAGCTCTAATTACCTGACCCATATAGCGCTCGCTAGTCGTGCGCCTCAGGGCCTCCCTGGCTAAGGCTATCTCTAGGGGATCCCCACCAGCCTCCGCCCGGGCGAAATTAGCACTAAGTGTCTTTGCCTCCGCAGCCTTATCTAGTTTGAGCCGCTGGCTATATTTGGTGGCGAAAGACCTAATGGAGTCCTTAAGGTTAACCCACCACTTATTCCCAATGACTCGCCCAATTAACGCCCGCTGAACTAGTTTTGTCAGCTGGTCACGAAAGTCCCGCCTGTCCAGTAAGGACTGATTGAACTTCCAATAACCAGCCAACCTAGGCCTAAAGTCTAACACCACACGGGCACAAACGAGTTTGTGGTCCGTGTAGCCTAGCCAGTGGAACGTTGGACATTCTAAGAAGTCTATGTCGGCCACTCTCACTAACATCCTATCCAGGTACGCAGATACCCGGGTAGAAGGCCAATTAAGCGCCCACGTCCACATACTCCCATCCGGATGATCGACCCGGTATCTATCGACGAGACCAAATTCGTCGATCAGATCAACCAGGCTACGATCATCATTCCTCCCGCTAGCGCCCCTCCCTCTATCCCATTTGGGGGTTAGGATGGCATTCCAGTCCCCAACTAAGATTAGCCGTGTTGAATGCACCATAAAGGGCTCCAACAGCCGAAAGAAAGAGACACGCTCACCTTGCTTATTGGGCGCATAAACCACAATCAGCCGGAACAATCTGCTTTTCACTGCAATATCGGCCACGATCAGCCGGCCCTCGGCACCGACATGGACAAGGTCAACCTTCGCGTCCAGGGTACGCTTGACCAGCAAAGAAACACCTCTGGCTTGCCGGCTCCCATATGCTGAATAGACGACAAAGTCGTTAGACAGCACACAAGAGTCGACTTCGCAAACAAAGTGAGTCTCTTGGATCGCGGCCACATCCACGCCGAAGGACAAGAGGTCACGAAGCAGGCGAGCCGCCTTACCCCGATCCCTCAGGCCCTTCGCATTCAAGCTGGCTATCTTAATAGACATCTTTTAAACCTGAAAAAGAGAAAAAGAAAAACAGGCAACAAAGGCTCTCTAGATGCATACGGGGCGAAAATCTCGGGCAGACAGGACCCCGACGGACTGTCCCAGGGAACCAGTTCCTATGTCGGACGTAATCCGTCCGTCTGAGACAATACCGCCGACGTCCGTGGGGTACATTAGTTTTACCACCCTATATAAACTGGGGTGGAGTAAAACAGGGAACCTCCCCGAACAATTTTTAGACATTTTTCTAAGTTCTGCTGAGCTTTCAATGTACATCCTTAGTTTAGGATAAAGTTTTTTCGCTTCCGCGATGTGGTCCCAGACCCGCAGGTTACCCCCGGTATTCCGTACGAGGGTAATTACTCCTGGGGCCTGGGGAAAGTTTTTGGGGTCCTCCGTAGATAGACCGTCAACTGTGGTCATCTTCAGCAGTGGTTTGAGTAGTTTTCGTCTTTGTGACGACCACCCTGCAGAGATGTCCTCCTCTACTTTCAATAGCGCTTCCCCTTTGGGCAGGGCTTTTATCTTTTTTGCCCGAGTGGGAGTGGACATAGGAGAAGGGGAGAGAGTGGGGGATAAAGCAACTGGTCTCAGGGGGGTTAATTTAAAGGTAGGGGACTGGGAAGCTTTCCGCGGGGACGAGGGGAGGCTTCTTGCCTTTTGCGCATACGTTTGCCTCTCCGGTGAGGCAGGAAGCGAGGAGCACCTGTGTGTTGTCGAACTCCTTTCTCTGCTCTTCCGCCGATTCTTGAAGTTCTCTTGCTGCTCTTCTTCGTCCTCCCGGCTGCGTTTCAACGACGCCGATCTTTGAGTCTCCATGGGCTCTTCCCTTGGTTGTTCCTTCGGGCCCTCATTTTGGGGAGGTTTTTTTGCCTTCCCCTGCTTGGTAGCTGCTTTGGGTGATGAGGGCACCTTTGACTCCGAAGGCTCCTGAGGTGGCGAGGGCGTTTTGGTCGGAGAAGGCGTTTTGGTCTGAGAAGGCGTTTTGGCCGGAGAAGGCGATTTCTCCGCTAGTGCCTTCGCCTTCTTTTTCTTGCCGACCGTCTGCCACTCATTCACCTTATCCGGAACAGACGATTTCGCCTCCGTTGGAGCTTCTGGTTGTTTCGCTGCCGGTTTCTCCTGCTGCTGCTTTGCTGGCTGGGTCCCAGGGGCCGGATCCTTTTTCGGGCACGCCTTGGCGACGTGATTGGAATCGCCGCAGACCCAGCAGAAGGGCTTCCTCCCCTCAACGATCACGTAAATTGATCTTCCCCTGCAGGTGATAATGTTGGGGATATTCCCGATCTTTTTTTGCTCGACCGTCACCTGCAGGGTGACGTCACCGGTGAGAAAGCCCTGCTTCGAGGTGAGCGCCTTCACCTCTTCGACCATGCCGAATTGTGTGAAAAACACCCCGACATGGTCTAACGAGATGTCCATGGGCACGCCGTGGAGAGTGATCTTTGATCTGCGCATGCCCATGTATTCTGTATCCAGGCGCAACGTCTTTGTTTCCATAAAGGAGCCGGCCAGTTTTCTTGCTTCCTCCGCAGAGCCAAGTAGAACATCCCACACGGCGTGGCTGCGCCTAGCCACCATCTTTCCATTGATCTTCAAGGCCTTGATGGCCTCCTCCACCACGTCCCTGCTGACCCCGATAAGTTTGCGACTTTTCGGATCCCTGGTCAGCAGGGAAAGGATCCTGGGCTCAATGTTACTGAGCGTCTCGGGCACCGAGATAATCTCCGCTCCTGTCACGTATTTAGCGTATTTCTCCTTTAGAGACTCATAATACGTTGAATCCTTCCGCACTTTCTGGATGGTCCCCCCGGTCCAAGCCTTGTCGGGGGAAACCGTGTCTGCTGAACACCGCTGCCCGTCCTCCTTAGACGTAGAGGGCACCGGAGATGCAGGAGCTGCTGGTAGGGTTGCTACTCCTGGTCCTTTTTCCAAGGAGAGGGGTGAGGCAGGCAACCGCCAATCCCCCTCCTTTCCTCCCACCGAGGCCGTGGTGGGAGGAACGATCACATCTGGCCTATCGGAGGCCATTGCCTCCTAAGAGGCTAAGCGCGAGACACCTGCCTCCGGTGTTTCGCGTCCTTCGCAGGTCGCTACTTTACGCAGCCCAAGCAATAAACTTGGGTGGAGACCACAATGCCACACTTGACCAAAGTAATAGTAAGTATCACTATGGAACAGATACTACACTTTGATCCAAACCAACCCGACCACACAAACACAAAAAAGTCTGAGTAGGAAATGGTACTTATTTATTTGCCAACAAAGTACAAATTCTGGCACAAGGCCAAACAATGGGGAGGGGGAACAAAAACTTGGGTTGGTCTTCCGTAACTATCTTATACCTAGCTAATCAGATTCACGACCCATACATACGTTACAATTTTCTCATTCACCATAAAAATTTGTCCATCAACACTCATACCTATCATACACCAAAATACCGCAGTAACATACCAGGGACCTTAAAACGCCCCAAATGTACATAAAAATTTGTGTATTTACAATATTTACAATAGTGTACAAAAATAAATTTAAAACTTTATTCATGAAATGACATGATGGGGAGGGGGAATGAAGAAACAAAAAACCCCAAAACAAAAAACAATTTCAAATGAATATATATACATGGGTTAGTAAGACCCAAACACACCCACGTAATTAAAGAGGCCACTGTATTCTGCCTTAAAAAGAACAAAATCAAGCAGCTCTCTTTCTAAGGGGAATGGAGAAGCAGGGAACAAAATAAATTGGACTGGAGAATGTATAAGGCTGACCCAGCCGAGAGTGAAAACGGGACAAAAGAATACTTGGACAATGGGAATCTCGAACTGGATCATAACAAAAGCAATGGAGCCGGGAACAGGCCAGGACAAACACATTCACTCACATTAACTAGGCACAAAAAAGAACTTCTACCTTAACCACGGGAGGGGTTCCAAAGGAATCCACCCCGATGCAACTAGCAGATCTAAAAGAGAAAATCAAGGCTAGCCCCGGTCACGCGAACCAGGCTCGCCGCATATACCCACCTTTCGCTGAACTCTGTCGGGTGCAGCCGTTTCCGTTCAGTTCTAATCTTAATTTTGAGCTGGTGCTCAAAATATCGGATTAGATCCTGATCCGAAAGACGACCTCCCCGCAAGACTTCCTCCAGACGCGTCATCCAAATCACCATTCTAGCCGTGGCCAGTAGCGACAGAAACACCATCCGCTTCACTCCAGAGTACGGGGGCGACACATTGTCCACAGCGTATGCGCGATCAATGAGCACAAGCTCCCGCGGCGCGATACGAGCAGTCAACTCGCCGACACGCGCCCACAACGGGCGAACGCGCGAACAATGGAAGAAGGCGTGCGCAGACGTCTCCTTAATTCCAAGGACGCAACGTTCACAATCTGGCAAATCCGCCAGGCCCATTGCGAACCGCTTGTCGTTGAGAGACAAACCATTCCGAGCCAATCGCCAGGTCAGAGAAAACTCAGAGTTGTTGAGCCAATCCGCACCTGGCGCCCAAGACCAATGAGAGCGATACTCCTCCCTCGACATGCCGAGCTTACTCCACAGTTCATCCTTCACGGCGCCCTCCACTAATCCCCGATAGAAGATTCTCCTAGGCCGTGAAAGGTCACTGGACCATGGAATGGCCCGAAGGGCCGTCAGACATTCGAGCAGGAATTTCGGCCGCCCCCAAGGCCTATTGCTAGTCCTTAGGAGCGGGGGAGTGATAGTGAGGCTAGGGAACATGTCCCTCACTACCCCCGCAAGCAACCGATCTTCCTCCAACGCGCGCCTGAGGAATGCCAACCTCGAAGCGAGCACGTGGCTCCTCAAGTGTGGCATCCCCAGACCCCCTTGACACGGACGGAGGCAACAGACTCCTTTGTCGACCATGTGTTTGCGTCCTCTCCAAAGACAGGAGAATAGCAAACGCTCGAGCGCCTTCTCATGATCGTCACAAAGGGGAAGTACAGACAGCCGGTAAAGGATTCTGGGAAAGAGGTATGTATTACACACCTCCGCCAGACCCTTCACGGAGAGACTCCGTCGACGCCAAATCTCGACCGACGCGCCGACCTTTGCCTGTACTTCTGACCAGTTTTTCTCCAACTGTAAGTCCGGACCGAACCAAACTCCGAGGAGCTTGACCGGCCCGTCCGTCCAGTCGAAGGGCCCCGGGAGGGAAACACCCTTCCAGGCACCTAACCGCAAGCCGGACGACTTGTCGCGGTTAATTCTGGCCCCTGTTACCTGTTCGTACCGTTCAAGCGCCTTCTGTACCGCCCTTATGTCCCTGCGGGAGGACACAAAGGTCGTTACGTCATCGGCGTACGCGGAAACCCTGGCTCGAGCTCCACCAGGGACCTTGATTCCACGCAGGACCGGACTGCACGTCTCGTCCCTTAGCCGGCGAAGGAGGAGGCTCCAACGCCAGGACGTAAAGGAGAGGCGACAGTGGACAACCCTGTCGGACCGACCTAGACAGCGCGAAAGCGCTCGACAGCTTCCCGTTCACCTGTACCACAGCCTTGGGGGAGCGATACAGAAGGCTAATCCAGCGGCTGAAGTCGGGTTTGAATCCGGCGGCCTGCAGGACAGCAGCCAGGTAGCCATGGTCAATCCTATCAAATGCCTTGGACTGATCCAAATTGATCAGCGCGGCCTCTTCGTCGTCTTCTACACCCTCTACGATCGTGCGGATCAAGTGCAGGTTGCTCTGAATTGTTCGTCCCTTCACAGAACAAGTCTGATCCGGTTCCAACAGAGACTCGGCAACTAGCTGCAAGCGATTCGTCAGGATCTTGGCCAAAATCTTTAACTCTGTGTTTAGCAGAGTTATGGGCCTGTAATCATCTAATCCCCGCCCAACCTTCTTGCCTTTTCCCAACAGCGTGATCACGCCCCTGGTGATCCGACCGGGGATGGACCCCTGCCGAAACCAGTGGTTGAACACGACAGTCAAGAGCGGGACAAAAAGGTGCGACATCCTCAAGTACAATTCATAGGGCAAACCATCCAAACCTGGCGACTTGCCACTGCCGGTCTTCTTCAAAGCCGCGTAGACTTCGTCCTCCGTAATCTCCCCTTCGCAGCTAGCCGCTTCAGCCGGCAAAAGCCGGGGAAAGTCAGCCAAATAGCTGCGAAACTCCTCGTCACGGAGACCAGGCTCCTTGGTAAACCGGTGTTCGAAATGCTGCCGGAACGCCTCGCACATGTCGTCGGTGGACCGAAGGAGATGCCCCTCCGGGTCGCGCACTTCTCGAATGTACCGATCGCCGGCCCGACGAATTTCTTCCTTGCGCAGTTCTGCGCCCATGTTCACAGCTTCGGAAGACATCTTGCTTAACTTAGCTCTAATTACCTGGCCCATATAGCGCTCGCTAGTCGTGCGCCTCAGGGCCTCCCTGGCTAAGGCTATCTCTAGGGGATCCCCACCAGCCTCCGCCCGGGCGAAATTAGCACTAAGTGTCTTTGCCTCCGCAGCCTTATCTAGTTTGAGCCGCTGGCTATATTTGGTGGCGAAAGACCTAATGGAGTCCTTAAGGTTAACCCACCACTTATTCCCAATGACTCGCCCAATTAACGCCCGCTGAACTAGTTTTGTCAGCTGGTCACGAAAGTCCCGCCTGTCCAGTAAGGACTGATTGAACTTCCAATAACCAGCCAACCTAGGCCTAAAGTCTAACACCACACGGGCACAAACGAGTTTGTGGTCCGTGTAGCCTAGCCAGTGGAACGTTGGACATTCTAAGAAGTCTATGTCGGCCACTCTCACTAACATCCTATCCAGGTACGCAGATACCCGGGTAGAAGGCCAATTAAGCGCCCACGTCCACATACTCCCATCCGGATGATCGACCCGGTATCTATCGACGAGACCAAATTCGTCGATCAGATCAACCAGGCTACGATCATCATTCCTCCCGCTAGCGCCCCTCCCTCTATCCCATTTGGGGGTTAGGATGGCATTCCAGTCCCCAACTAAGATTAGCCGTGTTGAATGCACCATAAAGGGCTCCAACAGCCGAAAGAAAGAGACACGCTCACCTTGCTTATTGGGCGCATAAACCACAATCAGCCGGAACAATTTGCTTTTCACTGCAATATCGGCCACGATCAGCCGGCCCTCGGCACCGACATGGACAAGGTCAACCTTCGCGTCCAGGGTACGCTTGACCAGCAAAGAAACACCTCTGGCTTGCCGGCTCCCATATGCTGAATAGACGACAAAGTCGTTAGACAGCACACAAGAGTCGACTTCGCAAACAAAGTGAGTCTCTTGGATCGCGGCCACATCCACGCCGAAGGACAAGAGGTCACGAAGCAGGCGAGCCGCCTTACCCCGATCCCTCAGGCCCTTCGCATTCAAGCTGGCTATCTTAATAGACATCTTTTAAACCTGAAAAAGAGAAAAAGAAAAACAGGCAACAAAGGCTCTCTAGATGCATACGGGGCGAAAATCTCGGGCAGACAGGACCCCGACGGACTGTCCCAGGGAACCAGTTCCTATGTCGGACGTAATCCGTCCGTCTGAGACAATACCGCCGACGTCCGTGGGGTACATTAGTTTTACCACCCTATATAAACTGGGGTGGAGTAAAACAGGGAACCTCCCCGAACAATTTTTAGACATTTTTCTAAGTTCTGCTGAGCTTTCAATGTACATCCTTAGTTTAGGATAAAGTTTTTTCGCTTCCGCGATGTGGTCCCAGACCCGCAGGTTACCCCCGGTATTCCGTACGAGGGTAATTACTCCTGGGGCCTGGGGAAAGTTTTTGGGGTCCTCCGTAGATAGACCGTCAACTGTGGTCATCTTCAGCAGTGGTTTGAGTAGTTTTCGTCTTTGTGACGACCACCCTGCAGAGATGTCCTCCTCTACTTTCAATAGCGCTTCCCCTTTGGGCAGGGCTTTTATCTTTTTTGCCCGAGTGGGAGTGGACATAGGAGAAGGGGAGAGAGTGGGGGATAAAGCAACTGGTCTCAGGGGGGTTAATTTAAAGGTAGGGGACTGGGAAGCTTTCCGCGGGGACGAGGGGAGGCTTCTTGCCTTTTGCGCATACGTTTGCCTCTCCGGTGAGGCAGGAAGCGAGGAGCACCTGTGTGTTGTCGAACTCCTTTCTCTGCTCTTCCGCCGATTCTTGAAGTTCTCTTGCTGCTCTTCTTCGTCCTCCCGGCTGCGTTTCAACGACGCCGATCTTTGAGTCTCCATGGGCTCTTCCCTTGGTTGTTCCTTCGGGCCCTCATTTTGGGGAGGTTTTTTTGCCTTCCCCTGCTTGGTAGCTGCTTTGGGTGATGAGGGCACCTTTGACTCCGAAGGCTCCTGAGGTGGCGAGGGCGTTTTGGTCGGAGAAGGCGTTTTGGTCTGAGAAGGCGTTTTGGCCGGAGAAGGCGATTTCTCCGCTAGTGCCTTCGCCTTCTTTTTCTTGCCGACCGTCTGCCACTCATTCACCTTATCCGGAACAGACGATTTCGCCTCCGTTGGAGCTTCTGGTTGTTTCGCTGCCGGTTTCTCCTGCTGCTGCTTTGCTGGCTGGGTCCCAGGGGCCGGATCCTTTTTCGGGCACGCCTTGGCGACGTGATTGGAATCGCCGCAGACCCAGCAGAAGGGCTTCCTCCCCTCAACGATCACGTAAATTGATCTTCCCCTGCAGGTGATAATGTTGGGGATATTCCCGATCTTTTTTTGCTCGACCGTCACCTGCAGGGTGACGTCACCGGTGAGAAAGCCCTGCTTCGAGGTGAGCGCCTTCACCTCTTCGACCATGCCGAATTGTGTGAAAAACACCCCGACATGGTCTAACGAGATGTCCATGGGCACGCCGTGGAGAGTGATCTTTGATCTGCGCATGCCCATGTATTCTGTATCCAGGCGCAACGTCTTTGTTTCCATAAAGGAGCCGGCCAGTTTTCTTGCTTCCTCCGCAGAGCCAAGTAGAACATCCCACACGGCGTGGCTGCGCCTAGCCACCATCTTTCCATTGATCTTCAAGGCCTTGATGGCCTCCTCCACCACGTCCCTGCTGACCCCGATAAGTTTGCGACTTTTCGGATCCCTGGTCAGCAGGGAAAGGATCCTGGGCTCAATGTTACTGAGCGTCTCGGGCACCGAGATAATCTCCGCTCCTGTCACGTATTTAGCGTATTTCTCCTTTAGAGACTCATAATACGTTGAATCCTTCCGCACTTTCTGGATGGTCCCCCCGGTCCAAGCCTTGTCGGGGGAAACCGTGTCTGCTGAACACCGCTGCCCGTCCTCCTTAGACGTAGAGGGCACCGGAGATGCAGGAGCTGCTGGTAGGGTTGCTACTCCTGGTCCTTTTTCCAAGGAGAGGGGTGAGGCAGGCAACCGCCAATCCCCCTCCTTTCCTCCCACCGAGGCCGTGGTGGGAGGAACGATCACATCTGGCCTATCGGAGGCCATTGCCTCCTAAGAGGCTAAGCGCGAGACACCTGCCTCCGGTGTTTCGCGTCCTTCGCAGGTCGCTACTTTACGCAGCCCAAGCAATAAACTTGGGTGGAGACCACAATGCCACACTTGACCAAAGTAATAGTAAGTATCACTATGGAACAGATACTACACTTTGATCCAAACCAACCCGACCACACAAACACAAAAAAGTCTGAGTAGGAAATGGTACTTATTTATTTGCCAACAAAGTACAAATTCTGGCACAAGGCCAAACAATGGGGAGGGGGAACAAAAACTTGGGTTGGTCTTCCGTAACTATCTTATACCTAGCTAATCAGATTCACGACCCATACATACGTTACAATTTTCTCATTCACCATAAAAATTTGTCCATCAACACTCATACCTATCATACACCAAAATACCGCAGTAACATACCAGGGACCTTAAAACGCCCCAAATGTACATAAAAATTTGTGTATTTACAATATTTACAATAGTGTACAAAAATAAATTTAAAACTTTATTCATGAAATGACATGATGGGGAGGGGGAATGAAGAAACAAAAAACCCCAAAACAAAAAACAATTTCAAATGAATATATATACATGGGTTAGTAAGACCCAAACACACCCACGTAATTAAAGAGGCCACTGTATTCTGCCTTAAAAAGAACAAAATCAAGCAGCTCTCTTTCTAAGGGGAATGGAGAAGCAGGGAACAAAATAAATTGGACTGGAGAATGTATAAGGCTGACCCAGCCGAGAGTGAAAACGGGACAAAAGAATACTTGGACAATGGGAATCTCGAACTGGATCATAACAAAAGCAATGGAGCCGGGAACAGGCCAGGACAAACACATTCACTCACATTAACTAGGCACAAAAAAGAACTTCTACCTTAACCACGGGAGGGGTTCCAAAGGAATCCACCCCGATGCAACTAGCAGATCTAAAAGAGAAAATCAAGGCTAGCCCCGGTCACGCGAACCAGGCTCGCCGCATATACCCACCTTTCGCTGAACTCTGTCGGGTGCAGCCGTTTCCGTTCAGTTCTAATCTTAATTTTGAGCTGGTGCTCAAAATATCGGATTAGATCCTGATCCGAAAGACGACCTCCCCGCAAGACTTCCTCCAGACGCGTCATCCAAATCACCATTCTAGC
The DNA here is from genome assembly GCA_037127315.1 of Ascarosepion bandense. Classification (NCBI taxonomy): domain Eukaryota; kingdom Metazoa; phylum Mollusca; class Cephalopoda; order Sepiida; family Sepiidae; genus Ascarosepion; species Ascarosepion bandense. The sequence goes on along the minus strand of JBBBDQ010000504.1, from coordinate 1,365,889 downwards.
CGTGGCCAGTAGCGACAGAAACACCATCCGCTTCACTCCAGAGTACGGGGGCGACACATTGTCCACAGCGTATGCGCGATCAATGAGCACAAGCTCCCGCGGCGCGATACGAGCAGTCAACTCGCCGACACGCGCCCACAACGGGCGAACGCGCGAACAATGGAAGAAGGCGTGCGCAGACGTCTCCTTAATTCCAAGGACGCAACGTTCACAATCTGGCAAATCCGCCAGGCCCATTGCGAACCGCTTGTCGTTGAGAGACAAACCATTCCGAGCCAATCGCCAGGTCAGAGAAAACTCAGAGTTGTTGAGCCAATCCGCACCTGGCGCCCAAGACCAATGAGAGCGATACTCCTCCCTCGACATGCCGAGCTTACTCCACAGTTCATCCTTCACGGCGCCCTCCACTAATCCCCGATAGAAGATTCTCCTAGGCCGTGAAAGGTCACTGGACCATGGAATGGCCCGAAGGGCCGTCAGACATTCGAGCAGGAATTTCGGCCGCCCCCAAGGCCTATTGCTAGTCCTTAGGAGCGGGGGAGTGATAGTGAGGCTAGGGAACATGTCCCTCACTACCCCCGCAAGCAACCGATCTTCCTCCAACGCGCGCCTGAGGAATGCCAACCTCGAAGCGAGCACGTGGCTCCTCAAGTGTGGCATCCCCAGACCCCCTTGACACGGACGGAGGCAACAGACTCCTTTGTCGACCATGTGTTTGCGTCCTCTCCAAAGACAGGAGAATAGCAAACGCTCGAGCGCCTTCTCATGATCGTCACAAAGGGGAAGTACAGACAGCCGGTAAAGGATTCTGGGAAAGAGGTATGTATTACACACCTCCGCCAGACCCTTCACGGAGAGACTCCGTCGACGCCAAATCTCGACCGACGCGCCGACCTTTGCCTGTACTTCTGACCAGTTTTTCTCCAACTGTAAGTCCGGACCGAACCAAACTCCGAGGAGCTTGACCGGCCCGTCCGTCCAGTCGAAGGGCCCCGGGAGGGAAACACCCTTCCAGGCACCTAACCGCAAGCCGGACGACTTGTCGCGGTTAATTCTGGCCCCTGTTACCTGTTCGTACCGTTCAAGCGCCTTCTGTACCGCCCTTATGTCCCTGCGGGAGGACACAAAGGTCGTTACGTCATCGGCGTACGCGGAAACCCTGGCTCGAGCTCCACCAGGGACCTTGATTCCACGCAGGACCGGACTGCACGTCTCGTCCCTTAGCCGGCGAAGGAGAGGCTCCAACGCCAGGACGTAAAGGAGAGGCGACAGTGGACAACCCTGTCGGACCGACCTAGACAGCGCGAAAGCGCTCGACAGCTTCCCGTTCACCTGTACCACAGCCTTGGGGGAGCGATACAGAAGGCTAATCCAGCGGCTGAAGTCGGGTTTGAATCCGGCGGCCTGCAGGACAGCAGCCAGGTAGCCATGGTCAATCCTATCAAATGCCTTGGACTGATCCAAATTGATCAGCGCGGCCTCTTCGTCGTCTTCTACACCCTCTACGATCGTGCGGATCAAGTGCAGGTTGCTCTGAATTGTTCGTCCCTTCACAGAACAAGTCTGATCCGGTTCCAACAGAGACTCGGCAACTAGCTGCAAGCGATTCGTCAGGATCTTGGCCAAAATCTTTAACTCTGTGTTTAGCAGAGTTATGGGCCTGTAATCATCTAATCCCCGCCCAACCTTCTTGCCTTTTCCCAACAGCGTGATCACGCCCCTGGTGATCCGACCGGGGATGGACCCCTGCCGAAACCAGTGGTTGAACACGACAGTCAAGAGCGGGACAAAAAGGTGCGACATCCTCAAGTACAATTCATAGGGCAAACCATCCAAACCTGGCGACTTGCCACTGCCGGTCTTCTTCAAAGCCGCGTAGACTTCGTCCTCCGTAATCTCCCCTTCGCAGCTAGCCGCTTCAGCCGGCAAAAGCCGGGGAAAGTCAGCCAAATAGCTGCGAAACTCCTCGTCACGGAGACCAGGCTCCTTGGTAAACCGGTGTTCGAAATGCTGCCGGAACGCCTCGCACATGTCGTCGGTGGACCGAAGGAGATGCCCCTCCGGGTCGCGCACTTCTCGAATGTACCGATCGCCGGCCCGACGAATTTCTTCCTTGCGCAGTTCTGCGCCCATGTTCACAGCTTCGGAAGACATCTTGCTTAACTTAGCCCTAATTACCTGGCCCATATAGCGCTCGCTAGTCGTGCGCCTCAGGGCCTCCCTGGCTAAGGCTATCTCTAGGGGATCCCCACCAGCCTCCGCCCGGGCGAAATTAGCACTAAGTGTCTTTGCCTCCGCAGCCTTATCTAGTTTGAGCCGCTGGCTATATTTGGTGGCGAAAGACCTAATGGAGTCCTTAAGGTTAACCCACCACTTATTCCCAATGACTCGCCCAATTAACGCCCGCTGAACTAGTTTTGTCAGCTGGTCACGAAAGTCCCGCCTGTCCAGTAAGGACTGATTGAACTTCCAATAACCAGCCAACCTAGGCCTAAAGTCTAACACCACACGGGCACAAACGAGTTTGTGGTCCGTGTAGCCTAGCCAGTGGAACGTTGGACATTCTAAGAAGTCTATGTCGGCCACTCTCACTAACATCCTATCCAGGTACGCAGATACCCGGGTAGAAGGCCAATTAAGCGCCCACGTCCACATACTCCCATCCGGATGATCGACCCGGTATCTATCGACGAGACCAAATTCGTCGATCAGATCAACCAGGCTACGATCATCATTCCTCCCGCTAGCGCCCCTCCCTCTATCCCATTTGGGGGTTAGGATGGCATTCCAGTCCCCAACTAAGATTAGCCGTGTTGAATGCACCATAAAGGGCTCCAACAGCCGAAAGAAAGAGACACGCTCACCTTGCTTATTGGGCGCATAAACCACAATCAGCCGGAACAATTTGCTTTTCACTGCAATATCGGCCACGATCAGCCGGCCCTCGGCACCGACATGGACAAGGTCAACCTTCGCGTCCAGGGTACGCTTGACCAGCAAAGAAACACCTCTGGCTTGCCGGCTCCCATATGCTGAATAGACGACAAAGTCGTTAGACAGCACACAAGAGTCGACTTCGCAAACAAAGTGAGTCTCTTGGATCGCGGCCACATCCACGCCGAAGGACAAGAGGTCACGAAGCAGGCGAGCCGCCTTACCCCGATCCCTCAGGCCCTTCGCATTCAAGCTGGCTATCTTAATAGACATCTTTTAAACCTGAAAAAGAGAAAAAGAAAAACAGGCAACAAAGGCTCTCTAGATGCATACGGGGCGAAAATCTCGGGCAGACAGGACCCCGACGGACTGTCCCAGGGAACCAGTTCCTATGTCGGACGTAATCCGTCCGTCTGAGACAATACCGCCGACGTCCGTGGGGTACATTAGTTTTACCACCCTATATAAACTGGGGTGGAGTAAAACAGGGAACCTCCCCGAACAATTTTTAGACATTTTTCTAAGTTCTGCTGAGCTTTCAATGTACATCCTTAGTTTAGGATAAAGTTTTTTCGCTTCCGCGATGTGGTCCCAGACCCGCAGGTTACCCCCGGTATTCCGTACGAGGGTAATTACTCCTGGGGCCTGGGGAAAGTTTTTGGGGTCCTCCGTAGATAGACCGTCAACTGTGGTCATCTTCAGCAGTGGTTTGAGTAGTTTTCGTCTTTGTGACGACCACCCTGCAGAGATGTCCTCCTCTACTTTCAATAGCGCTTCCCCTTTGGGCAGGGCTTTTATCTTTTTTGCCCGAGTGGGAGTGGACATAGGAGAAGGGGAGAGAGTGGGGGGATAAAGCAACTGGTCTCAGGGGGGTTAATTTAAAGGTAGGGGACTGGGAAGCTTTCCGCGGGGACGAGGGGAGGCTTCTTGCCTTTTGCGCATACGTTTGCCTCTCCGGTGAGGCAGGAAGCGAGGAGCACCTGTGTGTTGTCGAACTCCTTTCTCTGCTCTTCCGCCGATTCTTGAAGTTCTCTTGCTGCTCTTCTTCGTCCTCCCGGCTGCGTTTCAACGACGCCGATCTTTGAGTCTCCATGGGCTCTTCCCTTGGTTGTTCCTTCGGGCCCTCATTTTGGGGAGGTTTTTTTGCCTTCCCCTGCTTGGTAGCTGCTTTGGGTGATGAGGGCACCTTTGACTCCGAAGGCTCCTGAGGTGGCGAGGGCGTTTTGGTCGGAGAAGGCGTTTTGGTCTGAGAAGGCGTTTTGGCCGGAGAAGGCGATTTCTCCGCTAGTGCCTTCGCCTTCTTTTTCTTGCCGACCGTCTGCCACTCATTCACCTTATCCGGAACAGACGATTTCGCCTCCGTTGGAGCTTCTGGTTGTTTCGCTGCCGGTTTCTCCTGCTGCTGCTTTGCTGGCTGGGTCCCAGGGGCCGGATCCTTTTTCGGGCACGCCTTGGCGACGTGATTGGAATCGCCGCAGACCCAGCAGAAGGGCTTCCTCCCCTCAACGATCACGTAAATTGATCTTCCCCTGCAGGTGATAATGTTGGGGATATTCCCGATCTTTTTTTGCTCGACCGTCACCTGCAGGGTGACGTCACCGGTGAGAAAGCCCTGCTTCGAGGTGAGCGCCTTCACCTCTTCGACCATGCCGAATTGTGTGAAAAACACCCCGACATGGTCTAACGAGATGTCCATGGGCACGCCGTGGAGAGTGATCTTTGATCTGCGCATGCCCATGTATTCTGTATCCAGGCGCAACGTCTTTGTTTCCATAAAGGAGCCGGCCAGTTTTCTTGCTTCCTCCGCAGAGCCAAGTAGAACATCCCACACGGCGTGGCTGCGCCTAGCCACCATCTTTCCATTGATCTTCAAGGCCTTGATGGCCTCCTCCACCACGTCCCTGCTGACCCCGATAAGTTTGCGACTTTTCGGATCCCTGGTCAGCAGGGAAAGGATCCTGGGCTCAATGTTACTGAGCGTCTCGGGCACCGAGATAATCTCCGCTCCTGTCACGTATTTAGCGTATTTCTCCTTTAGAGACTCATAATACGTTGAATCCTTCCGCACTTTCTGGATGGTCCCCCCGGTCCAAGCCTTGTCGGGGGAAACCGTGTCTGCTGAACACCGCTGCCCGTCCTCCTTAGACGTAGAGGGCACCGGAGATGCAGGAGCTGCTGGTAGGGTTGCTACTCCTGGTCCTTTTTCCAAGGAGAGGGGTGAGGCAGGCAACCGCCAATCCCCCTCCTTTCCTCCCACCGAGGCCGTGGTGGGAGGAACGATCACATCTGGCCTATCGGAGGCCATTGCCTCCTAAGAGGCTAAGCGCGAGACACCTGCCTCCGGTGTTTCGCGTCCTTCGCAGGTCGCTACTTTACGCAGCCCAAGCAATAAACTTGGGTGGAGACCACAATGCCACACTTGACCAAAGTAATAGTAAGTATCACTATGGAACAGATACTACACTTTGATCCAAACCAACCCGACCACACAAACACAAAAAAGTCTGAGTAGGAAATGGTACTTATTTATTTGCCAACAAAGTACAAATTCTGGCACAAGGCCAAACAATGGGGAGGGGGAACAAAAACTTGGGTTGGTCTTCCGTAACTATCTTATACCTAGCTAATCAGATTCACGACCCATACATACGTTACAATTTTCTCATTCACCATAAAAATTTGTCCATCAACACTCATACCTATCATACACCAAAATACCGCAGTAACATACCAGGGACCTAAAAACGCCCCAAATGTACATAAAAATTTGTGTATTTACAATATTTACAATAGTGTACAAAAATAAATTTAAAACTTTATTCATGAAATGACATGATGGGGAGGGGGAATGAAGAAACAAAAAACCCCAAAACAAAAAACAATTTCAAATGAATATATATACATGGGTTAGTAAGACCCAAACACACCCACGTAATTAAAGAGGCCACTGTATTCTGCCTTAAAAAGAACAAAATCAAGCAGCTCTCTTTCTAAGGGGAATGGAGAAGCAGGGAACAAAATAAATTGGACTGGAGAATGTATAAGGCTGACCCAGCCGAGAGTGAAAACGGGACAAAAGAATACTTGGACAATGGGAATCTCGAACTGGATCATAACAAAAGCAATGGAGCCGGGAACAGGCCAGGACAAACACATTCACTCACATTAACTAGGCACAAAAAGGAACTTCTACCTTAACCACGGGAGGGGTTCCAAAGGAATCCACCCCGATGCAACTAGCAGATCTAAAAGAGAAAATCAAGGCTAGCCCCGGTCACGCGAACCAGGCTCGCCGCATATACCCACCTTTCGCTGAACTCTGTCGGGTGCAGCCGTTTCCGTTCAGTTCTAATCTTAATTTTGAGCTGGTGCTCAAAATATCGGATTAGATCCTGATCCGAAAGACGACCTCCCCGCAAGACTTCCTCCAGACGCGTCATCCAAATCACCATTCTAGCCGTGGCCAGTAGCGACAGAAACACCATCCGCTTCACTCCAGAGTACGGGGGCGACACATTGTCCACAGCGTATGCGCGATCAATGAGCACAAGCTCCCGCGGCGCGATACGAGCAGTCAACTCGCCAACACGCGCCCACAACGGGCGAACGCGCGAACAATGGAAGAAGGCGTGCGCAGACGTCTCCTTAATTCCAAGGACGCAACGTTCACAATCTGGCAAATCCGCCAGGCCCATTGCGAACCGCTTGTCGTTGAGAGACAAACCATTCCGAGCCAATCGCCAGGTCAGAGAAAACTCAGAGTTGTTGAGCCAATCCGCACCTGGCGCCCAAGACCAATGAGAGCGATACTCCTCCCTCGACATGCCAAGCTTACTCCACAGTTCATCCTTCACGGCGCCCTCCACTAATCCCCGATAGAAGATTCTCCTAGGCCGTGAAAGGTCACTGGACCATGGAATGGCCCGAAGGGCCGTCAGACACTCGAGTAGGAATTTCGGCCGCCCCCAAGGCCTATTGCTAGTCCTTAGGAGCGGGGAGTGATAGTGAGGCTAGGGAACATGTCCCTCACTACCCCCGCAAGCAACCGATCTTCCTCCAACGCGCGCCTGAGGAATGCCAACCTCGAAGCGAGCACGTGGCTCCTCAAGTGTGGCATCCCCAGACCCCCTTGACACGGACGGAGGCAACAGACTCCTTTGTCGACCATGTGTTTGCGTCCTCTCCAAAGACAGGAGAATAGCAAACGCTCGAGCGCCTTCTCATGATCGTCACAAAGGGGAAGTACAGACAGCCGGTAAAGCATTCTGGGAAAGAGGTATGTATTACACACCTCCGCCAGACCCTTCACGGAGAGACTCCGTCGACGCCAAATCTCGACCGACGCGCCGACCTTTGCCTGTACTTCTGACCAGTTTTTCTCCAACTGTAAGTCCGGACCGAACCAAACTCCGAGGAGCTTGACCGGCCCGTCCGTCCAGTCGAAGGGCCCCGGGAGGGAAACACCCTTCCAGGCACCTAACCGCAAGCCGGACGACTTGTCGCGGTTAATTCTGGCCCCTGTTACCTGTTCGTACCGTTCAAGCGCCTTCTGTACCGCCCTTATGTCCCTGCGGGAGGACACAAAGGTCGTTACGTCATCGGCGTACGCGGAAACCCTGGCTCGAGCTCCACCAGGGACAGCAATTCCACGCAGGACCGGACTGCACGTCTCGTCCCTTAGCCGGCGAAGGAGAGGCTCCAACGCCAGGACGTAAAGGAGAGGCGACAGTGGACAACCCTGTCGGACCGACCTAGACAGCGCGAAAGCGCTCGACAGCTTCCCGTTCACCTGTACCACAGCCTTGGGGGAGCGATACAGAAGGCTAATCCAGCGGCTGAAGTCGGGTTTGAATCCGGCGGCCTGCAGGACAGCAGCCAGGTAGCCATGGTCAATCCTATCAAATGCCTTGGACTGATCCAAATTGATCAGCGCGGCCTCTTCGTCGTCTTCTACACCCTCTACGATCGTGCGAATCAAGTGCAGGTTGCTCTGAATTGTTCGTCCCTTCACAGAACAAGTCTGATCCGGTTCCAACAGAGACTCGGCAACTAGCTGCAAGCGATTCGTCAGGATCTTGGCCAAAATCTTTAACTCTGTGTTTAGCAGAGTTATGGGCCTGTAATCATCTAATCCCCGCCCAACCTTCTTGCCTTTTCCCAACAGCGTGATCACGCCCCTGGTGATCCGACCGGGGATGGACCCCTGCCGAAACCAGTGGTTGAACACGACAGTCAAGAGCGGGACAAAAAGGTGCGACATCCTCAAGTACAATTCATAGGGCAAACCATCCAAACCCGGCGACTTGCCACTGCCGGTCTTCTTCAAAGCCGCGTAGACTTCGTCCTCCGTAATCTCCCCTTCGCAGCTAGCCGCTTCAGCCGGCAAAAGCCGGGGAAAGTCAGCCAAATAGCTGCGAAACTCCTCGTCACGGAGACCAGGCTCCTTGGTAAACCGGTGTTCGAAATGCTGCCGGAACGCCTCGCACATGTCGTCGGTGGACCGAAGGAGATGCCCCTCCGGGTCGCGCACTTCTCGAATGTACCGATCGCCGGCCCGACGAATTTCTTCCTTGCGCAGTTCTGCGCCCATGTTCACAGCTTCGGAAGACATCTTGCTTAACTTAGCTCTAATTACCTGGCCCATATAGCGCTCGCTAGTCGTGCGCCTCAGGGCCTCCCTGGCTAAGGCTATCTCTAGGGGATCCCCACCAGCCTCCGCCCGGGCGAAATTAGCACTAAGTGTCTTTGCCTCCGCAGCCTTATCTAGTTTGAGCCGCTGGCTATATTTGGTGGCGAAAGACCTAATGGAGTCCTTAAGGTTAACCCACCACTTATTCCCAATGACTCGCCCAATTAACGCCCGCTGAACTAGTTTTGTCAGCTGGTCACGAAAGTCCCGCCTGTCCAGTAAGGACTGATTGAACTTCCAATAACCAGCCAACCTAGGCCTAAAGTCTAACACCACACGGGCACAAACGAGTTTGTGGTCCGTGTAGCCTAGCCAGTGGAACGTTGGACATTCTAAGAAGTCTATGTCGGCCACTCTCACTAACATCCTATCCAGGTACGCAGATACCCGGGTAGAAGGCCAATTAAGCGCCCACGTCCACATACTCCCATCCGGATGATCGACCCGGTATCTATCGACGAGACCAAATTCGTCGATCAGATCAACCAGGCTACGATCATCATTCCTCCCGCTAGCGCCCCTCCCTCTATCCCATTTGGGGGTTAGGATGGCATTCCAGTCCCCAACTAAGATTAGCCGTGTTGAATGCACCATAAAGGGCTCCAACAGCCGAAAGAAAGAGACACGCTCACCTTGCTTATTGGGCGCATAAACCACAATCAGCCGGAACAATTTGCTTTTCACTGCAATATCGGCCACGATCAGCCGGCCCTCGGCACCGACATGGACAAGGTCAACCTTCGCGTCCAGGGTACGCTTGACCAGCAAAGAAACACCTCTGGCTTGCCGGCTCCCATATGCTGAATAGACGACAAAGTCGTTAGACAGCACACAAGAGTCGACTTCGCAAACAAAGTGAGTCTCTTGGATCGCGGCCACATCCACGCCGAAGGACAAGAGGTCACGAAGCAGGCGAGCCGCCTTACCCCGATCCCTCAGGCCCTTCGCATTCAAGCTGGCTATCTTAATAGACATCTTTTAAACCTGAAAAAGAGAAAAAGAAAAACAGGCAACAAAGGCTCTCTAGATGCATACGGGGCGAAAATCTCGGGCAGACAGGACCCCGACGGACTGTCCCAGGGAACCAGTTCCTATGTCGGACGTAATCCGTCCGTCTGAGACAATACCGCCGACGTCCGTGGGGTACATTAGTTTTACCACCCTATATAAACTGGGGTGGAGTAAAACAGGGAACCTCCCCGAACAATTTTTAGACATTTTTCTAAGTTCTGCTGAGCTTTCAATGTACATCCTTAGTTTAGGATAAAGTTTTTTCGCTTCCGCGATGTGGTCCCAGACCCGCAGGTTACCCCCGGTATTCCGTACGAGGGTAATTACTCCTGGGGCCTGGGGAAAGTTTTTGGGGTCCTCCGTAGATAGACCGTCAACTGTGGTCATCTTCAGCAGTGGTTTGAGTAGTTTTCGTCTTTGTGACGACCACCCTGCAGAGATGTCCTCCTCTACTTTCAATAGCGCTTCCCCTTTGGGCAGGGCTTTTATCTTTTTTGCCCGAGTGGGAGTGGACATAGGAGAAGGGGAGAGAGTGGGGGATAAAGCAACTGGTCTCAGGGGGGTTAATTTAAAGGTAGGGGACTGGGAAGCTTTCCGCGGGGACGAGGGGAGGCTTCTTGCCTTTTGCGCATACGTTTGCCTCTCCGGTGAGGCAGGAAGCGAGGAGCACCTGTGTGTTGTCGAACTCCTTTCTCTGCTCTTCCGCCGATTCTTGAAGTTCTCTTGCTGCTCTTCTTCGTCCTCCCGGCTGCGTTTCAACGACGCCGATCTTTGAGTCTCCATGGGCTCTTCCCTTGGTTGTTCCTTCGGGCCCTCATTTTGGGGAGGTTTTTTTTGCCTTCCCCTGCTTGGTAGCTGCTTTGGGTGATGAGGGCACCTTTGACTCCGAAGGCTCCTGAGGTGGCGAGGGCGTTTTGGTCGGAGAAGGCGTTTTGGTCTGAGAAGGCGTTTTGGCCGGAGAAGGCGATTTCTCCGCTAGTGCCTTCGCCTTCTTTTTCTTGCCGACCGTCTGCCACTCATTCACCTTATCCGGAACAGACGATTTCGCCTCCGTTGGAGCTTCTGGTTGTTTCGCTGCCGGTTTCTCCTGCTGCTGCTTTGCTGGCTGGGTCCCAGGGGCCGGATCCTTTTTCGGGCACGCCTTGGCGACGTGATTGGAATCGCCGCAGACCCAGCAGAAGGGCTTCCTCCCCTCAACGATCACGTAAATTGATCTTCCCCTGCAGGTGATAATGTTGGGGATATTCCCGATCTTTTTTTGCTCGACCGTCACCTGCAGGGTGACGTCACCGGTGAGAAAGCCCTGCTTCGAGGTGAGCGCCTTCACCTCTTCGACCATGCCGAATTGTGTGAAAAACACCCCGACATGGTCTAACGAGATGTCCATGGGCACGCCGTGGAGAGTGATCTTTGATCTGCGCATGCCCATGTATTCTGTATCCAGGCGCAACGTCTTTGTTTCCATAAAGGAGCCGGCCAGTTTTCTTGCTTCCTCCGCAGAGCCAAGTAGAACATCCCACACGGCGTGGCTGCGCCTAGCCACCATCTTTCCATTGATCTTCAAGGCCTTGATGGCCTCCTCCACCACGTCCCTGCTGACCCCGATAAGTTTGCGACTTTTCGGATCCCTGGTCAGCAGGGAAAGGATCCTGGGCTCAATGTTACTGAGCGTCTCGGGCACCGAGATAATCTCCGCTCCTGTCACGTATTTAGCGTATTTCTCCTTTAGAGACTCATAATACGTTGAATCCTTCCGCACTTTCTGGATGGTCCCCCCGGTCCAAGCCTTGTCGGGGGAAACCGTGTCTGCTGAACACCGCTGCCCGTCCTCCTTAGACGTAGAGGGCACCGGAGATGCAGGAGCTGCTGGTAGGGTTGCTACTCCTGGTCCTTTTTCCAAGGAGAGGGGTGAGGCAGGCAACCGCCAATCCCCCTCCTTTCCTCCCACCGAGGCCGTGGTGGGAGGAACGATCACATCTGGCCTATCGGAGGCCATTGCCTCCTAAGAGGCTAAGCGCGAGACACCTGCCTCCGGTGTTTCGCGTCCTTCGCAGGTCGCTACTTTACGCAGCCCAAGCAATAAACTTGGGTGGAGACCACAATGCCACACTTGACCAAAGTAATAGTAAGTATCACTATGGAACAGATACTACACTTTGATCCAAACCAACCCGACCACACAAACACAAAAAAGTCTGAGTAGGAAATGGTACTTATTTATTTGCCAACAAAGTACAAATTCTGGCACAAGGCCAAACAATGGGGAGGGGGAACAAAAACTTGGGTTGGTCTTCCGTAACTATCTTATACCTAGCTAATCAGATTCACGACCCATACATACGTTACAATTTTCTCATTCACCATAAAAATTTGTCCATCAACACTCATACCTATCATACACCAAAATACCGCAGTAACATACCAGGGACCTAAAAACGCCCCAAATGTACATAAAAATTTGTGTATTTACAATATTTACAATAGTGTACAAAAATAAATTTAAAACTTTATTCATGAAATGACATGATGGGGAGGGGGAATGAAGAAACAAAAAACCCCAAAACAAAAAACAATTTCAAATGAATATATATACATGGGTTAGTAAGACCCAAACACACCCACGTAATTAAAGAGGCCACTGTATTCTGCCTTAAAAAGAACAAAATCAAGCAGCTCTCTTTCTAAGGGGAATGGAGAAGCAGGGAACAAAATAAATTGGACTGGAGAATGTATAAGGCTGACCCAGCCGAGAGTGAAAACGGGACAAAAGAATACTTGGACAATGGGAATCTCGAACTGGATCATAACAAAAGCAATGGAGCCGGGAACAGGCCAGGACAAACACATTCACTCACATTAACTAGGCACAAAAAGGAACTTCTACCTTAACCACGGGAGGGGTTCCAAAGGAATCCACCCCGATGCAACTAGCAGATCTAAAAGAGAAAATCAAGGCTAGCCCCGGTCACGCGAACCAGGCTCGCCGCATATACCCACCTTTCGCTGAACTCTGTCGGGTGCAGCCGTTTCCGTTCAGTTCTAATCTTAATTTTGAGCTGGTGCTCAAAATATCGGATTAGATCCTGATCCGAAAGACGACCTCCCCGCAAGACTTCCTCCAGACGCGTCATCCAAATCACCATTCTAGCCGTGGCCAGTAGCGACAGAAACACCATCCGCTTCACTCCAGAGTACGGGGGCGACACATTGTCCACAGCGTATGCGCGATCAATGAGCACAAGCTCCCGCGGCGCGATACGAGCAGTCAACTCGCCAACACGCGCCCACAACGGGCGAACGCGCGAACAATGGAAGAAGGCGTGCGCAGACGTCTCCTTAATTCCAAGGACGCAACGTTCACAATCTGGCAAATCCGCCAGGCCCATTGCGAACCGCTTGTCGTTGAGAGACAAACCATTCCGAGCCAATCGCCAGGTCAGAGAAAACTCAGAGTTGTTGAGCCAATCCGCACCTGGCGCCCAAGACCAATGAGAGCGATACTCCTCCCTCGACATGCCAAGCTTACTCCACAGTTCATCCTTCACGGCGCCCTCCACTAATCCCCGATAGAAGATTCTCCTAGGCCGTGAAAGGTCACTGGACCATGGAATGGCCCGAAGGGCCGTCAGACACTCGAGTAGGAATTTCGGCCGCCCCCAAGGCCTATTGCTAGTCCTTAGGAGCAGGGGAGTGATAGTGAGGCTAGGGAACATGTCCCTCACTACCCCCGCAAGCAACCGATCTTCCTCCAACGCGCGCCTGAGGAATGCCAACCTCGAAGCGAGCACGTGGCTCCTCAAGTGTGGCATCCCCAGACCCCCTTGACACGGACGGAGGCAACAGACTCCTTTGTCGACCATGTGTTTGCGTCCTCTCCAAAGACAGGAGAATAGCAAACGCTCGAGCGCCTTCTCATGATCGTCACAAAGGGGAAGTACAGACAGCCGGTAAAGCATTCTGGGAAAGAGGTATGTATTACACACCTCCGCCAGACCCTTCACGGAGAGACTCCGTCGACGCCAAATCTCGACCGACGCGCCGACCTTTGCCTGTACTTCTGACCAGTTTTTCTCCAACTGTAAGTCCGGACCGAACCAAACTCCGAGGAGCTTGACCGGCCCGTCCGTCCAGTCGAAGGGCCCCGGGAGGGAAACACCCTTCCAGGCACCTAACCGCAAGCCGGACGACTTGTCGCGGTTAATTCTGGCCCCTGTTACCTGTTCGTACCGTTCAAGCGCCTTCTGTACCGCCCTTATGTCCCTGCGGGAGGACACAAAGGTCGTTACGTCATCGGCGTACGCGGAAACCCTGGCTCGAGCTCCACCAGGGACAGCAATTCCACGCAGGACCGGACTGCACGTCTCGTCCCTTAGCCGGCGAAGGAGAGGCTCCAACGCCAGGACGTAAAGGAGAGGCGACAGTGGACAACCCTGTCGGACCGACCTAGACAGCGCGAAAGCGCTCGACAGCTTCCCGTTCACCTGTACCACAGCCTTGGGGGAGCGATACAGAAGGCTAATCCAGCGGCTGAAGTCGGGTTTGAATCCGGCGGCCTGCAGGACAGCAGCCAGGTAGCCATGGTCAATCCTATCAAATGCCTTGGACTGATCCAAATTGATCAGCGCGGCCTCTTCGTCGTCTTCTACACCCTCTACGATCGTGCGAATCAAGTGCAGGTTGCTCTGAATTGTTCGTCCCTTCACAGAACAAGTCTGATCCGGTTCCAACAGAGACTCGGCAACTAGCTGCAAGCGATTCGTCAGGATCTTGGCCAAAATCTTTAACTCTGTGTTTAGCAGAGTTATGGGCCTGTAATCATCTAATCCCCGCCCAACCTTCTTGCCTTTTCCCAACAGCGTGATCACGCCCCTGGTGATCCGACCGGGGATGGACCCCTGCCGAAACCAGTGGTTGAACACGACAGTCAAGAGCGGGACAAAAAGGTGCGACATCCTCAAGTACAATTCATAGGGCAAACCATCCAAACCCGGCGACTTGCCACTGCCGGTCTTCTTCAAAGCCGCGTAGACTTCGTCCTCCGTAATCTCCCCTTCGCAGCTAGCCGCTTCAGCCGGCAAAAGCCGGGGAAAGTCAGCCAAATAGCTGCGAAACTCCTCGTCACGGAGACCAGGCTCCTTGGTAAACCGGTGTTCGAAATGCTGCCGGAACGCCTCGCACATGTCGTCGGTGGACCGAAGGAGATGCCCCTCCGGGTCGCGCACTTCTCGAATGTACCGATCGCCGGCCCGACGAATTTCTTCCTTGCGCAGTTCTGCGCCCATGTTCACAGCTTCGGAAGACATCTTGCTTAACTTAGCTCTAATTACCTGGCCCATATAGCGCTCGCTAGTCGTGCGCCTCAGGGCCTCCCTGGCTAAGGCTATCTCTAGGGGATCCCCACCAGCCTCCGCCCGGGCGAAATTAGCACTAAGTGTCTTTGCCTCCGCAGCCTTATCTAGTTTGAGCCGCTGGCTATATTTGGTGGCGAAAGACCTAATGGAGTCCTTAAGGTTAACCCACCACTTATTCCCAATGACTCGCCCAATTAACGCCCGCTGAACTAGTTTTGTCAGCTGGTCACGAAAGTCCCGCCTGTCCAGTAAGGACTGATTGAACTTCCAATAACCAGCCAACCTAGGCCTAAAGTCTAACACCACACGGGCACAAACGAGTTTGTGGTCCGTGTAGCCTAGCCAGTGGAACGTTGGACATTCTAAGAAGTCTATGTCGGCCACTCTCACTAACATCCTATCCAGGTACGCAGATACCCGGGTAGAAGGCCAATTAAGCGCCCACGTCCACATACTCCCATCCGGATGATCGACCCGGTATCTATCGACGAGACCAAATTCGTCGATCAGATCAACCAGGCTACGATCATCATTCCTCCCGCTAGCGCCCCTCCCTCTATCCCATTTGGGGGTTAGGATGGCATTCCAGTCCCCAACTAAGATTAGCCGTGTTGAATGCACCATAAAGGGCTCCAACAGCCGAAAGAAAGAGACACGCTCACCTTGCTTATTGGGCGCATAAACCACAATCAGCCGGAACAATTTGCTTTTCACTGCAATATCGGCCACGATCAGCCGGCCCTCGGCACCGACATGGACAAGGTCAACCTTCGCGTCCAGGGTACGCTTGACCAGCAAAGAAACACCTCTGGCTTGCCGGCTCCCATATGCTGAATAGACGACAAAGTCGTTAGACAGCACACAAGAGTCGACTTCGCAAACAAAGTGAGTCTCTTGGATCGCGGCCACATCCACGCCGAAGGACAAGAGGTCACGAAGCAGGCGAGCCGCCTTACCCCGATCCCTCAGGCCCTTCGCATTCAAGCTGGCTATCTTAATAGACATCTTTTAAACCTGAAAAAGAGAAAAAGAAAAACAGGCAACAAAGGCTCTCTAGATGCATACGGGGCGAAAATCTCGGGCAGACAGGACCCCGACGGACTGTCCCAGGGAACCAGTTCCTATGTCGGACGTAATCCGTCCGTCTGAGACAATACCGCCGACGTCCGTGGGGTACATTAGTTTTACCACCCTATATAAACTGGGGTGGAGTAAAACAGGGAACCTCCCCGAACAATTTTTAGACATTTTTCTAAGTTCTGCTGAGCTTTCAATGTACATCCTTAGTTTAGGATAAAGTTTTTTCGCTTCCGCGATGTGGTCCCAGACCCGCAGGTTACCCCCGGTATTCCGTACGAGGGTAATTACTCCTGGGGCCTGGGGAAAGTTTTTTGGGGTCCTCCGTAGATAGACCGTCAACTGTGGTCATCTTCAGCAGTGGTTTGAGTAGTTTTCGTCTTTGTGACGACCACCCTGCAGAGATGTCCTCCTCTACTTTCAATAGCGCTTCCCCTTTGGGCAGGGCTTTTATCTTTTTTGCCCGAGTGGGAGTGGACATAGGAGAAGGGGAGAGAGTGGGGGATAAAGCAACTGGTCTCAGGGGGGTTAATTTAAAGGTAGGGGACTGGGAAGCTTTCCGCGGGGACGAGGGGAGGCTTCTTGCCTTTTGCGCATACGTTTGCCTCTCCGGTGAGGCAGGAAGCGAGGAGCACCTGTGTGTTGTCGAACTCCTTTCTCTGCTCTTCCGCCGATTCTTGAAGTTCTCTTGCTGCTCTTCTTCGTCCTCCCGGCTGCGTTTCAACGACGCCGATCTTTGAGTCTCCATGGGCTCTTCCCTTGGTTGTTCCTTCGGGCCCTCATTTTGGGGAGGTTTTTTTGCCTTCCCCTGCTTGGTAGCTGCTTTGGGTGATGAGGGCACCTTTGACTCCGAAGGCTCCTGAGGTGGCGAGGGCGTTTTGGTCGGAGAAGGCGTTTTGGTCTGAGAAGGCGTTTTGGCCGGAGAAGGCGATTTCTCCGCTAGTGCCTTCGCCTTCTTTTTCTTGCCGACCGTCTGCCACTCATTCACCTTATCCGGAACAGACGATTTCGCCTCCGTTGGAGCTTCTGGTTGTTTCGCTGCCGGTTTCTCCTGCTGCTGCTTTGCTGGCTGGGTCCCAGGGGCCGGATCCTTTTTCGGGCACGCCTTGGCGACGTGATTGGAATCGCCGCAGACCCAGCAGAAGGGCTTCCTCCCCTCAACGATCACGTAAATTGATCTTCCCCTGCAGGTGATAATGTTGGGGATATTCCCGATCTTTTTTTGCTCGACCGTCACCTGCAGGGTGACGTCACCGGTGAGAAAGCCCTGCTTCGAGGTGAGCGCCTTCACCTCTTCGACCATGCCGAATTGTGTGAAAAACACCCCGACATGGTCTAACGAGATGTCCATGGGCACGCCGTGGAGAGTGATCTTTGATCTGCGCATGCCCATGTATTCTGTATCCAGGCGCAACGTCTTTGTTTCCATAAAGGAGCCGGCCAGTTTTCTTGCTTCCTCCGCAGAGCCAAGTAGAACATCCCACACGGCGTGGCTGCGCCTAGCCACCATCTTTCCATTGATCTTCAAGGCCTTGATGGCCTCCTCCACCACGTCCCTGCTGACCCCGATAAGTTTGCGACTTTTCGGATCCCTGGTCAGCAGGGAAAGGATCCTGGGCTCAATGTTACTGAGCGTCTCGGGCACCGAGATAATCTCCGCTCCTGTCACGTATTTAGCGTATTTCTCCTTTAGAGACTCATAATACGTTGAATCCTTCCGCACTTTCTGGATGGTCCCCCCGGTCCAAGCCTTGTCGGGGGAAACCGTGTCTGCTGAACACCGCTGCCCGTCCTCCTTAGACGTAGAGGGCACCGGAGATGCAGGAGCTGCTGGTAGGGTTGCTACTCCTGGTCCTTTTTCCAAGGAGAGGGGTGAGGCAGGCAACCGCCAATCCCCCTCCTTTCCTCCCACCGAGGCCGTGGTGGGAGGAACGATCACATCTGGCCTATCGGAGGCCATTGCCTCCTAAGAGGCTAAGCGCGAGACACCTGCCTCCGGTGTTTCGCGTCCTTCGCAGGTCGCTACTTTACGCAGCCCAAGCAATAAACTTGGGTGGAGACCACAATGCCACACTTGACCAAAGTAATAGTAAGTATCACTATGGAACAGATACTACACTTTGATCCAAACCAACCCGACCACACAAACACAAAAAAGTCTGAGTAGGAAATGGTACTTATTTATTTGCCAACAAAGTACAAATTCTGGCACAAGGCCAAACAATGGGGAGGGGGAACAAAAACTTGGGTTGGTCTTCCGTAACTATCTTATACCTAGCTAATCAGATTCACGACCCATACATACGTTACAATTTTCTCATTCACCATAAAAATTTGTCCATCAACACTCATACCTATCATACACCAAAATACCGCAGTAACATACCAGGGACCTAAAAACGCCCCAAATGTACATAAAAATTTGTGTATTTACAATATTTACAATAGTGTACAAAAATAAATTTAAAACTTTATTCATGAAATGACATGATGGGGAGGGGGAATGAAGAAACAAAAAACCCCAAAACAAAAAACAATTTCAAATGAATATATATACATGGGTTAGTAAGACCCAAACACACCCACATAATTAAAGAGGCCACTGTATTCTGCCTTAAAAAGAACAAAATCAAGCAGCTCTCTTTCTAAGGGGAATGGAGAAGCAGGGAACAAAATAAATTGGACTGGAGAATGTATAAGGCTGACCCAGTCGAGAGTGAAAACGGGACAAAAGAATACTTGGACAATGGGAATCTCGAACTGGATCATAACAAAAGCAATGGAGCCGGGAACAGGCCAGGACAAACACATTCACTCACATTAACTAGGCACAAAAAGAACTTCTACCTTAACCACGGGAGGGGTTCCAAAGGAATCCACCCCGATGCAACTAGCAGATCTAAAAGAGAAAATCAAGGCTAGCCCCGGTCACGCGAACCAGGCTCGCCGCATATACCCACCTTTCGCTGAACTCTGTCGGGTGCAGCCGTTTCCGTTCAGTTCTAATCTTAATTTTGAGCTGGTGCTCAAAATATCGGATTAGATCCTGATCCGAAAGACGACCTCCCCGCAAGACTTCCTCCAGACGCGTCATCCAAATCACCATTCTAGCCGTGGCCAGTAGCGACAGAAACACCATCCGCTTCACTCCAGAGTACGGGGGCGACACATTGTCCACAGCGTATGCGCGATCAATGAGCACAAGCTCCCGCGGCGCGATACGAGCAGTCAACTCGCCAACACGCGCCCACAACGGGCGAACGCGCGAACAATGGAAGAAGGCGTGCGCAGACGTCTCCTTAATTCCAAGGACGCAACGTTCACAATCTGGCAAATCCGCCAGGCCCATTGCGAACCGCTTGTCGTTGAGAGACAAACCATTCCGAGCCAATCGCCAGGTCAGAGAAAACTCAGAGTTGTTGAGCCAATCCGCACCTGGCGCCCAAGACCAATGAGAGCGATACTCCTCTCTCGACATGCCAAGCTTACTCCACAGTTCATCCTTCACGGCGCCCTCCACTAATCCCCGATAGAAGATTCTCCTAGGCCGTGAAAGGTCACTGGACCATGGAATGGCCCGAAGGGCCGTCAGACATTCGAGTAGGAATTTCGGCCGCCCCCAAGGCCTATTGCTAGTCCTTAGGAGCGGGGAGTGATAGTGAGGCTAGGGAACATGTCCCTCACTACCCCCGCAAGCAACCGATCTTCCTCCAACGCGCGCCTGAGGAATGCCAACCTCGAAGCGAGCACGTGGCTCCTCAAGTGTGGCATCCCCAGACCCCCTTGACACGGACGGAGGCAACAGACTCCTTTGTCGACCATGTGTTTGCGTCCTCTCCAAAGACAGGAGAATAGCAAACGCTCGAGCGCCTTCTCATGATCGTCACAAAGGGGAAGTACAGACAGCCGGTAAAGGATTCTGGGAAAGAGGTATGTATTACACACCTCCGCCAGACCCTTCACGGAGAGACTCCGTCGACGCCAAATCTCGACCGACGCGCCGACCTTTGCCTGTACTTCTGACCAGTTTTTCTCCAACTGTAAGTCCGGACCGAACCAAACTCCGAGGAGCTTGACCGGCCCGTCCGTCCAGTCGAAGGGCCCCGGGAGGGAAACACCCTTCCAGGCACCTAACCGCAAGCCGGACGACTTGTCGCGGTTAATTCTGGCCCCTGTTACCTGTTCGTACCGTTCAAGCGCCTTCTGTACCGCCCTTATGTCCCTGCGGGAGGACACAAAGGTCGTTACGTCATCGGCGTACGCGGAAACCCTGGCTCGAGCTCCACCAGGGACAGCAATTCCACGCAGGACCGGACTGCACGTCTCGTCCCTTAGCCGGCGAAGGAGGGGCTCCAACGCCAGGACGTAAAGGAGAGGCGACAGTGGACAACCCTGTCGGACCGACCTAGACAGCGCGAAAGCGCTCGACAGCTTCCCGTTCACCTGTACCACAGCCTTGGGGGAGCGATACAGAAGGCTAATCCAGCGGCTGAAGTCGGGTTTGAATCCGGCGGCCTGCAGGACAGCAGCCAGGTAGCCATGGTCAATCCTATCAAATGCCTTGGACTGATCCAAATTGATCAGCGCGGCCTCTTCGTCGTCTTCTACACCCTCTACGATCGTGCGGATCAAGTGCAGGTTGCTCTGAATTGTTCGTCCCTTCACAGAACAAGTCTGATCCGGTTCCAACAGAGACTCGGCAACTAGCTGCAAGCGATTCGTCAGGATCTTGGCCAAAATCTTTAACTCTGTGTTTAGCAGAGTTATGGGCCTGTAATCATCTAATCCCCGCCCAACCTTCTTGCCTTTTCCCAACAGCGTGATCACGCCCCTGGTGATCCGACCGGGGATGGACCCCTGCCGAAACCAGTGGTTGAACACGACAGTCAAGAGCGGGACAAAAAGGTGCGACATCCTCAAGTACAATTCATAGGGCAAACCATCCAAACCTGGCGACTTGCCACTGCCGGTCTTCTTCAAAGCCGCGTAGACTTCGTCCTCCGTAATCTCCCCTTCGCAGCTAGCCGCTTCAGCCGGCAAAAGCCGGGGAAAGTCAGCCAAATAGCTGCGAAACTCCTCGTCACGGAGACCAGGCTCCTTGGTAAACCGGTGTTCGAAATGCTGCCGGAACGCCTCGCACATGTCGTCAGTGGACCGAAGGAGATGCCCCTCCGGGTCGCGCACTTCTCGAATGTACCGATCGCCGGCCCGACGAATTTCTTCCTTGCGCAGTTCTGCGCCCATGTTCACAGCTTCGGAAGACATCTTGCTTAACTTAGCCCTAATTACCTGGCCCATATAGCGCTCGCTAGTCGTGCGCCTCAGGGCCTCCCTGGCTAAGGCTATCTCTAGGGGATCCCCACCAGCCTCCGCCCGGGCGAAATTAGCACTAAGTGTCTTTGCCTCCGCAGCCTTATCTAGTTTGAGCCGCTGGCTATATTTGGTGGCGAAAGACCTAATGGAGTCCTTAAGGTTAACCCACCACTTATTCCCAATGACTCGCCCAATTAACGCCCGCTGAACTAGTTTTGTCAGCTGGTCACGAAAGTCCCGCCTGTCCAGTAAGGACTGATTGAACTTCCAATAACCAGCCAACCTAGGCCTAAAGTCTAACACCACACGGGCACAAACGAGTTTGTGGTCCGTGTAGCCTAGCCAGTGGAACGTTGGACATTCTAAGAAGTCTATGTCGGCCACTCTCACTAACATCCTATCCAGGTACGCAGATACCCGGGTAGAAGGCCAATTAAGCGCCCACGTCCACATACTCCCATCCGGATGATCGACCCGGTATCTATCGACGAGACCAAATTCGTCGATCAGATCAACCAGGCTACGATCATCATTCCTCCCGCTAGCGCCCCTCCCTCTATCCCATTTGGGGGTTAGGATGGCATTCCAGTCCCCAACTAAGATTAGCCGTGTTGAATGCACCATAAAGGGCTCCAACAGCCGAAAGAAAGAGACACGCTCACCTTGCTTATTGGGCGCATAAACCACAATCAGCCGGAACAATTTGCTTTTCACTGCAATATCGGCCACGATCAGCCGGCCCTCGGCACCGACATGGACAAGGTCAACCTTCGCGTCCAGGGTACGCTTGACCAGCAAAGAAACACCTCTGGCTTGCCGGCTCCCATATGCTGAATAGACGACAAAGTCGTTAGACAGCACACAAGAGTCGACTTCGCAAACAAAGTGAGTCTCTTGGATCGCGGCCACATCCACGCCGAAGGACAAGAGGTCACGAAGCAGGCGAGCCGCCTTACCCCGATCCCTCAGGCCCTTCGCATTCAAGCTGGCTATCTTAATAGACATCTTTTAGTTCTGAAAAGAAAAAACAAAGAAACATGCAACAAAGGCACTAGTCGCATACGGGGTAGAAATCTCGGGCAGAGGGGACCCCGACGGACTGTCCTAGGGACCCTGTACCAATGTCGGACGTAATCCGCCCGTCTAGGACAATCCCGCCGACGTCGGTGGGATATGTTAGTTTTATCACCCTATATAAACTGGGGTGGAGTAAAACGGGGAACCTCCCCGAACAATTTAGCGACATTTTTCTTAATTCAGGAGTCTTTTCCCTGACCATACAAATATTTGGGAAGCTCCTTTGGGCTTCCGCAATGTGCTCCCAGACCCGCAGGTTGCCACCGGTATTTCTTATCAGGGTGATGACACCTGGGGCCTGGGAGAAGTTCTTTGGGTCCTCAGTGGATAACCCATCCACTGAGGTGAGCTTAAGGAGTGGTCTTAGCAGCTTACGACGCTGTGACGACCACCCCGAAGAAATGTCCTCCTTCACCTTCATCAGCGCCTCCCCACACGGGAGGTTCATCTTCTTCTTCGCCTTACTGGGAGTGGGAATAGGAGCAGGGGAGGATGTGGGAGTTAAGGAACTGATTTTCCTAAGGGGGGTCAAAAAGGGGGTTGGGGACTGGGCAGCTTTACGCGGGGACGCGGGAAGGCTTCTCGCCTTATCCGCATAGGTAGTTCTTGCAGGCGACACCGGAGCTGAGGCACATTTTTCTCTGCTGGGCTTTTTTTCCCTGCTCCTACTTCTTCTGCGGGCCTTGGGAGTATCCTTTCGTTCTTCCACCTCCTCCTCTCTCCCCCGCTTTAGGGAAGCCGATCTATCAACTTCCATTGGAAGATCCTTTTTCGGGGAAGGACTCCTCTCCTTTCTTTGTTTGGGTGGAGACTTTTTAGGAGGCGACTCCTTGGGTTTCACCGGCGTCTTGGCAGGTGGAGGCACCTTCTCTGGGGACGGTGTTTTGCCCTTCTTTCTGCCCACCACCTGCCATTCGCCCTCCTTGTTGCCCACGGGAGCTTGCGTGGGTGAGGCTGTTTTTGGGCCTTCCTTTTCTTTTGCCGCTGGCTGCTGCTTAGTTGGTTGAGCTGGTTGGGTTTTTGGGGTCGGATTCTTGGACGGGCAGACCCTCGCGACATGGTCCGCCGCTCCGCAGACCCAACAGCACGGTTTCCTCCCTTCAACTATCACGTAAATGACACGACCTCTGCAGGTGAGTGTGTTGGGAACTTTGGCTATCTTTTCCTTAGACATCGTCACCAGCAGGGTCATGTCTCCCGTAATATAGCCTGCCTTAGACCGTAGCGAGGAGACTCCGGCCACCTTCCCAAAGTTAGCAAAGAAGGCGCCAACGTGGTCCTCAGCAATGTCCATGGGGACGCCGTGCAAAGTGACCTTAACCTTCCGGGCACCCATGTATTCTGTATGGAGCTGGAGAGTTTTCGTCTCCAGCACCACCCCGACCAGACGTTTAGCTTCGTCGGTCGTGCCCAGCAGGACGTCCCACATGGCACTACTCCTCCTCGCTACGGCCCTAGCCTTGATCTTAAGTGCTCCGATAGCTTCCTCAAACGTATCCCTCGGCACTGCAATTAATCTCTGGGACTTGATATCCTTAGTGATGAGAGTAATAATTCTAGTTTGGATGTCCGCCAGTTCTCCGGGGACCGAGACCAGCTCGGTGCCTTTGATGTATTCAGCGTACTTTAACCTCATCCTCTCGTAGTACTCCTCATCCTTATTTATAGGTTTTCCTCCTGTCCAACCCGAAGTTGACGGCTTGGGGGAGCCGGGAGCTGATGGCACTCCCTCCGGCGTTGGTACTACTGCTGCTGCTACTCTAGGTACTGAAGGGGGATTATCCCGAGGCGGTAATGCCCAATCCCCCTCCTTTCCTCCCACCGAGGCCGTGGTGGGAGGAACGATCACATCTGGCCTATCGGAGGCCATTGCCTCCTAAGAGGCTAAGCGCGAGACACCTGCCTCCGGTGTTTCGCGTCCTTCGCAGGTCGCTACTTTACGCGGCCCAAGCAATAAACTTGGGTGGAGACCACAATGCCACACTTGACCAAAGTAATAGTAGGTATCACTATGGAACAGATACTACACTTTGATCCAAACCAACCCGACCACACAAACACAAAAAAGTCTGAGTAGGAAATGGTACTGATTTATTTATGCGAAATTACATAAATTCTGGCACAAGGCCAAACAATGGGGAGGGGGAACAAAAACTTGGGTTGGTCTTCCGTAACTATCTTATACCTAGCTAATCCGATTCACGACCCATACATACGTTACAATTTTCTCATTCACCATAAAAATTTGTCCATCAACACTCATACCTATCAAGCACCAAAATACCGCAGTAACATACCAGGGACCTAAAAACGCCCCAAATGTACATAAAAATTTGTTTATTTACAATATATACAATATCTTACAAAAATAATTTAAAACTTTATTCATGAAATGACATGATGGGGAGGGGGAATGAAGAAACAAAAAATCCCCAAAACAAAAAACAATTTCAAATGAATATATATACACAATGTTAGTAAGACCCAAACACACCCACATAATTAAAGAGGCCACTGTATTCTGCCTTAAAAGGAACAAAATCAAGCAGCTCTCTTTCTAAGGGGAATGGAGAAGCAGGGAACAAAATAAATTGGACTGGAGAATATATAAGGCTGACCCAGCCGAGAATAAAAACGGGACAAAATAACAATGGACAATGGGAATCTCGAACTGGATCATAACAAAAGTAATGGAGCCGGGAACAGGCCAGGACAAACACATTCACTCACATTAACTAGGCACAAAAAGAACTTCTACCTTAACCACGGGAGGGGTTCCAAAGGAATCCACCCCGATGCAACTAGCAGATCTAAAAGAGAAAATCAAGGCTAGCCCCGGTCACGCGAACCAGGCTCGCCGCATATACCCACCTTTCGCTGAACTCTGTCGGGTGCAGCCGTTTTCGTTCAGTTCTAATCTTAATTTTGAGCTGGTGCTCAAAATATCGGATTAGATCCTGATCCGAAAGACGACCGCCCCGCAAGACTTCCTCCAGACGCGTCATCCAAATCACCATTCTAGCCGTGGCCAGTAGCGACAGAAACACCATCCGCTTCACTCCAGAGTACGGGGGCGACACATTGTCCACAGCGTATGCGCGATCAATGAGCACAAGCTCCCGCGGCGCGATACGAGCAGTCAACTCGCCAACACGCGCCCACAACGGGCGAACGCGCGAACAATGGAAGAAGGCGTGCGCAGACGTCTCCTTAATTCCAAGGACGCAACGTTCACAATCTGGCAAATCCGCCAGGCCCATTGCGAACCGCTTGTCGTTGAGAGACAAACCATTCCGAGCCAATCGCCAGGTCAGAGAAAACTCAGAGTTGTTGAGCCAATCCGCACCTGGCGCCCAAGACCAATGAGAGCGATACTCCTCCCTCGACATGCCGAGCTTACTCCACAGTTCATCCTTCACGGCGCCCTCCACTAATCCCCGATAGAAGATTCTCCTAGGCCGTGAAAGGTCACTGGACCATGGAATGGCCCGAAGGGCCGTCAGACATTCGAGCAGGAATTTCGGCCGCCCCCAAGGCCTATTGCTAGTCCTTAGGAGCGGGGGAGTGATAGTGAGGCTAGGGAACATGTCCCTCACTACCCCCGCAAGCAACCGATCTTCCTCCAACGCGCGCCTGAGGAATGCCAACCTCGAAGCGAGCACGTGGCTCCTCAAGTGTG
The DNA here is from genome assembly GCA_037127315.1 of Ascarosepion bandense. NCBI lineage: Eukaryota > Metazoa > Mollusca > Cephalopoda > Sepiida > Sepiidae > Ascarosepion > Ascarosepion bandense. The sequence goes on along the minus strand of JBBBDQ010000504.1, from coordinate 1,339,758 downwards.
GCATCCCCAGACCCCCTTGACACGGACGGAGGCAACAGACTCCTTTGTCGACCATGTGTTTGCGTCCTCTCCAAAGACAGGAGAATAGCAAACGCTCGAGCGCCTTCTCATGATCGTCACAAAGGGGAAGTACAGACAGCCGGTAAAGGATTCTGGGAAAGAGGTATGTATTACACACCTCCGCCAGACCCTTCACGGAGAGACTCCGTCGACGCCAAATCTCGACCGACGCGCCGACCTTTGCCTGTACTTCTGACCAGTTTTTCTCCAACTGTAAGTCCGGACCGAACCAAACTCCGAGGAGCTTGACCGGCCCGTCCGTCCAGTCGAAGGGCCCCGGGAGGGAAACACCCTTCCAGGCACCTAACCGCAAGCCGGACGACTTGTCGCGGTTAATTCTGGCCCCTGTTACCTGTTCGTACCGTTCAAGCGCCTTCTGTACCGCCCTTATGTCCCTGCGGGAGGACACAAAGGTCGTTACGTCATCGGCGTACGCGGAAACCCTGGCTCGAGCTCCACCAGGGACAGCAATTCCACGCAGGACCGGACTGCACGTCTCGTCCCTTAGCCGGCGAAGGAGGGGCTCCAACGCCAGGACGTAAAGGAGAGGCGACAGTGGACAACCCTGTCGGACCGACCTAGACAGCGCGAAAGCGCTCGACAGCTTCCCGTTCACCTGTACCACAGCCTTGGGGGAGCGATACAGAAGGCTAATCCAGCGGCTGAAGTCGGGTTTGAATCCGGCGGCCTGCAGGACAGCAGCCAGGTAGCCATGGTCAATCCTATCAAATGCCTTGGACTGATCCAAATTGATCAGCGCGGCCTCTTCGTCGTCTTCTACACCCTCTACGATCGTGCGGATCAAGTGCAGGTTGCTCTGAATTGTTCGTCCCTTCACAGAACAAGTCTGATCCGGTTCCAACAGAGACTCGGCAACTAGCTGCAAGCGATTCGTCAGGATCTTGGCCAAAATCTTTAACTCTGTGTTTAGCAGAGTTATGGGCCTGTAATCATCTAATCCCCGCCCAACCTTCTTGCCTTTTCCCAACAGCGTGATCACGCCCCTGGTGATCCGACCGGGGATGGACCCCTGCCGAAACCAGTGGTTGAACACGACAGTCAAGAGCGGGACAAAAAGGTGCGACATCCTCAAGTACAATTCATAGGGCAAACCATCCAAACCTGGCGACTTGCCACTGCCGGTCTTCTTCAAAGCCGCGCAGACTTCGTCCTCCGTAATCTCCCCTTCGCAGCTAGCCGCTTCAGCCGGCAAAAGCCGGGGAAAGTCAGCCAAATAGCTGCGAAACTCCTCGTCACGGAGACCAGGCTCCTTGGTAAACCGGTGTTCGAAATGCTGCCGGAACGCCTCGCACATGTCGTCGGTGGACCGAAGGAGATGCCCCTCCGGGTCGCGCACTTCTCGAATGTACCGATCGCCGGCCCGACGAATTTCTTCCTTGCGCAGTTCTGCGCCCATGTTCACAGCTTCGGAAGACATCTTGCTTAACTTAGCCCTAATTACCTGGCCCATATAGCGCTCGCTAGTCGTGCGCCTCAGGGCCTCCTGGCTAAGGCTATCTCTAGGGGATCCCCACCAGCCTCCGCCCGGGCGAAATTAGCACTAAGTGTCTTTGCCTCCGCAGCCTTATCTAGTTTGAGCCGCTGGCTATATTTGGTGGCGAAAGACCTAATGGAGTCCTTAAGGTTAACCCACCACTTATTCCCAATGACTCGCCCAATTAACGCCCGCTGAACTAGTTTTGTCAGCTGGTCACGAAAGTCCCGCCTGTCCAGTAAGGACTGATTGAACTTCCAATAACCAGCCAACCTAGGCCTAAAGTCTAACACCACACGGGCACAAACGAGTTTGTGGTCCGTGTAGCCTAGCCAGTGGAACGTTGGACATTCTAAGAAGTCTATGTCGGCCACTCTCACTAACATCCTATCCAGGTACGCAGATACCCGGGTAGAAGGCCAATTAAGCGCCCACGTCCACATACTCCCATCCGGATGATCGACCCGGTATCTATCGACGAGACCAAATTCGTCGATCAGATCAACCAGGCTACGATCATCATTCCTCCCGCTAGCGCCCCTCCCTCTATCCCATTTGGGGGTTAGGATGGCATTCCAGTCCCCAACTAAGATTAGCCGTGTTGAATGCACCATAAAGGGCTCCAACAGCCGAAAGAAAGAGACACGCTCACCTTGCTTATTGGGCGCATAAACCACAATCAGCCGGAACAATTTGCTTTTCACTGCAATATCGGCCACGATCAGCCGGCCCTCGGCACCGACATGGACAAGGTCAACCTTCGCGTCCAGGGTACGCTTGACCAGCAAAGAAACACCTCTGGCTTGCCGGCTCCCATATGCTGAATAGACGACAAAGTCGTTAGACAGCACACACGAGTCGACTTCGCAAACAAAGTGAGTCTCTTGGATCGCGGCCACATCCACGCCGAAGGACAAGAGGTCACGAAGCAGGCGAGCCGCCTTACCCCGATCCCTCAGGCCCTTCGCATTCAAGCTGGCTATCTTAATAGACATCTTTTAGTTCTGAAAAGAAAAAACAAAGAAACATGCAACAAAGGCACTAGTCGCATACGGGGTAGAAATCTCGGGCAGAGGGGACCCCGACGGACTGTCCTAGGGACCCTGTACCAATGTCGGACGTAATCCGCCCGTCTAGGACAATCCCGCCGACGTCGGTGGGATATGTTAGTTTTATCACCCTATATAAACTGGGGTGGAGTAAAACGGGGAACCTCCCCGAACAATTTAGCGACATTTTTCTTAATTCAGGAGTCTTTTCCCTGACCATACAAATATTTGGGAAGCTCCTTTGGGCTTCCGCAATGTGCTCCCAGACCCGCAGGTTGCCACCGGTATTTCTTATCAGGGTGATGACACCTGGGGCCTGGGAGAAGTTCTTTGGGTCCTCAGTGGATAACCCATCCACTGAGGTGAGCTTAAGGAGTGGTCTTAGCAGCTTACGACGCTGTGACGACCACCCCGAAGAAATGTCCTCCTTCACCTTCATCAGCGCCTCCCCACACGGGAGGTTCATCTTCTTCTTCGCCTTACTGGGAGTGGGAATAGGAGCAGGGGAGGATGTGGGAGTTAAGGAACTGATTTTCCTAAGGGGGGTCAAAAAGGGGGTTGGGGACTGGGCAGCTTTACGCGGGGACGCGGGAAGGCTTCTCGCCTTATCCGCATAGGTAGTTCTTGCAGGCGACACCGGAGCTGAGGCACATTTTTCTCTGCTGGGCTTTTTTTCCCTGCTCCTACTTCTTCTGCGGGCCTTGGGAGTATCCTTTCGTTCTTCCACCTCCTCCTCTCTCCCCCGCTTTAGGGAAGCCGATCTATCAACTTCCATTGGAAGATCCTTTTTCGGGGAAGGACTCCTCTCCTTTCTTTGTTTGGGTGGAGACTTTTTAGGAGGCGACTCCTTGGGTTTCACCGGCGTCTTGGCAGGTGGAGGCACCTTCTCTGGGGACGGTGTTTTGCCCTTCTTTCTGCCCACCACCTGCCATTCGCCCTCCTTGTTGCCCACGGGAGCTTGCGTGGGTGAGGCTGTTTTTGGGCCTTCCTTTTCCTTTTGCCGCTGGCTGCTGCTTAGTTGGTTGAGCTGGTTGGGTTTTGGGGTCGGATTCTTGGACGGGCAGACCCTCGCGACATGGTCCGCCGCTCCGCAGACCCAACAGCACGGTTTCCTCCCTTCAACTATCACGTAAATGACACGACCTCTGCAGGTGAGTGTGTTGGGAACTTTGGCTATCTTTTCCTTAGACATCGTCACCAGCAGGGTCATGTCTCCCGTAATATAGCCTGCCTTAGACCGTAGCGAGGAGACTCCGGCCACCTTCCCAAAGTTAGCAAAGAAGGCGCCAACGTGGTCCTCAGCAATGTCCATGGGGACGCCGTGCAAAGTGACCTTAACCTTCCGGGCACCCATGTATTCTGTATGGAGCTGGAGAGTTTTCGTCTCCAGCACCACCCCGACCAGACGTTTAGCTTCGTCGGTCGTGCCCAGCAGGACGTCCCACATGGCACTACTCCTCCTCGCTACGGCCCTAGCCTTGATCTTAAGTGCTCCGATAGCTTCCTCAAACGTATCCCTCGGCACTGCAATTAATCTCTGGGACTTGATATCCTTAGTGATGAGAGTAATAATTCTAGTTTGGATGTCCGCCAGTTCTCCGGGGACCGAGACCAGCTCGGTGCCTTTGATGTATTCAGCGTACTTTAACCTCATCCTCTCGTAGTACTCCTCATCCTTATTTATAGGTTTTCCTCCTGTCCAACCCGAAGTTGACGGCTTGGGGGAGCCGGGAGCTGATGGCACTCCCTCCGGCGTTGGTACTACTGCTGCTGCTACTCTAGGTACTGAAGGGGGATTATCCCGAGGCGGTAATGCCCAATCCCCCTCCTTTCCTCCCACCGAGGCCGTGGTGGGAGGAACGATCACATCTGGCCTATCGGAGGCCATTGCCTCCTAAGAGGCTAAGCGCGAGACACCTGCCTCCGGTGTTTCGCGTCCTTCGCAGGTCGCTACTTTACGCGGCCCAAGCAATAAACTTGGGTGGAGACCACAATGCCACACTTGACCAAAGTAATAGTAGGTATCACTATGGAACAGATACTACACTTTGATCCAAACCAACCCGACCACACAAACACAAAAAAGTCTGAGTAGGAAATGGTAATTATTTATTTGCAATAAATTACAAATTCTGGCACAAGGCCAACAAATGGGAGGGGGAACAAAAACTTGGGATGGTCTTCAGTAACTATCTTATACCTAGCTAATCCGATTCACGACCCATACATACGTTACAATTTTCTCATTCACCATAAAAATTTGTCCATCAACACTCATACCTATCAAGCACCAAAATACCGCAAAATCATACCGGGGACCTAAAAACACCCCAAATGTACATAAAAATTTCTGATTTTTACAATATATACAATAGTGTACAAAAATAAATTTAAAACTTTATTCATGAAATGACATGATGGGAAGGGGGAATGAAGAAACAAAAGTCCCCAAAACAAAAACAATTTCAAATGAATATATATACACAATGTTAGTAAGACCCAAACACACCCACATAATTAAAGAGGCCACTGTATTCTGCCTTAAAAAAGGACAAAATCAAGCAGCTCTCTTTCTAAGGGGAATGGATAAGCATGGGGCAAAAATAAATTGGACTGGAGAATGTATAAGGCTGACCCAGCCGAGAGTGAAAACAGGGACAAAATAATACTTGGACAATGGGAATCTCGAACTGGATCATAACAAAAGCAATGAAGCCGGGAACAGGCCAGGACAAACACATTCACTCACATTAACTAGGCACAAAAGAGACTTCTACCTTAACCACGGGCGGGGTTCCAAAGGAATCCACCCCGATGCAACTAGCAGATCTAAAAGAGAAAATCAAGGCTAGCCCCGGTCACGCGAACCAGGCTCGCTGCATATACCCACCTTTCGCTGAACTCTGTCGGGTGCAGCCGTTTCCGTTCAGTTCTAATCTTAATTTTGAGCTGGTGCTCAAAATATCGGATTAGATCCTGATCCGAAAGACGACCTCCCCGCAAGACTTCCTCCAGACGCGTCATCCAAATCACCATTCTAGCCGTGGCCAGTAGCGACAGAAACACCATCCGCTTCACTCCAGAGTACGGGGGCGACACATTGTCCACAGCGTATGCGCGATCAATGAGCACAAGCTCCCGCGGCGCGATACGAGCAGTCAACTCGCCAACACGCGCCCACAACGGGCGAACGCGCGAACAATGGAAGAAGGCGTGCGCAGACGTCTCCTTAATTCCAAGGACGCAACGTTCACAATCTGGCAAATCCGCCAGGCCCATTGCGAAACGCTTGTCGTTGAGAGACAAACCATTCCGAGCCAATCGCCAGGTCAGAGAAAACTCAGAGTTGTTGAGCCAATCCGCACCTGGCGCCCAAGACCAGTGAGAGCGATACTCCTCTCTCGACATGCCGAGCTTACTCCACAGTTCATCCTTCACGGCGCCCTCCACTAATCCCCGATAGAAGATTCTCCTAGGCCGTGAAAGGTCACTGGACCATGGAATGGCCCGAAGGGCCGTCAGACATTCGAGCAGGAATTTCGGCCGCCCCCAAGGCCTATTGCTAGTCCTTAGGAGCGGGGGAGTGATAGTGAGGCTAGGGAACATGTCCCTCACTACCCCCGCAAGCAACCGATCTTCCTCCAACGCGCGCCTGAGGAATGCCAACCTCGAAGCGAGCACGTGGCTCCTCAAGTGTGGCATCCCCAGACCCCCTTGACACGGACGGAGGCAACAGACTCCTTTGTCGACCATGTGTTTGCGTCCTCTCCAAAGACAGGAGAATAGCAAACGCTCGAGCGCCTTCTCATGATCGTCACAAAGGGGAAGTACAGACAGCCGGTAAAGGATTCTGGGAAAGAGGTATGTATTACACACCTCCGCCAGACCCTTCACGGAGAGACTCCGTCGACGCCAAATCTCGACCGACGCGCCGACCTTTGCCTGTACTTCTGACCAGTTTTTCTCCAACTGTAAGTCCGGACCGAACCAAACTCCGAGGAGCTTGACCGGCCCGTCCGTCCAGTCGAAGGGCCCCGGGAGGGAAACACCCTTCCAGGCACCTAACCGCAAGCCGGACGACTTGTCGCGGTTAATTCTGGCCCCTGTTACCTGTTCGTACCGTTCAAGCGCCTTCTGTACCGCCCTTATGTCCCTGCGGGAGGACACAAAGGTCGTTACGTCATCGGCGTACGCGGAAACCCTGGCTCGAGCTCCTCCAGGGACAGCAATTCCACGCAGGACCGGACTGCACGTCTCGTCCCTTAGCCGGCGAAGGAGAGGCTCCAACGCCAGGACGTAAAGGAGAGGCGACAGTGGACAACCCTGTCGGACCGACCTAGACAGCGCGAAAGCGCTCGACAGCTTCCCGTTCACCTGTACCACAGCCTTGGGGGAGCGATACAGAGGAAGGCTAATCCAGCGGCTGAAGTCGGGTTTGAATCCGGCGGCCTGCAGGACAGCAGCCAGGTAGCCATGGTCAATCCTATCAAATGCCTTGGACTGATCCAAATTGATCAGCGCGGCCTCTTCGTCGTCTTCTACACCCTCTACGATCGTGCGGATCAAGTGCAGGTTGCTCTGAATTGTTCGTCCCTTCACAGAACAAGTCTGATCCGGTTCCAACAGAGACTCGGCAACTAGCTGCAAGCGATTCGTCAGGATCTTGGCCAAAATCTTTAACTCTGTGTTTAGCAGAGTTATGGGCCTGTAATCATCTAATCCCCGCCCAACCTTCTTGCCTTTTCCCAACAGCGTGATCACGCCCCTGGTGATCCGACCGGGGATGGACCCCTGCCGAAACCAGTGGTTGAACACGACAGTCAAGAGCGGGACAAAAAGGTGCGACATCCTCAAGTACAATTCATAGGGCAAACCATCCAAACCTGGCGACTTGCCACTGCCGGTCTTCTTCAAAGCCGCGTAGACTTCGTCCTCCGTAATCTCCCCTTCGCAGCTAGCCGCTTCAGCCGGCAAAAGCCGGGGAAAGTCAGCCAAATAGCTGCGAAACTCCTCGTCACGGAGACCAGGCTCCTTGGTAAACCGGTGTTCGAAATGCTGCCGGAACGCCTCGCACATGTCGTCAGTGGACCGAAGGAGATGCCCCTCCGGGTCGCGCACTTCTCGAATGTACCGATCGCCGGCCCGACGAATTTCTTCCTTGCGCAGTTCTGCGCCCATGTTCACAGCTTCGGAAGACATCTTGCTTAACTTAGCCCTAATTACCTGACCCATATAGCGCTCGCTAGTCGTGCGCCTCAGGGCCTCCCTGGCTAAGGCTATCTCGAGGGGATCCCCACCAGCCTCCGCCCGGGCGAAATTAGCACTAAGTGTCTTTGCCTCCGCAGCCTTATCTAGTTTGAGCCGCTGGCTATATTTGGTGGCGAAAGACCTAATGGAGTCCTTAAGGTTAACCCACCACTTATTCCCAATGACTCGCCCAATTAACGCCCGCTGAACTAGTTTTGTCAGCTGGTCACGAAAGTCCCGCCTGTCCAGTAAGGACTGATTGAACTTCCAATAACCAGCCAACCTGGGCCTAAAGTCTAACACCACACGGGCACAAACGAGTTTGTGGTCCGTGTAGCCTAGCCAGTGGAACGTTGGACATTCTACGAAGTCTATGTCGGCCACTCTCACTAACATCCTATCCAGGTACGCAGATACCCGGGTAGAAGGCCAATTAAGCGCCCACGTCCACATACTCCCATCCGGATGATCGACCCGGTATCTATCGACGAGACCAAATTCGTCGATCAGATCAACCAGGCTACGATCATCATTCCTCCCGCTAGCGCCCCTCCCTCTATCCCATTTGGGGGTTAGGATGGCATTCCAGTCCCCAACTAAGATTAGCCGTGTTGAATGCACCATAAAGGGCTCCAACAGCCGAAAGAAAGAGACACGCTCACCTTGCTTATTGGGCGCATAAACCACAATCAGCCGGAACAATTTGCTTTTCACTGCAATATCGGCCACGATCAGCCGGCCCTCGGCACCGACATGGACAAGGTCAACCTTCGCGTCCAGGGTACGCTTGACCAGCAAAGAAACACCTCTGGCTTGCCGGCTCCCATATGCTGAATAGACGACAAAGTCGTTAGACAGCACACACGAGTCGACTTCGCAAACAAAGTGAGTCTCTTGGATCGCGGCCACATCCACGCCGAAGGACAAGAGGTCACGAAGCAGGCGAGCCGCCTTACCCCGATCCCTCAGGCCCTTCGCATTCAAGCTGGCTATCTTAATAGACATCTTTTAGTTCTGAAAAGAAAAAACAAAGAAACATGCAACAAAGGCACTAGTCGCATACGGGGTAGAAATCTCGGGCAGAGGGGACCCCGACGGACTGTCCTAGGGACCCTGTACCAATGTCGGACGTAATCCGCCCGTCTAGGACAATCCCGCCGACGTCGGTGGGATATGTTAGTTTTATCACCCTATATAAACTGGGGTGGAGTAAAACGGGGAACCTCCCCGAACAATTTAGCGACATTTTTCTTAATTCAGGAGTCTTTTCCCTGACCATACAAATATTTGGGAAGCTCCTTTGGGCTTCCGCAATGTGCTCCCAGACCCGCAGGTTGCCACCGGTATTTCTTATCAGGGTGATGACACCTGGGGCCTGGGAGAAGTTCTTTGGGTCCTCAGTGGATAACCCATCCACTGAGGTGAGCTTAAGGAGTGGTCTTAGCAGCTTACGACGCTGTGACGACCACCCCGAAGAAATGTCCTCCTTCACCTTCATCAGCGCCTCCCCACACGGGAGGTTCATCTTCTTCTTCGCCTTACTGGGAGTGGGAATAGGAGCAGGGGAGGATGTGGGAGTTAAGGAACTGATTTTCCTAAGGGGGGTCAAAAAGGGGGTTGGGGACTGGGCAGCTTTACGCGGGGACGCGGGAAGGCTTCTCGCCTTATCCGCATAGGTAGTTCTTGCAGGCGACACCGGAGCTGAGGCACATTTTTCTCTGCTGGGCTTTTTTTCCCTGCTCCTACTTCTTCTGCGGGCCTTGGGAGTATCCTTTCGTTCTTCCACCTCCTCCTCTCTCCCCCGCTTTAGGGAAGCCGATCTATCAACTTCCATTGGAAGATCCTTTTTCGGGGAAGGACTCCTCTCCTTTCTTTGTTTGGGTGGAGACTTTTTAGGAGGCGACTCCTTGGGTTTCACCGGCGTCTTGGCAGGTGGAGGCACCTTCTCTGGGGACGGTGTTTTGCCCTTCTTTCTGCCCACCACCTGCCATTCGCCCTCCTTGTTGCCCACGGGAGCTTGCGTGGGTGAGGCTGTTTTTGGGCCTTCCTTTTCTTTTGCCGCTGGCTGCTGCTTAGTTGGTTGAGCTGGTTGGGTTTTTGGGGTCGGATTCTTGGACGGGCAGACCCTCGCGACATGGTCCGCCGCTCCGCAGACCCAACAGCACGGTTTCCTCCCTTCAACTATCACGTAAATGACACGACCTCTGCAGGTGAGTGTGTTGGGAACTTTGGCTATCTTTTCCTTAGACATCGTCACCAGCAGGGTCATGTCTCCCGTAATATAGCCTGCCTTAGACCGTAGCGAGGAGACTCCGGCCACCTTCCCAAAGTTAGCAAAGAAGGCGCCAACGTGGTCCTCAGCAATGTCCATGGGGACGCCGTGCAAAGTGACCTTAACCTTCCGGGCACCCATGTATTCTGTATGGAGCTGGAGAGTTTTCGTCTCCAGCACCACCCCGACCAGACGTTTAGCTTCGTCGGTCGTGCCCAGCAGGACGTCCCACATGGCACTACTCCTCCTCGCTACGGCCCTAGCCTTGATCTTAAGTGCTCCGATAGCTTCCTCAAACGTATCCCTCGGCACTGCAATTAATCTCTGGGACTTGATATCCTTAGTGATGAGAGTAATAATTCTAGTTTGGATGTCCGCCAGTTCTCCGGGGACCGAGACCAGCTCGGTGCCTTTGATGTATTCAGCGTACTTTAACCTCATCCTCTCGTAGTACTCCTCATCCTTATTTATAGGTTTTCCTCCTGTCCAACCCGAAGTTGACGGCTTGGGGGAGCCGGGAGCTGATGGCACTCCCTCCGGCGTTGGTACTACTGCTGCTGCTACTCTAGGTACTGAAGGGGGATTATCCCGAGGCGGTAATGCCCAATCCCCCTCCTTTCCTCCCACCGAGGCCGTGGTGGGAGGAACGATCACATCTGGCCTATCGGAGGCCATTGCCTCCTAAGAGGCTAAGCGCGAGACACCTGCCTCCGGTGTTTCGCGTCCTTCGCAGGTCGCTACTTTACGCGGCCCAAGCAATAAACTTGGGTGGAGACCACAATGCCACACTTGACCAAAGTAATAGTAGGTATCACTATGGAACAGATACTACACTTTGATCCAAACCAACCCGACCACACAAACACAAAAAAGTCTGAGTAGGAAATGGTACTGATTTATTTATGCGAAATTACATAAATTCTGGCACAAGGCCAAACAATGGGGAGGGGGAACAAAAACTTGGGTTGGTCTTCCGTAACTATCTTATACCTAGCTAATCCGATTCACGACCCATACATACGTTACAATTTTCTCATTCACCATAAAAATTTGTCCATCAACACTCATACCTATCAAGCACCAAAATACCGCAGTAACATACCAGGGACCTAAAAACGCCCCAAATGTACATAAAAATTTGTTTATTTACAATATATACAATATCTTACAAAAATAATTTAAAACTTTATTCATGAAATGACATGATGGGGAGGGGGAATGAAGAAACAAAAAATCCCCAAAACAAAAAACAATTTCAAATGAATATATATACACAATGTTAGTAAGACCCAAACACACCCACATAATTAAAGAGGCCACTGTATTCTGCCTTAAAAGGAACAAAATCAAGCAGCTCTCTTTCTAAGGGGAATGGAGAAGCAGGGAACAAAATAAATTGGACTGGAGAATATATAAGGCTGACCCAGCCGAGAATAAAAACGGGACAAAATAACAATGGACAATGGGAATCTCGAACTGGATCATAACAAAAGTAATGGAGCCGGGAACAGGCCAGGACAAACACATTCACTCACATTAACTAGGCACAAAAAGAACTTCTACCTTAACCACGGGAGGGGTTCCAAAGGAATCCACCCCGATGCAACTAGCAGATCTAAAAGAGAAAATCAAGGCTAGCCCCGGTCACGCGAACCAGGCTCGCCGCATATACCCACCTTTCGCTGAACTCTGTCGGGTGCAGCCGTTTCCGTTCAGTTCTAATCTTAATTTTGAGCTGGTGCTCAAAATATCGGATTAGATCCTGATCCGAAAGACGACCTCCCCGCAAGACTTCCTCCAGACGCGTCATCCAAATCACCATTCTAGCCGTGGCCAGTAGCGACAGAAACACCATCCGCTTCACTCCAGAGTACGGGGGCGACACATTGTCCACAGCGTATGCGCGATCAATGAGCACAAGCTCCCGCGGCGCGATACGAGCAGTCAACTCGCCAACACGCGCCCACAACGGGCGAACGCGCGAACAATGGAAGAAGGCGTGCGCAGACGTCTCCTTAATTCCAAGGACGCAACGTTCACAATCTGGCAAATCCGCCAGGCCCATTGCGAACCGCTTGTCGTTGAGAGACAAACCATTCCGAGCCAATCGCCAGGTCAGAGAAAACTCAGAGTTGTTGAGCCAATCCGCACCTGGCGCCCAAGACCAATGAGAGCGATACTCCTCCCTCGACATGCCAAGCTTACTCCACAGTTCATCCTTCACGGCGCCCTCCACTAATCCCCGATAGAAGATTCTCCTAGGCCGTGAAAGGTCACTGGACCATGGAATGGCCCGAAGGGCCGTCAGACATTCGAGTAGGAATTTCGGCCGCCCCCAAGGCCTATTGCTAGTCCTTAGGAGCGGGGGAGTGATAGTGAGGCTAGGGAACATGTCCCTCACTACCCCCGCAAGCAACCGATCTTCCTCCAACGCGCGCCTGAGGAATGCCAACCTCGAAGCGAGCACGTGGCTCCTCAAGTGTGGCATCCCCAGACCCCCTTGACACGGACGGAGGCAACAGACTCCTTTGTCGACCATGTGTTTGCGTCCTCTCCAAAGACAGGAGAATAGCAAACGCTCGAGCGCCTTCTCATGATCGTCACAAAGGGGAAGTACAGACAGCCGGTAAAGGATTCTGGGAAAGAGGTATGTATTACACACCTCCGCCAGACCCTTCACGGAGAGACTCCGTCGACGCCAAATCTCGACCGACGCGCCGACCTTTGCCTGTACTTCTGACCAGTTTTTCTCCAACTGTAAGTCCGGACCGAACCAAACTCCGAGGAGCTTGACCGGCCCGTCCGTCCAGTCGAAGGGCCCCGGGAGGGAAACACCCTTCCAGGCACCTAACCGCAAGCCGGACGACTTGTCGCGGTTAATTCTGGCCCCCGTTACCTGTTCGTACCGTTCAAGCGCCTTCTGTACCGCCCTTATGTCCCTGCGGGAGGACACAAAGGTCGTTACGTCATCGGCGTACGCGGAAACCCTGGCTCGAGCTCCACCAGGGACAGCAATTCCACGCAGGACCGGACTGCACGTCTCGTCCCTTAGCCGGCGAAGGAGGGGCTCCAACGCCAGGACGTAAAGGAGAGGCGACAGTGGACAACCCTGTCGGACCGACCTAGACAGCGCGAAAGCGCTCGACAGCTTCCCGTTCACCTGTACCACAGCCTTGGGGGAGCGATACAGAAGGCTAATCCAGCGGCTGAAGTCGGGTTTGAATCCGGCGGCCTGCAGGACAGCAGCCAGGTAGCCATGGTCAATCCTATCAAATGCCTTGGACTGATCCAAATTGATCAGCGCGGCCTCTTCGTCGTCTTCTACACCCTCTACGATCGTGCGGATCAAGTGCAGGTTGCTCTGAATTGTTCGTCCCTTCACAGAACAAGTCTGATCCGGTTCCAACAGAGACTCGGCAACTAGCTGCAAGCGATTCGTCAGGATCTTGGCCAAAATCTTTAACTCTGTGTTTAGCAGAGTTATGGGCCTGTAATCATCTAATCCCCGCCCAACCTTCTTGCCTTTTCCCAACAGCGTGATCACGCCCCTGGTGATCCGACCGGGGATGGACCCCTGCCGAAACCAGTGGTTGAACACGACAGTCAAGAGCGGGACAAAAAGGTGCGACATCCTCAAGTACAATTCATAGGGCAAACCATCCAAACCTGGCGACTTGCCACTGCCGGTCTTCTTCAAAGCCGCGTAGACTTCGTCCTCCGTAATCTCCCCTTCGCAGCTAGCCGCTTCAGCCGGCAAAAGCCGGGGAAAGTCAGCCAAATAGCTGCGAAACTCCTCGTCACGGAGACCAGGCTCCTTGGTAAACCGGTGTTCGAAATGCTGCCGGAACGCCTCGCACATGTCGTCGGTGGACCGAAGGAGATGCCCCTCCGGGTCGCGCACTTCTCGAATGTACCGATCGCCGGCCCGACGAATTTCTTCCTTGCGCAGTTCTGCGCCCATGTTCACAGCTTCGGAAGACATCTTGCTTAACTTAGCTCTAATTACCTGGCCCATATAGCGCTCGCTAGTCGTGCGCCTCAGGGCCTCCCTAGCTAAGGCTATCTCTAGGGGATCCCCACCAGCCTCCGCCCGGGCGAAATTAGCACTAAGTGTCTTTGCCTCCGCAGCCTTATCTAGTTTGAGCCGCTGGCTATATTTGGTGGCGAAAGACCTAATGGAGTCCTTAAGGTTAACCCACCACTTATTCCCAATGACTCGCCCAATTAACGCCCGCTGAACTAGTTTTGTCAGCTGGTCACGAAAGTCCCGCCTGTCCAGTAAGGACTGATTGAACTTCCAATAACCAGCCAACCTAGGCCTAAAGTCTAACACCACACGGGCACAAACGAGTTTGTGGTCCGTGTAGCCTAGCCAGTGGAACGTTGGACATTCTAAGAAGTCTATGTCGGCCACTCTCACTAACATCCTATCCAGGTACGCAGATACCCGGGTAGAAGGCCAATTAAGCGCCCACGTCCACATACTCCCATCCGGATGATCGACCCGGTATCTATCGACGAGACCAAATTCGTCGATCAGATCAACCAGGCTACGATCATCATTCCTCCCGCTAGCGCCCCTCCCTCTATCCCATTTGGGGGTTAGGATGGCATTCCAGTCCCCAACTAAGATTAGCCGTGTTGAATGCACCATAAAGGGCTCCAACAGCCGAAAGAAAGAGACACGCTCACCTTGCTTATTGGGCGCATAAACCACAATCAGCCGGAACAATTTGCTTTTCACTGCAATATCGGCCACGATCAGCCGGCCCTCGGCACCGACATGGACAAGGTCAACCTTCGCGTCCAGGGTACGCTTGACCAGCAAAGAAACACCTCTGGCTTGCCGGCTCCCATATGCTGAATAGACGACAAAGTCGTTAGACAGCACACAAGAGTCGACTTCGCAAACAAAGTGAGTCTCTTGGATCGCGGCCACATCCACGCCGAAGGACAAGAGGTCACGAAGCAGGCGAGCCGCCTTACCCCGATCCCTCAGGCCCTTCGCATTCAAGCTGGCTATCTTAATAGACATCTTTTAGTTCTGAAAAGAAAAAACAAAGAAACATGCAACAAAGGCACTAGTCGCATACGGGGTAGAAATCTCGGGCAGAGGGGACCCCGACGGACTGTCCTAGGGACCCTGTACCAATGTCGGACGTAATCCGTCCGTCTAGGACAATCCCGCCGACGTCGGTGGGATATGTTAGTTTTACCACCCTATATAAACTGGGGTGGAGTAAAACGGGGAACCTCCCCGAACAATTCAGAGACATTTTTCTTAATTCAGGAGTCTTTTCCCTGACCATACAAATATTTGGGAAGCTCCTTTGGGCTTCCGCAATGTGCTCCCAGACCCGCAGGTTGCCACCTGTATTTCTTATCAGGGTGATGACACCTGGGGCCTGGGAGAAGTTCTTTGGGTCCTCAGTGGATAACCCATCCACTGAGGTGAGCTTAAGGAGTGGTCTTAGCAGCTTACGACGCTGTGACGACCACCCCGAAGAAATGTCCTCCTTCACCTTCATCAGCGCCTCCCCACGCGGGAGGTCCATCTTCTTCTTCGCCTTACTGGGAGTGGGAATAGGAGCAGGGGAGGATGTGGGAGTTAAGGAACTGCTTTTCCTAAGGGGGGTCAAAAAGGGGGTTGGGGACTGGGCAGCTTTACGCGGGGACGCGGGAAGGCTTCTCGCCTTATCCGCATACGTAGTTCTTGCAGGTGACACCGGAGCTGAGGCACATTTTTCTCTGCTGGGCTTTTTTTCCCTGCTCCTACTTCTTCTGCGGGCCTTGGGAGTATCCTTTCGTTCTTCCACCTCCTCCTCTCTCCCCCGCTTTAGGGAAGCCGATCTATCAACTTCCATTGGAAGATCCTTTTTCGGGGAAGGACTCCTCTCCTTTCTTTGTTTGGGGGGAGACTTTTTAGGAGGCGACTCCTTGGGTTTCACCGGCGTCTTGGCAGGTGGAGGCACCTTCTCTGGGGACGGAGTTTTGCCCTTCTTTCTGCCCACCACCTGCCATTCGCCCTCCTTGTTGCCCACGGGAGCTTGCGTGGGTGAAGCTGTTTTTGGGCCTTCTTTTTCTTTGCCGCTGGCTGCTGCTTAGTTGGTTGAGCTGGTTGGGTCTTTGGGGTCGGATTCTTGGACGGGCAGACCCTCGCGACATGGTCCGCCGCCCCGCAGACCCAACAGCACGGCTTCCTCCCTTCTACTATCACGTAAATGACCCTACCTCTGCAAGTGAGCGTGTTGGGAACCTTGGCTATCTTCTCCCTAGACATCGTCACCAGCAGGGTCATGTCTCCCGTAATGTAGCCTGCCTTAGACCGTAGCGAGGAGACTCCGGCCACCTTTCCAAAGTTAGCAAAGAAGGCGCCAACGTGGTCCTCAGTAATGTCCATGGGGACGCCGTGTAGAGTGACCTTAACCTTCCGGGCACCCATGTATTCTGTATGGAGCTGGAGAGTTTTCGTCTCCAGCACCACACCGACCAGACGTTTGGCTTCGTCGGTCGTGCCCAGCAGGACGTCCCACATGGCACTACTCTTCCTCGCTACGGCCCTAGCCTTGATCTTAAGTGCCCCAATTGCTTCCTCAAACGTATCCCTCGGCACTGCAATTAATCTCTGGGACTTGATATCCTTAGTGATGAGAGTAATAATTCTAGTTTGGATGTCCGCCAGTTCTCCGGGGACCGAGACCAGCTCGGTGCCTTTGATGTATTCAGCGTACTTTAACCTCATCCTCTCGTAGTACTCCTCATCCTTATTTATAGGTTTTCCTCCTGTCCAACCCGAAGTTGACGGCTTGGGGGAGCCGGGGAGCTGATGGCACTCCCTCCGGCGTTGGTACTACTGCTGCTGCTACTCTAGGTACTGAAGGGGGATTATCCCGAGGCGGTAATGCCCAATCCCCCTCCTTTCCTCCCACCGAGGCCGTGGTGGGAGGAACGATCACATCTGGCCTATCGGAGGCCATTGCCTCCTAAGAGGCTAAGCGCGAGACACCTGCCTCCGGTGTTTCGCGTCCTTCGCAGGTCGCTACTTTACGCGGCCCAAGCAATAAACTTGGGTGGAGACCACAATGCCACACTTGACCAAAGTAATAGTAGGTATCACTATGGAACAGATACTACACTTTGATCCAAACCAACCCGACCACACAAACACAAAAAAGTCTGAGTAGGAAATGGTACTGATTTATTTATGCGAAATTACATAAATTCTGGCACAAGGCCAAACAATGGGGAGGGGGAACAAAAACTTGGGTTGGTCTTCCGTAACTATCTTATACCTAGCTAATCCGATTCACGACCCATACATACGTTACAATTTTCTCATTCACCATAAAAATTTGTCCATCAACACTCATACCTATCAAGCACCAAAATACCGCAGTAACATACCAGGGACCTAAAAACGCCCCAAATGTACATAAAAATTTGTTTATTTACAATATATACAATATCTTACAAAAATAATTTAAAACTTTATTCATGAAATGACATGATGGGGAGGGGGAATGAAGAAACAAAAAATCCCCAAAACAAAAAACAATTTCAAATGAATATATATACACAATGTTAGTAAGACCCAAACACACCCACATAATTAAAGAGGCCACTGTATTCTGCCTTAAAAGGAACAAAATCAAGCAGCTCTCTTTCTAAGGGGAATGGAGAAGCAGGGAACAAAATAAATTGGACTGGAGAATATATAAGGCTGACCCAGCCGAGAATAAAAACGGGACAAAATAACAATGGACAATGGGAATCTCGAACTGGATCATAACAAAAGTAATGGAGCCGGGAACAGGCCAGGACAAACACATTCACTCACATTAACTAGGCACAAAAAGAACTTCTACCTTAACCACGGGAGGGGTTCCAAAGGAATCCACCCCGATGCAACTAGCAGATCTAAAAGAGAAAATCAAGGCTAGCCCCGGTCACGCGAACCAGGCTCGCCGCATATACCCACCTTTCGCTGAACTCTGTCGGGTGCAGCCGTTTCCGTTCAGTTCTAATCTTAATTTTGAGCTGGTGCTCAAAATATCGGATTAGATCCTGATCCGAAAGACGACCTCCCCGCAAGACTTCCTCCAGACGCGTCATCCAAATCACCATTCTAGCCGTGGCCAGTAGCGACAGAAACACCATCCGCTTCACTCCAGAGTACGGGGGCGACACATTGTCCACAGCGTATGCGCGATCAATGAGCACAAGCTCCCGCGGCGCGATACGAGCAGTCAACTCGCCAACACGCGCCCACAACGGGCGAACGCGCGAACAATGGAAGAAGGCGTGCGCAGACGTCTCCTTAATTCCAAGGACGCAACGTTCACAATCTGGCAAATCCGCCAGGCCCATTGCGAACCGCTTGTCGTTGAGAGACAAACCATTCCGAGCCAATCGCCAGGTCAGAGAAAACTCAGAGTTGTTGAGCCAATCCGCACCTGGCGCCCAAGACCAATGAGAGCGATACTCCTCCCTCGACATGCCAAGCTTACTCCACAGTTCATCCTTCACGGCGCCCTCCACTAATCCCCGATAGAAGATTCTCCTAGGCCGTGAAAGGTCACTGGACCATGGAATGGCCCGAAGGGCCGTCAGACATTCGAGTAGGAATTTCGGCCGCCCCCAAGGCCTATTGCTAGTCCTTAGGAGCGGGGGAGTGATAGTGAGGCTAGGGAACATGTCCCTCACTACCCCCGCAAGCAACCGATCTTCCTCCAACGCGCGCCTGAGGAATGCCAACCTCGAAGCGAGCACGTGGCTCCTCAAGTGTGGCATCCCCAGACCCCCTTGACACGGACGGAGGCAACAGACTCCTTTGTCGACCATGTGTTTGCGTCCTCTCCAAAGACAGGAGAATAGCAAACGCTCGAGCGCCTTCTCATGATCGTCACAAAGGGGAAGTACAGACAGCCGGTAAAGGATTCTGGGAAAGAGGTATGTATTACACACCTCCGCCAGACCCTTCACGGAGAGACTCCGTCGACGCCAAATCTCGACCGACGCGCCGACCTTTGCCTGTACTTCTGACCAGTTTTTCTCCAACTGTAAGTCCGGACCGAACCAAACTCCGAGGAGCTTGACCGGCCCGTCCGTCCAGTCGAAGGGCCCCGGGAGGGAAACACCCTTCCAGGCACCTAACCGCAAGCCGGACGACTTGTCGCGGTTAATTCTGGCCCCCGTTACCTGTTCGTACCGTTCAAGCGCCTTCTGTACCGCCCTTATGTCCCTGCGGGAGGACACAAAGGTCGTTACGTCATCGGCGTACGCGGAAACCCTGGCTCGAGCTCCACCAGGGACAGCAATTCCACGCAGGACCGGACTGCACGTCTCGTCCCTTAGCCGGCGAAGGAGGGGCTCCAACGCCAGGACGTAAAGGAGAGGCGACAGTGGACAACCCTGTCGGACCGACCTAGACAGCGCGAAAGCGCTCGACAGCTTCCCGTTCACCTGTACCACAGCCTTGGGGGAGCGATACAGAAGGCTAATCCAGCGGCTGAAGTCGGGTTTGAATCCGGCGGCCTGCAGGACAGCAGCCAGGTAGCCATGGTCAATCCTATCAAATGCCTTGGACTGATCCAAATTGATCAGCGCGGCCTCTTCGTCGTCTTCTACACCCTCTACGATCGTGCGGATCAAGTGCAGGTTGCTCTGAATTGTTCGTCCCTTCACAGAACAAGTCTGATCCGGTTCCAACAGAGACTCGGCAACTAGCTGCAAGCGATTCGTCAGGATCTTGGCCAAAATCTTTAACTCTGTGTTTAGCAGAGTTATGGGCCTGTAATCATCTAATCCCCGCCCAACCTTCTTGCCTTTTCCCAACAGCGTGATCACGCCCCTGGTGATCCGACCGGGGATGGACCCCTGCCGAAACCAGTGGTTGAACACGACAGTCAAGAGCGGGACAAAAAGGTGCGACATCCTCAAGTACAATTCATAGGGCAAACCATCCAAACCTGGCGACTTGCCACTGCCGGTCTTCTTCAAAGCCGCGTAGACTTCGTCCTCCGTAATCTCCCCTTCGCAGCTAGCCGCTTCAGCCGGCAAAAGCCGGGGAAAGTCAGCCAAATAGCTGCGAAACTCCTCGTCACGGAGACCAGGCTCCTTGGTAAACCGGTGTTCGAAATGCTGCCGGAACGCCTCGCACATGTCGTCGGTGGACCGAAGGAGATGCCCCTCCGGGTCGCGCACTTCTCGAATGTACCGATCGCCGGCCCGACGAATTTCTTCCTTGCGCAGTTCTGCGCCCATGTTCACAGCTTCGGAAGACATCTTGCTTAACTTAGCTCTAATTACCTGGCCCATATAGCGCTCGCTAGTCGTGCGCCTCAGGGCCTCCCTAGCTAAGGCTATCTCTAGGGGATCCCCACCAGCCTCCGCCCGGGCGAAATTAGCACTAAGTGTCTTTGCCTCCGCAGCCTTATCTAGTTTGAGCCGCTGGCTATATTTGGTGGCGAAAGACCTAATGGAGTCCTTAAGGTTAACCCACCACTTATTCCCAATGACTCGCCCAATTAACGCCCGCTGAACTAGTTTTGTCAGCTGGTCACGAAAGTCCCGCCTGTCCAGTAAGGACTGATTGAACTTCCAATAACCAGCCAACCTAGGCCTAAAGTCTAACACCACACGGGCACAAACGAGTTTGTGGTCCGTGTAGCCTAGCCAGTGGAACGTTGGACATTCTAAGAAGTCTATGTCGGCCACTCTCACTAACATCCTATCCAGGTACGCAGATACCCGGGTAGAAGGCCAATTAAGCGCCCACGTCCACATACTCCCATCCGGATGATCGACCCGGTATCTATCGACGAGACCAAATTCGTCGATCAGATCAACCAGGCTACGATCATCATTCCTCCCGCTAGCGCCCCTCCCTCTATCCCATTTGGGGGTTAGGATGGCATTCCAGTCCCCAACTAAGATTAGCCGTGTTGAATGCACCATAAAGGGCTCCAACAGCCGAAAGAAAGAGACACGCTCACCTTGCTTATTGGGCGCATAAACCACAATCAGCCGGAACAATTTGCTTTTCACTGCAATATCGGCCACGATCAGCCGGCCCTCGGCACCGACATGGACAAGGTCAACCTTCGCGTCCAGGGTACGCTTGACCAGCAAAGAAACACCTCTGGCTTGCCGGCTCCCATATGCTGAATAGACGACAAAGTCGTTAGACAGCACACAAGAGTCGACTTCGCAAACAAAGTGAGTCTCTTGGATCGCGGCCACATCCACGCCGAAGGACAAGAGGTCACGAAGCAGGCGAGCCGCCTTACCCCGATCCCTCAGGCCCTTCGCATTCAAGCTGGCTATCTTAATAGACATCTTTTAGTTCTGAAAAGAAAAAACAAAGAAACATGCAACAAAGGCACTAGTCGCATACGGGGTAGAAATCTCGGGCAGAGGGGACCCCGACGGACTGTCCTAGGGACCCTGTACCAATGTCGGACGTAATCCGTCCGTCTAGGACAATCCCGCCGACGTCGGTGGGATATGTTAGTTTTACCACCCTATATAAACTGGGGTGGAGTAAAACGGGGAACCTCCCCGAACAATTCAGAGACATTTTTCTTAATTCAGGAGTCTTTTCCCTGACCATACAAATATTTGGGAAGCTCCTTTGGGCTTCCGCAATGTGCTCCCAGACCCGCAGGTTGCCACCTGTATTTCTTATCAGGGTGATGACACCTGGGGCCTGGGAGAAGTTCTTTGGGTCCTCAGTGGATAACCCATCCACTGAGGTGAGCTTAAGGAGTGGTCTTAGCAGCTTACGACGCTGTGACGACCACCCCGAAGAAATGTCCTCCTTCACCTTCATCAGCGCCTCCCCACGCGGGAGGTCCATCTTCTTCTTCGCCTTACTGGGAGTGGGAATAGGAGCAGGGGAGGATGTGGGAGTTAAGGAACTGCTTTTCCTAAGGGGGGTCAAAAAGGGGGTTGGGGACTGGGCAGCTTTACGCGGGGACGCGGGAAGGCTTCTCGCCTTATCCGCATACGTAGTTCTTGCAGGTGACACCGGAGCTGAGGCACATTTTTCTCTGCTGGGCTTTTTTTCCCTGCTCCTACTTCTTCTGCGGGCCTTGGGAGTATCCTTTCGTTCTTCCACCTCCTCCTCTCTCCCCCGCTTTAGGGAAGCCGATCTATCAACTTCCATTGGAAGATCCTTTTTCGGGGAAGGACTCCTCTCCTTTCTTTGTTTGGGGGGAGACTTTTTAGGAGGCGACTCCTTGGGTTTCACCGGCGTCTTGGCAGGTGGAGGCACCTTCTCTGGGGACGGAGTTTTGCCCTTCTTTCTGCCCACCACCTGCCATTCGCCCTCCTTGTTGCCCACGGGAGCTTGCGTGGGTGAAGCTGTTTTTGGGCCTTCTTTTTCTTTTGCCGCTGGCTGCTGCTTAGTTGGTTGAGCTGGTTGGGTCTTTGGGGTCGGATTCTTGGACGGGCAGACCCTCGCGACATGGTCCGCCGCCCCGCAGACCCAACAGCACGGCTTCCTCCCTTCTACTATCACGTAAATGACCCTACCTCTGCAAGTGAGCGTGTTGGGAACCTTGGCTATCTTCTCCCTAGACATCGTCACCAGCAGGGTCATGTCTCCCGTAATGTAGCCTGCCTTAGACCGTAGCGAGGAGACTCCGGCCACCTTTCCAAAGTTAGCAAAGAAGGCGCCAACGTGGTCCTCAGTAATGTCCATGGGGACGCCGTGTAGAGTGACCTTAACCTTCCGGGCACCCATGTATTCTGTATGGAGCTGGAGAGTTTTCGTCTCCAGCACCACACCGACCAGACGTTTGGCTTCGTCGGTCGTGCCCAGCAGGACGTCCCACATGGCACTACTCTTCCTCGCTACGGCCCTAGCCTTGATCTTAAGTGCCCCAATTGCTTCCTCAAACGTATCCCTCGGCACTGCAATTAATCTCTGGGACTTGATATCCTTAGTGATGAGAGTAATAATTCTAGTTTGGATGTCCGCCAGTTCTCCGGGGACCGAGACCAGCTCGGTGCCTTTGATGTATTCAGCGTACTTTAACCTCATCCTCTCGTAGTACTCCTCATCCTTATTTATAGGTTTTCCTCCTGTCCAACCCGAAGTTGACGGCTTGGGGGAGCCGGGAGCTGATGGCACTCCCTCCGGCGTTGGTACTACTGCTGCTGCTACTCTAGGTACTGAAGGGGGATTATCCCGAGGCGGTAATGCCCAATCCCCCTCCTTTCCTCCCACCGAGGCCGTGGTGGGAGGAACGATCACATCTGGCCTATCGGAGGCCATTGCCTCCTAAGAGGCTAAGCGCGAGACACCTGCCTCCGGTGTTTCGCGTCCTTCGCAGGTCGCTACTTTACGCGGCCCAAGCAATAAACTTGGGTGGAGACCACAATGCCACACTTGACCAAAGTAATAGTAGGTATCACTATGGAACAGATACTACACTTTGATCCAAACCAACCCGACCACACAAACACAAAAAAGTCTGAGTAGGAAATGGTAATTATTTATTTGCAATAAATTACAAATTCTGGCACAAGGCCAACAAATGGGAGGGGGAACAAAAACTTGGGATGGTCTTCAGTAACTATCTTATACCTAGCTAATCCGATTCACGACCCATACATACGTTACAATTTTCTCATTCACCATAAAAATTTGTCCATCAACACTCATACCTATCAAGCACCAAAATACCGCAAAATCATACCGGGGACCTAAAAACACCCCAAATGTACATAAAAATTTCTGATTTTTACAATATATACAATAGTGTACAAAAATAAATTTAAAACTTTATTCTTGAAATGACATGATGGGAAGGGGGAATGAAGAAACAAAAGTCCCCAAAACAAAAACAATTTCAAATGAATATATATACACAATGTTAGTAAGACCCAAACACACCCACATAATTAAAGAGGCCACTGTATTCTGCCTTAAAAAAGGACAAAATCAAGCAGCTCTCTTTCTAAGGGGAATGGATAAGCATGGGGCAAAAATAAATTGGACTGGAGAATGTATAAGGCTGACCCAGCCGAGAGTGAAAACGGGACAAAATAATACTTGGACAATGGGAATCTCGAACTGGATCATAACAAAAGCAATGAAGCCGGGAACAGGCCAGGACAAACACATTCACTCACATTAACTAGGCACAAAAGAGACTTCTACCTTAACCACGGGCGGGGTTCCAAAGGAATCCACCCCGATGCAACTAGCAGATCTAAAAGAGAAAATCAAGGCTAGCCCCGGTCACGCGAACCAGGCTCGCTGCATATACCCACCTTTCGCTGAACTCTGTCGGGTGCAGCCGTTTCCGTTCAGTTCTAATCTTAATTTTGAGCTGGTGCTCAAAATATCGGATTAGATCCTGATCCGAAAGACGACCTCCCCGCAAGACTTCCTCCAGACGCGTCATCCAAATCACCATTCTAGCCGTGGCCAGTAGCGACAGAAACACCATCCGCTTCACTCCAGAGTACGGGGGCGACACATTGTCCACAGCGTATGCGCGATCAATGAGCACAAGCTCCCGCGGCGCGATACGAGCAGTCAACTCGCCAACACGCGCCCACAACGGGCGAACGCGCGAACAATGGAAGAAGGCGTGCGCAGACGTCTCCTTAATTCCAAGGACGCAACGTTCACAATCTGGCAAATCCGCCAGGCCCATTGCGAAACGCTTGTCGTTGAGAGACAAACCATTCCGAGCCAATCGCCAGGTCAGAGAAAACTCAGAGTTGTTGAGCCAATCCGCACCTGGCGCCCAAGACCAATGAGAGCGATACTCCTCTCTCGACATGCCGAGCTTACTCCACAGTTCATCCTTCACGGCGCCCTCCACTAATCCCCGATAGAAGATTCTCCTAGGCCGTGAAAGGTCACTGGACCATGGAATGGCCCGAAGGGCCGTCAGACATTCGAGCAGGAATTTCGGCCGCCCCCAAGGCCTATTGCTAGTCCTTAGGAGCGGGGGAGTGATAGTGAGGCTAGGGAACATGTCCCTCACTACCCCCGCAAGCAACCGATCTTCCTCCAACGCGCGCCTGAGGAATGCCAACCTCGAAGCGAGCACGTGGCTCCTCAAGTGTGGCATCCCCAGACCCCCTTGACACGGACGGAGGCAACAGACTCCTTTGTCGACCATGTGTTTGCGTCCTCTCCAAAGACAGGAGAATAGCAAACGCTCGAGCGCCTTCTCATGATCGTCACAAAGGGGAAGTACAGACAGCCGGTAAAGCATTCTGGGAAAGAGGTATGTATTACACACCTCCGCCAGACCCTTCACGGAGAGACTCCGTCGACGCCAAATCTCGACCGACGCGCCGACCTTTGCCTGTACTTCTGACCAGTTTTTCTCCAACTGTAAGTCCGGACCGAACCAAACTCCGAGGAGCTTGACCGGCCCGTCCGTCCAGTCGAAGGGCCCCGGGAGGGAAACACCCTTCCAGGCACCTAACCGCAAGCCGGACGACTTGTCGCGGTTAATTCTGGCCCCTGTTACCTGTTCGTACCGTTCAAGCGCCTTCTGTACCGCCCTTATGTCCCTGCGGGAGGACACAAAGGTCGTTACGTCATCGGCGTACGCGGAAACCCTGGCTCGAGCTCCACCAGGGACAGCAATTCCACGCAGGACCGGACTGCACGTCTCGTCCCTTAGCCGGCGAAGGAGAGGCTCCAACGCCAGGACGTAAAGGAGAGGCGACAGTGGACAACCCTGTCGGACCGACCTAGACAGCGCGAAAGCGCTCGACAGCTTCCCGTTCACCTGTACCACAGCCTTGGGGGAGCGATACAGAAGGCTAATCCAGCGGCTGAAGTCGGGTTTGAATCCGGCGGCCTGCAGGACAGCAGCCAGGTAGCCATGGTCAATCCTATCAAATGCCTTGGACTGATCCAAATTGATCAGCGCGGCCTCTTCGTCGTCTTCTACACCCTCTACGATCGTGCGAATCAAGTGCAGGTTGCTCTGAATTGTTCGTCCCTTCACAGAACAAGTCTGATCCGGTTCCAACAGAGACTCGGCAACTAGCTGCAAGCGATTCGTCAGGATCTTGGCCAAAATCTTTAACTCTGTGTTTAGCAGAGTTATGGGCCTGTAATCATCTAATCCCCGCCCAACCTTCTTGCCTTTTCCCAACAGCGTGATCACGCCCCTGGTGATCCGACCGGGGATGGACCCCTGCCGAAACCAGTGGTTGAACACGACAGTCAAGAGCGGGACAAAAAGGTGCGACATCCTCAAGTACAATTCATAGGGCAAACCATCCAAACCTGGCGACTTGCCACTGCCGGTCTTCTTCAAAGCCGCGTAGACTTCGTCCTCCGTAATCTCCCCTTCGCAGCTAGCCGCTTCAGCCGGCAAAAGCCGGGGAAAGTCAGCCAAATAGCTGCGAAACTCCTCGTCACGGAGACCAGGCTCCTTGGTAAACCGGTGTTCGAAATGCTGCCGGAACGCCTCGCACATGTCGTCGGTGGACCGAAGGAGATGCCCCTCCGGGTCGCGCACTTCTCGAATGTACCGATCGCCGGCCCGACGAATTTCTTCCTTGCGCAGTTCTGCGCCCATGTTCACAGCTTCGGAAGACATCTTGCTTAACTTAGCTCTAATTACCTGGCCCATATAGCGCTCGCTAGTCGTGCGCCTCAGGGCCTCCCTAGCTAAGGCTATCTCTAGGGGATCCCCACCAGCCTCCGCCCGGGCGAAATTAGCACTAAGTGTCTTTGCCTCCGCAGCCTTATCTAGTTTGAGCCGCTGGCTATATTTGGTGGCGAAAGACCTAATGGAGTCCTTAAGGTTAACCCACCACTTATTCCCAATGACTCGCCCAATTAACGCCCGCTGAACTAGTTTTGTCAGCTGGTCACGAAAGTCCCGCCTGTCCAGTAAGGACTGATTGAACTTCCAATAACCAGCCAACCTAGGCCTAAAGTCTAACACCACACGGGCACAAACGAGTTTGTGGTCCGTGTAGCCTAGCCAGTGGAACGTTGGACATTCTAAGAAGTCTATGTCGGCCACTCTCACTAACATCCTATCCAGGTACGCAGATACCCGGGTAGAAGGCCAATTAAGCGCCCACGTCCACATACTCCCATCCGGATGATCGACCCGGTATCTATCGACGAGACCAAATTCGTCGATCAGATCAACCAGGCTACGATCATCATTCCTCCCGCTAGCGCCCCTCCCTCTATCCCATTTGGGGGTTAGGATGGCATTCCAGTCCCCAACTAAGATTAGCCGTGTTGAATGCACCATAAAGGGCTCCAACAGCCGAAAGAAAGAGACACGCTCACCTTGCTTATTGGGCGCATAAACCACAATCAGCCGGAACAATTTGCTTTTCACTGCAATATCGGCCACGATCAGCCGGCCCTCGGCACCGACATGGACAAGGTCAACCTTCGCGTCCAGGGTACGCTTGACCAGCAAAGAAACACCTCTGGCTTGCCGGCTCCCATATGCTGAATAGACGACAAAGTCGTTAGACAGCACACAAGAGTCGACTTCGCAAACAAAGTGAGTCTCTTGGATCGCGGCCACATCCACGCCGAAGGACAAGAGGTCACGAAGCAGGCGAGCCGCCTTACCCCGATCCCTCAGGCCCTTCGCATTCAAGCTGGCTATCTTAATAGACATCTTTTAGTTCTGAAAAGAAAAAACAAAGAAACATGCAACAAAGGCACTAGTCGCATACGGGGTAGAAATCTCGGGCAGAGGGGACCCCGACGGACTGTCCTAGGGACCCTGTACCAATGTCGGACGTAATCCGTCCGTCTAGGACAATCCCGCCGACGTCGGTGGGATATGTTAGTTTTACCACCCTATATAAACTGGGGTGGAGTAAAACGGGGAACCTCCCCGAACAATTCAGAGACATTTTTCTTAATTCAGGAGTCTTTTCCCTGACCATACAAATATTTGGGAAGCTCCTTTGGGCTTCCGCAATGTGCTCCCAGACCCGCAGGTTGCCACCTGTATTTCTTATCAGGGTGATGACACCTGGGGCCTGGGAGAAGTTCTTTGGGTCCTCAGTGGATAACCCATCCACTGAGGTGAGCTTAAGGAGTGGTCTTAGCAGCTTACGACGCTGTGACGACCACCCCGAAGAAATGTCCTCCTTCACCTTCATCAGCGCCTCCCCACGCGGGAGGTCCATCTTCTTCTTCGCCTTACTGGGAGTGGGAATAGGAGCAGGGGAGGATGTGGGAGTTAAGGAACTGCTTTTCCTAAGGGGGGTCAAAAAGGGGGTTGGGGACTGGGCAGCTTTACGCGGGGACGCGGGAAGGCTTCTCGCCTTATCCGCATACGTAGTTCTTGCAGGTGACACCGGAGCTGAGGCACATTTTTCTCTGCTGGGCTTTTTTTCCCTGCTCCTACTTCTTCTGCGGGCCTTGGGAGTATCCTTTCGTTCTTCCACCTCCTCCTCTCTCCCCCGCTTTAGGGAAGCCGATCTATCAACTTCCATTGGAAGATCCTTTTTCGGGGAAGGACTCCTCTCCTTTCTTTGTTTGGGGGGAGACTTTTTAGGAGGCGACTCCTTGGGTTTCACCGGCGTCTTGGCAGGTGGAGGCACCTTCTCTGGGGACGGAGTTTTGCCCTTCTTTCTGCCCACCACCTGCCATTCGCCCTCCTTGTTGCCCACGGGAGCTTGCGTGGGTGAAGCTGTTTTTGGGCCTTCTTTTTCTTTGCCGCTGGCTGCTGCTTAGTTGGTTGAGCTGGTTGGGTCTTTGGGGTCGGATTCTTGGACGGGCAGACCCTCGCGACATGGTCCGCCGCCCCGCAGACCCAACAGCACGGCTTCCTCCCTTCTACTATCACGTAAATGACCCTACCTCTGCAAGTGAGCGTGTTGGGAACCTTGGCTATCTTCTCCCTAGACATCGTCACCAGCAGGGTCATGTCTCCCGTAATGTAGCCTGCCTTAGACCGTAGCGAGGAGACTCCGGCCACCTTTCCAAAGTTAGCAAAGAAGGCGCCAACGTGGTCCTCAGTAATGTCCATGGGGACGCCGTGTAGAGTGACCTTAACCTTCCGGGCACCCATGTATTCTGTATGGAGCTGGAGAGTTTTCGTCTCCAGCACCACACCGACCAGACGTTTGGCTTCGTCGGTCGTGCCCAGCAGGACGTCCCACATGGCACTACTCTTCCTCGCTACGGCCCTAGCCTTGATCTTAAGTGCCCCAATTGCTTCCTCAAACGTATCCCTCGGCACTGCAATTAATCTCTGGGACTTGATATCCTTAGTGATGAGAGTAATAATTCTAGTTTGGATGTCCGCCAGTTCTCCGGGGACCGAGACCAGCTCGGTGCCTTTGATGTATTCAGCGTACTTTAACCTCATCCTCTCGTAGTACTCCTCATCCTTATTTATAGGTTTTCCTCCTGTCCAACCCGAAGTTGACGGCTTGGGGGAGCCGGGAGCTGATGGCACTCCCTCCGGCGTTGGTACTACTGCTGCTGCTACTCTAGGTACTGAAGGGGGATTATCCCGAGGCGGTAATGCCCAATCCCCCTCCTTTCCTCCCACCGAGGCCGTGGTGGGAGGAACGATCACATCTGGCCTATCGGAGGCCATTGCCTCCTAAGAGGCTAAGCGCGAGACACCTGCCTCCGGTGTTTCGCGTCCTTCGCAGGTCGCTACTTTACGCGGCCCAAGCAATAAACTTGGGTGGAGACCACAATGCCACACTTGACCAAAGTAATAGTAGGTATCACTATGGAACAGATACTACACTTTGATCCAAACCAACCCGACCACACAAACACAAAAAAGTCTGAGTAGGAAATGGTAAATTTCAATGCCTCTAAAACAAAGCCTTTATCAACTAATCACCATAGACAATCGCATCTACCTCCCATTAGCATGGGACAGGCTAGCCTCCCAGAGAGTAAAATACTACGCCTCCTTGGCCTTACACTCTCGGCGGACCTCAAATGGAATGACTATATTGAATCCATTGCCAAATCTGCTGCTATGAAAGTGGGCTCCCTGTGCAGGGCCCGGAAATTTTTCCCACCTGAAACTATTCTGCACATATACAAATCTACCATCCGCCCGTGTATTGAATATTGCTGCCATATCTGGTCGGTGCCCCTGGTGCTCTCCTTGGGCTTCTTGACAAAATACAAAGGAGGATCTGTAACGTGGTTGATGCTGACTTGGCAGACCGGCTGCAGCCGCTCTCTCACCGGCGTGATGTGGCTTCCCTGTGCCTCTTCTACAAGTACTTTCATGGCTTCTGCTCCGATGAGCTTAGATCACTGGTGCCGCCTAAGCACGAATTTACACGAGATACTAGATTAGCAACTAGGTCCCACCCTTTTACAGTTAAACAAATAAGATGTAACCGTAAATTCTACTCCAACAGCTTCTTTTCTCGCGCTTCCCACCTGTGGAACTCCCTTCCACAAGTCTGCTTTCCCGACAGTTACAATCTCCAGGTGTTTAAATGTAGGGTCAATAGACACCTCCTATCACACTAACTCCCAACTATTCTCACAACACTCTCATCTACCCAACCCTCATTCTCGGTATCCTCACCCGTCTATCACCCACCCTCTGTTATTTCCTATATTTAATCAGCCTTTCTCCACTCTACGTAGCCCCCTGCACAGTAGTGGCAGTG
The DNA here is from genome assembly GCA_037127315.1 of Ascarosepion bandense. Lineage (NCBI taxonomy): Eukaryota > Metazoa > Mollusca > Cephalopoda > Sepiida > Sepiidae > Ascarosepion > Ascarosepion bandense. The sequence continues at coordinate 1,309,004 of JBBBDQ010000504.1, read as the reverse complement.
ACACGCCTTGCTCGGGGTGAAACGCTTATATAAAAAAAAAATTTAAAAAAAAATACGATCAGGAGGGATTATTTCTCTGAATACAATGTGTGTATTCGTTAGGTTTATTAAGAGACCAAATGTGGGGATAACTTTTTGTAACAAGGATTTATTTGTAGGAGTTTTACCTACTAAAATTCATGGGTGCTGAAATTCCCACAGTATTTAATATTGTTGAAGTTATCGTTGACATTTTTTGTCAAGAATTTAGGTAAGTAAATGGTATTTTAATCATTAAATTGTTTTTAAAATACTGGTAGTATTTTGTATGTAAAATAATAAAACTTTTAATTTAAAAAAATATCAATGGAAATTTATTGTACTAAGCTATGCACCCTAGCAAAACCAACTGTACTTTGCACACCCTTACCTGTTTGCACTTCTCCCGGACATACTAATGAAATATTTACATTATTCAGACTATTGTCCTCATCTTTGTTGTACGACGTTTCGGCCGTTGTACGCTCCGGCCTTCTTCAGGTGGTAGGAATTTTGAACCGAACCCTTGTGTAAAGAAATAAAAGGAAAAACAGGCAACCCCCTTAAGGTAAGGCTACAAGAACATCACAAGGCCATAACATGAGGAGAGATTGAAAAATCAGGCGTAGATAACCATATATGGAGGGAGAAGGAGGATCACCCCCCACCATGGGATCAAGTTGAAATAATAGATAGAGAACGCCACTGAAAACTACGTAAACGTAAGGAATCAGCACATATGCTAGGCTTCAAAAATTTCCTAAGCCGACCAAGCATAGAGATGAACACAATATGGGAACCAATTATACGGAGTGTCAGAGAAAATAATTAGTGTAAAATAATTGCAATGTGAGCTCTGGTAAAAAAAGTCCCCAAAATTCAGTTGTTCTTGAGGACACATGACCCAGTGGATATAGACGTTCGTTAGTTCCTGTGACTTGACTCAAAAGAGTTGTGAGTTCAATACCGGTGGTGAACAAGTAACTTGCAGAGTTAGAGAGAGAAAACTCGAGGCATTACTACGCAAGGAATGAGAATGATATACCCCAATGATTGTAATAAATGGTTCGGTTCGAAAGTTCTAGCACCTGAGGAAGGCCGGAGCGTACAACGGCCGAAACGTCATACAAATGGCAACAAAGATGAGGACAATATTCCGAATAATGTAAATACTGTAAATACTAGCTCATCTCAGAAATATAGACAAAGACTAATAGACGTCATATATAAATAATTTGCATCCCATTACCTGTTTAAATTTATATATATATATATATATATATATATATATATATATAAATTTCAATCACCAATTCAATTTATTTTACAATTTTTCATTTATTTATAGTAAATGAAAGATGAAAGTGATTTCAAGCGTCACCGTAAACTTTCCAGCATTTACACGCATCACCACGGTAGTCAGATGTGACACAAGGTTGATTTTTATGTGAGATGTCCATACACGAACATATATGATAAGAAGAAAAATAGTCCAGTATCACTGCAACGTGGGCCTCCGTATTCGGCAAGCTTCTTTCACACATTGAGGAAGGTCAGTCCTGCTACAGGTTTTCGTGAACTGTCTGAAGACAGAAGCACAAGAGAGATGAAGAGCAGATACTACACTTTGATTTCAGCCTGAAGGCAGGGTAAATTTATTTACTCGCCTCCCCACGGTGACACAAGGTCATTTTTAATGTGAGGTTGTCCTCGACCAGTCCAAACATTAATCAGACCCCGTGACAACTGTCATACAGGTATCTGTATTCTACGAGCCTGCTTCTTTTAATGTAACGTGGGAAGTATTGCTTCAGAGTCCGAATCTCTGAGACCAGGTATCGCTCAAAGCCATTTTCGTGAACTGTCTGAAGACAGAAATATAACAGAGATGAAGAACAGATACTACACCTTGATTTCAGCCAAAAGGAAGAGTAAATTTATTCACATCACCCCCCGGTGACACAATGTTGTTGTTAATGTGAAGTTACCCTCGGCCAATCCTGACATTACCAGACACCATGAAAACAGTGATACAGGTGTTAATATTACATCGTGCCGCATGGGAAGTGCTTTTGGAGGGTTCGAATCCCCGGGACCAGACATACCTCAAAGATCTTTTCGTGAATTACCCGAAGACAGATAAACACAGCAGAGACTGGATGAACGGCTACTCCACTTTTATTTTGTTCACCTAGCATCCCTACCAAAAAGAAGTGATGTAAGGTCTTTTTATGTGGGAGCCTCATATGCGTACATACAATAATTGTCAAGTCCTCGCGACAAGTGTCACGCTGGCGTTGATATTAAACCGACCTCACTTCTTTTAGTGCAATGAGAAAGTGCTGCTGCACTTGGAAGCTCCGGGACCGGGCGCTTTCTCCCATTTAAAATGAGAAGAACAGGTACTTTACTTTGATCTCAGCCCCACTTAGGCTAGATGCGACACAAGGTCGATATTTCGTATGGAGATCACCATACACATAGGTATGCATCTGGGTAAAGAACACAACTTTTTACCGAGTCGCAGTGACCACTGTCACCCTTGCATCGATATTAAACCAACCCCACCTCTCTTAGTGCAATGATGAAAGTGCTACTGCAGGTTTGGAATCCCCGGGACCGGGCACCTTTTCCTATCTACTCCACTTCCGGACAAAAGTAAAACCCTGTCCTAGGTAAGTATATATATTTACCTCGCCTCTCAACTGAGACGTGATTTGACACAAGATCCAGTTTAATGTAAGGAACCCGAGCGCATACACTCAGGCCAGTGCCAAAAAATTGCCTTGCCTCCGCAACCATCGGTTGCGTTAGCCTCAGTGATGACCACTGATCCACCCCTCTAGTGCAATGGGGTAATGCTGCCTCATGCATCTGCTCCCCGGGATCGGGAACCTCTCAGTATTTTTTTTCTCAGCTGCGTATTTGTCCTGGCACAACTGAGCCGCACTCTGCCCAAGGACAGAGGTGCAACTGAGAGATGATTTGGATCCCTCCCACCACATAGAGTGGCAGGTAAGTATAAAAACCTGGTAAAAGCAATTTGATCTTAAATGTATGATATTTCATCTTCCCGCTCTGTCGTATTTGTGATTAATGGGGAAAAACAAAACCCTGCTATTTATACTGGAATCAGTTTTACTCCTGAACACACACATGCAAATGAATTTTTGTCTAGTGAATTATTTGGTTTTCTGTTTGACTGAAGACAGTTACAAACGTTGTTCAAATGAATAATGTGTTTAAAATCTATTTGTAGCCTGAGAAATTACAGGTGGACGATAGGAGGTAAACGAGAACAAACCTTAAAATGATAAATATTCATTATTCAATAAATCTCTAAACAAGACACATCTTCTTCCGACGACAGGCTGACTTAAAACGCTTGCATTTTGCAACGTTTCCGCAGCGAAAAGCGTAACATGAAATTGTTATTGTGGAAATATTATTTGCACGTATTATTTTCTGTCCTTGTTCAATAGCTCCACCTTCGTCTTCATTGTCAGTAAATAGCACAGATTTCCCATTATAATAAAGTGATTAAATAGCAAAGTAGCCTTTAACAAGAACGTAATATTGTATGTGCCGATAGTCTACCAATTAAAGGTCCAGAACGAATTGAAAATCCGACTTTATCGTTGGTGTTCATTTTCGCACAAAATACCCTTGGGAAAAATACGAGTTTGTCTCATCTAACATCCCCCAGATATGTGTTAAATAGCAGAATAAGCAGAGCTTTCTGGCCTTGAGTGGCAACCAATCAAAACTATGGAGGAAGCAACGATAACCCACTCTGAATCGCAAATTTTGGAGTAAGCAACGGGAAACCGACAGGAATCAAACCTGCATCCGCCTTTTCCATCACAGAAACTACTCTGAAAGCCGAAGCAAGATGTTATCAATTTGTCAACGGAAGTAGTTGCTTCTCTGATGGAAAAGAGGAAACAGGTTGGAATTTCAGTATTAAAAAAAAAATAATAATACAGAAACAGACAGCAACGTGTGCTAATAAAAATAATGTTTATAGTAATAAAAAATATTGTCGGATTAAAATCCTATTTTCACACACACACACACACACACACACACACACACACACACACACACACACACACACACACACGAGTGCGCACACACACACACACACACATTATATTGGCGATAATACCATTGAGATGTAATAGGTTACAGAGAGTGAAGGAGAATGAGAAAACTTTAGAAGGACACAATTCTAAACAGAAAACAAGTGATAAGCCTCTGATATATATATATATATATATATATATATATATACACACACAATATTTATTGGTCCATTTTATACTGAGTCTTGTTTTAAATTAATGTTTTTAACGTTTTAATTTTATTCTTCATCCTTTTACATTTGGACACACACACACACACACACACACAAACACGCACACACACACACACACACACACACACACACACACACATATATATATATATATATATATATATATATATACCTTATGCACATATATATAAGAAAATGAAAGAATAGGTAGATTAAAACTCACCGTTCAAGCATTTATTTTATAAAGAGTGCTCGATACAAAGTAGACCTTAATAATGTCATTTTTTTATTACAATAGTTTATAAAAGCATTATATCACTACATAAAAATATTCATGTTTCAGAACAATAATGTTCTTCTTCAGGTTTTTTTAAAAATAAATTTTGAAAATGATCTATTTAAAAAATATAAAAAAATTCATGGTTATTTAGAAACTGAAGGGTTAGTAGTAGAAGGGACAGGTAAAGAATATGCTTGTAAGTGTATCAATATTGCTCAATCAAAAAGTGAGAATTAGGTCACTATGGAGTTGAAGATTTGGGTCGCGAAAAGAATCTGAATTGTCTGGTGTCATATCATGTCACTTTTAAAGTGTAAAGGGGTTGGATTTTTCAGGTTAAAATTAGAATTATAAAATAATTATGGTATACTGAGGTATATTGTAGTTAAGAAAACTAAAAAATATTGTGTGGGTCATTTATTTTAGTAAAATAATTTTTAATTTTTAAGCCATATTGGAGCATAAGTTTTAAATAAAACATTGTAATTAATTAAATTTTAAAGAAAAATATTTTCGATGCTTACATAAAACTGAGTTAGTAATAAATAAGATAGAAGTTTACCTGTTTTAAATGTAGATAGTCAAACTAAACCCAGTTTAGCAATCTCAGTGCCGCAGCAGTAACACATGTATAAGGAGTTTGGCCAGTAGAGTTTTGGTTACAATATTGTGCATTCTGTTTCTTTCGATACCATTCCCCTACGCCTAACTGGTCTTGGCTCTAACAGTATCATCAAAAGGAGATTTCATGCACAGTCGGTTATGTTCTGATCACAAATAGACTTCAACTATGGAAAATTATGTTAACCTATGAAAAGGGACTTGGAGGCCTATAGTAGGCAAAATATAATCCCAGTCTACAAAACTTCCCTGTATACTGTTACGCGTTATTCCTTCAAATGAAAACGCAAAAAGGGAATTCTTGCTTCCAACACAGGAACAGGTCACGTACAGTTGGTCATGGGCGAAGCATGGCTCGCTTAAAAGAATACCCGTGGTGGTAAACGTCTGTCTCTGAGATTTGTTGATGGATATTGCAAAACATAATTTTACTGGAAATTGAGAACGCCGGAAGCGGATTGGTGTAGCCGTTGTTGATGACTTCCGGTGCATCCAAGGAATAAAAAGTGCCTGTTACTTTAATCGAAGATGGCTGCTAAATTACTTACAACACAATGTTTACAATACTCACACAAACATCAAATCTCGTGATGCAATAATGTGTATAATATTAAATGGATAAATTCCTTTAAAACTCGGTTATATAAAAAAATAATTATATAAACAATAGTTGTTACAAAATTGTTAAAAAATTGCATTAAAAAATCTATTTTCTTTTGTTTTGCGTAAACGTGATTTGATGTTTTGTGTGACATTGTAAACAACATTGCGTTTCTTTTTGTTTCAAAATTACGGGGGGGAAATATTCACATTTGTTGTTGACTAAATGAATTTAACATAAAAATAAAAATTATTTATTTTGTTTTACTGAAATTAGAAATATAAAAACTGTTACACTCTCAGTTCTGACATTTTCGAAGAATATTTAAAAATGTAGACATTTAATTTTAGAAGAAAAAGTTACATTAATGCTACACGAATTACAGACAGTTGATTTCCTGAATGAAATATTTAGCTAAAAAAAAGCTTTATTTTTTAAATTTTATTTTCTGAAGTATGAAATATTAAATTTATAAAAAAGATTTAAATAATTACATTAACCATTATCCCTTTTTTTTACATATTTTTTTGTTTGAAAAAACACTTTTTTTTAATAAAAAAAACTTTTAGTCGCGTTTGACATGTGTGATTTGATTTCTGTGACGTAATGTAGCAACCATTTTAGATCTTAGATGTTTTACGGAGGAAATGTAAACAATCGGTTCCA